>ML782304.1:131635-152674 GCA_009831015.1 Picea engelmannii
ATAAAAGAGGGTTGCCTTCTAGGGAAAAAAACCCTAACATAATCTCTACCGTTAGATCTGCGACCTTATAATGAATGGTCCAGATTTACAATGAAATTACAATATACTTTTATAAGGCAATTTTTTCTTTGGGGGCTTCGCCCCCGAACCCCCGCTGTGGGCCTGCTTGCCCCCAGACCCCACAGAGGGGGTACCCCCCTCTGCACTCCCCCATGTGGAAGAGTGTACATACTTCTAGGGTGTAAATACTTCATGCGGTATAAACACAACCGAAAGTAAAAGACCTATAAATTAGGAAGATAATCAAGCTCCACAACCAACAAAATTTTGGCTACAAATGATCCTTCCACATATGCTAAAGGTAAGGACAAACCTGAATGCAAAAATATAATGATTGCAAAGTGTGACTCATTAATGAAGAACAAGACTTGGATTCTTGTTCCCCTTCCTCCTGGACAAAATTTAGTTGGTTGTAAATGGATAATAAGAAAAATTTTACTACAGAAGGATATATTGAAATACATAAATATCAGTTAGTAGCAAAAGGTTCTTCTCAGAGTATTGATTATAATGAACCTTTTGCTCCAGTTGCTAAAATGAAAACTATACAAACCATTATTTCTCTTGATGCATCTTATCAATGAGAACTACACCAAATGGATGTCAAAAGTGTTTTTTTGAATGGTTATCTTTGTGAATACATTTATATGAAACAACCCCTTGGTTTTATCATTGTTGAAACTTCAATTTTGGTATTCAAATTAAGCAAGTCTTTATGTGGTCTTAAGCAAGCCCCTAGAGCTTGGTATGATATAACTGATACTTATTTCTTGAAGAATTGTTTTAAACTATGTATATATGATATGAATCTATCTTTAAATAAATTTGGTGATGAATTCCTCTTTTTTGTATTATATGTGGATGATCTTATCATTATTAGCACTCAACTTGCATCTATACAAAACATGAAGAATAATATTAAGAATTAATTTGAAATGAAAGATTTAGGGATCTTGCACTATTTTCTGGGTCTTATGATTTGGCATATCTCTGATGGTATTTTTTTTTTCAGCCTAAGTATGTAACATATTTACTTGCTCGGTTCCATATGAGTGATTTTAAGACTTCACCAACACCATTTCAATCCGGTGTAAAATTAATTTTTGATTGTACTACTCCTCATGTTGATTCTACTCTTTATCGTCATCTTGTAGGAAGTTTGATATATTTGACACACAATGGGATTGACCTATATTTTTCCATTAGTATGGTATTGAGGTTTATGCATAATCCACATGAAATTCATTGGCAATCAACAAAGAGAATTGTCAAATATTTATAGGCGACAGTGAATTATGGTGCTTTCTATTCGAGCAGGGATACAAATTATGATTGGGAAGGTGATAGTTCATATAGATGTTCTACTATAGGGTAAATATTGCATCTTGGTTCAAGTTCGATCCCATGGTCTAGTAATAAGTTGAGAACTCTTTCTCTTTCATCTTGTGAATAAGAGTACATGGAAGCTAAAGAAGCATTTTGGTTATGGCATGTTCTACCAAATCTTGGACGGGTCCAAAAATCAGCTACAACATTAAGATATGAAGAGAAACAATTGAAACTTATTCAATACTTCACCAGTTTATGCATTCAGACCAATCTGATTTAAGAAAACGTTCATATTTCATTTTATTTCAGAGCTCTTCTTTGCTCTGTAATCATTTTCGGGCACTAGATCCTTTCTCTCAGTCCCTAATCCATGTGATCACGGGCCATGACCAAGCACTAGATTACTAGGTGCTTACTCCGGCCTTTGGCCTTCGGCTTCAGAATATTTCAAAGCACCACAAAAAAATCTCTCGGAGTTCCAGATTATCGAACTCGCAAAGTAGGGCGAATCAATGGTCCACGTATACTTAGCATTCGACGGCTGACACTTAATATTTAACCTCAGGTGTCTGAGTTACGAAACTTCGAAGCTTCGGGACTTCGAAGGATTTCACATCCATGCATCTGAACTGTTAATCTCCGAACATTCCCAATCACATTTGGTGGCATCTTTATGTCACATCACTTAATGTTTTCCAATTGTGGGGGCATGTAATGTTGGTTTGGAGTAACCTGCCTTTCATCCCATAATTATTCTGACGCTGACACGTAACCCCTCGGTGAAACTGCAGTTTGGATTGCAAGACCACCTTGGATAATTAACTTTCGTGCAACTTGGGTTCCCGCAATGCCTTCTGGTCATTGATCTTGATGTATCGTGATCAATTCCACTATGGGTCCCCCAACCTTTAACTACGTTACGTAACCTCGGGCACCACTAACCCTTCTCATACAGGATGCCACGTGGTGGAATAATAGTGGCTGACTCGTGGCCCAATCAGATGGGTGTTACATGTCTCGTTCCATAGGGAATTTCAAAATTCCACAGGTTTGGAGCCCATTGACATGTGGCACACATCCCATGTGTCAACGTCACCTCCAGGTGATGTCATCATGACTCACCACATCATCTCTTCGGGCTTCGAAGATTCAAACTTCTCTCTTATTTTGCATCAACTTCATCGAAGTCACGAAGTCCAAAGGGATTCCAGGTCAACCCTTCTGCACCTTCCCCAAATATGATGGTCGTATAGGATTTCCATGTAGAAATTTAATACAAATTATGTATTTCCTGGATTCTCCTGATCTAAAAATTATATGCCACTGTTAAATACATAATCACTTCTAAAAATATTCTTGTGAAATTTAAAACACGATCACCAATTGCAATATCAAGAAGAAAGATCAATAACAAATAACACAGATGTTTTACCGGGAAAGCATAAAGCTAAAAACCCCACTATCATATATTATGTATATATCATGGATCATGAAACAATCTCATAAAAAACTCTAATCCAAGAGCTCTCAGTACAATATACAATCATCTCACATTGTCATACAAAAATTGACAAATTCATGTGCCAATTTACTGCTTCCAGACAACCTGCCTCCTCTGCGCAATCCCTGCTAATGGAAATCCATGCAATGAATGAATTCTCTTGCCTAGGATATGCAATCCTCATGGTCACATACACTGTGTGTGTGGTTGCACGAGTGAACTCACTAATCTCACAATTGATATTCAAACTGTCCCTTTCACCTGTTATTTCAACTGGGTCTCCAGTGGATCTGACATGCATGTAGTTAACAGTGGTAAATCTTTAGTTTCATGTGAGATCACTGATTGTGAATTAATTAATAATTAATTCACTGATCTCTCACTAGTGAAAGTTTAGTTACAACTAGTAAAACTGAGATTAACTCACTTAACTGAGTTAAACTACTTCAGAACTCACATAACTACACATATAACTCTATTACAACTTCGAATCATTCAGTTACAACTAATTCAATTTGCATGTCCCACCAACCAACCTTTGAACTCGAATTTCCTATAGCTAACTGATTTTCCACTTCAGTTAAATATTTCCAAATGCTCATTGAGAATAGATTAATATTTATTGTCCAACTATTATTAAGGGATAATAATAGTCGACATACATCTATAAATAGAATTTTCTCACCATCTATAAATAGACATCCTCTATAAATAGAATTTTCTCATCATCTAAAAATAGAATTCCACCTAAAAATAGCCTTAGCCTCCATCCTAGTGTAGGTGCATAATTTTCACTAGGATATTCTTGTTGAATCTCAACACTCCCTCTCAACAAGAAAGGGATTATCCTTCACCCCGATCATGTCTCTATGGTATTCGAATTTGCTCCTAGTGAGCGCCTTCGTCAAAATGTCTACATCCTGATCTTCCATAGGAATGTACTGAAGCAACATGATCTTCCGTTGCACACAATCTCTGATATGATGATACCATATATCTATATGCTTAGATCTACCATGAAACACAGGAGTAATCAAGAGTTTAATGCAACTCTAATTATCACAAAGAATCACTGTCGGATCTAAATGAGAACCAAACAAACCAACCAAGATCTTTCTCATCTAGATAGCCTCACATGAAGCTTGACTCGCTGCCATGTATTCCACTTCCGCTGAACTAAGGGCCACGGATCTCTGTTTCCTGTTGTACCAAGAAACAACTGTATAACTGATACTAAAGATCCCCCCTGATGTGCTCTTTCTGTTCGTTGGGATGCCTGCCCAATATGCATCTGTGAAGCCATGCAACTTCACCTCATCCATCTGTCTGTATCATAATACATACTTAGATGTTCCCCTCAGGTATCTTAGGACATGCTTACCCTCCTTCCAAAAGAGCTTGGTAGGCTTAACCATCGCTTGAATCAACTGATTAACCGCATAGAAAATGTCTGGTCTCATGTTCACTAGATACATTAGCGAATTCACTAACTGTCGATAGACAATATCATCCACTACCTCTCCAGAAGTAGCATCCTCTTTCTTCCAGTTTCCTGGAAGAGGAGTATCCATGGGTTTCCATCCCTCCATGTGAAACTTACCCAGTATCTCCCTTGCATACTTTCCTTGAGACACAAAAATTTCACCATCTCGCTGCCATATTTCCAATCCAAGGAAATAATGAAGGAGACCCATATCCTTCATCTAGAACTCCTTTGAAAGGTCCTCCTTGCATGAGTGTATTAGTTTCTCATCACCAGTCGGTATTAAATCATCAACATAAAGAACAATGATTAAAATATTACCCTTGTAGATCCACCTCGAACCTACCATTGATTTGTCGACCAGTCTTGGGACAATTTCCCATGCACTGTTTTTGACAATGGAGTCACACTCCTCCACCATTGCATCAACCCAAGTGGGATCCTGCCCTACTTCTTGAAAGGAATATAGTTCATTCACAATACATTTTCTCATGAGAGCCATGTATCTAGTAAGTCGACCAAGAGACTGTCTCTGTCTGCACTGTGAAGTAGGGGCTCCTACATTCTATGAAACATCTAGTCTCAATCTATATGCTTCCCTGGTGTGCTTTCTGCCATTTCTAATGGATGGCTCTGCATGAGTGGCTTTCTCCACTCCATGAACCTCCTCGTGTGGCTGATCCACATCTTGAGACTCATATTTGGGAACCAACAGTTCCTCCTCTGCATGCAAGTCTAGCTCCCTCTCAAGCGACAACCGCATGGCTTTCCCCTCATCGAATTTTATATCCCGTCGCATAACAGTCATCTTACTGTTAGGAAAATACACACGATAATTATGGGGTGTTTCTGTGTACCCCAAAAATATCCCAACCTCAACAGTCGGCTCCAGCTTCTTCTTGGCGTTCTTGGTCACATGCACATAAACAGATGAGCCAAAAATCTTAAAATGAGAAACATCAAGTTTCTTACCAATGAAAGCTTCTTCAGGTGTACTCATGCCAAGTACTCTATGAGGACAATGGATTTTCACATAAACTGTAGTGTTGCATGATTTCGCCCACAAATTCATTGGTAGGCCATGATCATGCAACATCGCTCATGTTGCACCCACAATCATTCTATTATTCCTCTCTGTGACCCCATTTTGTTGTGGGTTATGAGGCACTATGAGTTCTCTTTGAATCCCTTCTTTGCTGCAGAAGTATTTGAATTCATTAGAGATGTATTCTCCACCATTATCACTCCTCAGAGCCTTCACTTGCTTCCTCGACTCTTTCTCCACCAATTCTTTAAATTCACAGAACTTTGAGAATGTTTGATCCTTCTTCTACATGAAGAAGATCCAACATTTATGAGAAAATTCATCAACAAAAATAACATAATACTTATGTTTTGTTGTTGAAGCAACTGATAATGGTCCACACATGTCTGTGTGAATTCTCTCCAGGATCACCAAAGCATGGTTCTTTTTTTCATGAAAGATGGACTTTACATACTTCCCCATGGTGAAACCCTTGCACTGATCTAACTGAGCAAGTGTTCCCATTGGAATCATAGTAGATATTTTTTGCATGATTTTCAAGGCTCCATGATGAACATGGCCCAATCGCCTATGCCATAATTCGCCCTCATTCTGGATCATAACATTTTCTGCCTTTCCCATCATGGCAGCGCAACCATCTACCTCCAAATTGTAGATATTCTTAACTCGAATCCATATCTTCTTGACTTGACTCGTTGTTTTATGTCACAGGAAATATTTTTCATCATTGAAAACAACGTCATAGCCTCTATCCTCCAACATTGCTACTGAGACCAAGTTTTTCTTCAGACCCGGAACATGCATAAAATCTTTCAATTGAAATGGTTTACATGAATCCATCGGAAAGGTAATGGTACAAATTCCAGTTGCATTGTATCGTCCATCGTTTCCCATATCTATATGAATTTTTAGATCTCTCTCCTCCAAGTCACTGAAAATCTCCTTATCTCCTGTCATGTGGAAGGAAGCGCCACTATCCAAATACCACATCAATCCCAATGCACTTGACGCCATGAATGAGATCAAGGAGAAGTCAAGTAAAAATTGAGAGGCAAGGGCCTCACCAGCTGCAGCTCCATCAGCCTTCTTGTTCTTCTTCTTCCACAGACAGTTAGTAATGATATGCCCATGTTCGTGACAGTGAAAACACTTCACTTTGGAAAAATCCAACTTCTTGCCTTTAGACTCGGATTTTGAATGGAATTTCTTCCCCTTCCCTTTCCTTGTCTTGGAATCCAAAGAAAAATCCTCTTCATCATCATGCTTTGATGAAGTCCATCTCTGGTGTTCTGCCTGAACTCCTCCTACACCAAATATGACCATAGTTGTTCCCAATTTGGGAATTTTTCCCTTCCATTAACAAAGTCTTGATAACTATGCCATTTTTTTGGACATCCTAGGAGAGCCAAGATCACCAAATCATCATCAGTGACTATTTTTCCCACACTCCCCAGCTCATCCCGACATTGGACAAACTTCATGAGATATTTTGGAATGGAGTCACCCTTCTCCATCTTGATCTTCCTGAGTTTATCTTTCAGTGCCAATTTCCTATGGTCGTTGTTGTTTTGGAATAGATCCATCAAATTGTTCCACATTGCATATGGTGTGGCTTTCCCATGGAGGTTTGAGACAATGTGGTATCGTACTCCCTCCAACAGGATCCTTCTCACCTTTGCCACTTTCTTTTTCCATGCATCAAGATTTGTAGCGTCTGCAACATTTGGCTTAGGAACATCTTTGTCAATGAATTCCTTCAAGCCACTGTCTTCGAGTACTGCCTCCATCCTGTCCTTCCAAGAAATGTAGTTTGATTTTCCCTTGAGTGCATACTCTAACCTCAAGCCATTGAAATCCATTTTGATCTTGAATCAACTGTAGCACAAGAAAGTATTTCTGCAAATTCAAATTCTATCCAATCACAAACTCAGCTTCTGCAATTTCCTGTGCTTTTATACCATGTAGAAATTTCAATACAAATTATGTATTGCCTGGATTATCCTAATCTAAAAATTATATTCCACTGTTAAATACAAAATCTCTTCTACAAATATTCTTGCGGAATTTAAAACAGGATCGCCAATTGCAATATCAAGAAGAAAGATTAATCACACATAACACAAATGTTTTACCAGGAAAGAATAAAGCTAAAAACCCCACTATAATATATTATGTATATATCATGGATCATGAAACAATATCATACAAAACTCTAATCCAAGATATCTTAGTACAATATACAATCGTCTCACACTGTCATACAAAAATTGACAAATTCATGTGCAAATTTACTGCTTCCAGACAACCTGCCTCCTCTACGCAATCCCTGCTAATGGAAATTCTTGCAATGAATGAATTATATTTCCTAGGCTATGAAATCCTCATGGGCACATCCATTGTATGTGTGGTTGCATGAGTGCACTCACTAATGTCACAACTGATAGTCAAACTGTCCCTTTCACCTGTTATCTCAACTGGGTCTCCACTGGATCTGACATGCATGTAGTGAATAGTGGTAAATCTTCAGTTGCATGTGAGATCACTGATTGTGATTTATTTAATAATTAATTCACCGATCTCTCACTAGTGTAAGTTCAGTTACAACTAGTACAACTAATATTAACTCACTTAACTGAGATAAATTACTTCACAACTCACATAACTACACATATAACTCTGTTACAACTTCAAATCACTCAGTTACAACTAATTCGACTTGCATGTCCCACCAACCAACCTTTGAACTCTAATTTCCTATAGCTAACTAATTTTCCACTTCAGTTAACTATTTCCAAGTGCTCATTGAGAATAGATTAATATTTATTGTCCAACTATTATTAAGGGATAATAATAGTTGACATACATCTCTAAATAGAATTTTCTCACCAACTATAAATATACGTCAATTATAAATAGAATTTTCTCATCATATAAAAATAGACTTCCACCTAAAAATAGCCCGAGGCTCCATCCTAGTGTAGGTGCATAATTTTCACTGGGATATTCTTGTTGAATCCCAACATTCCATTCCTTCCGAATAGATCCTACGACGCAGAACATACTCTGTTAATCTGTGGATTTCCAAAGGAATTCACGGCTAACTGCCTCGTAACATTACTAGATCTAACAGTCGTGAAGGATTCTCCTTATCCCAAACAGATCCTAAGGTCCACATTACTCTGTGGCCCAACACCACTTCTGTCATGGTATTACGACACCGTTACTCCTCCCGAGCTTCGTAACATGGCCAAGGTAACCTCTTGGCACTCAAGAATGATTTGAGGTTCGAAATTGGTCCTCAAGACACAATTTCCTCTAGAAACCTTGGGTCTAATGACCACTTACCCAACCCATTCAGGCTGAGTGTTTGAAACCATGGATCTGAACTCAAATTTTGTCTACTTCGACAACAATTCTTTCCGAAATATTTTCTTAATTTTCCATTAACATGGCCCATCCAGGCTCAGTGTTGAAAAGCTTGGCTTTGATACCAATTTGTAATGTCCCTAGAAACCAACAGGCCGGGAAATATTACCAACACAACCTTAACTTAGTCTTTAAATTTCTGATACCAATTTGTAATGTCCCCGACCATCAACCCCACTGCCGGGCAATGCTACTACGTGGAACATTCCCATAAATTTATATATAACATGCATATTAAATCAAATTAACTCATTTAACATAGATTTACTGCCATCATACAGACTTAAACATAATTAACAATAAATATCATTGTAGCGGAATACATGATAATATTACAAGCATCACATACATGCATTTTAATTGAAATTAAACACATAATGATACTTATCTTTGAAACTGTAGTAACTCCACCAACTACGTGAAGACCTTCCATGAACCTCCCATCCTTATAACATGCTTCTCATCATGCTCAGCAGTGGGTCACCCCCGAGCTGGGACTAATCTCCACCGAAGGCAAGGGAATCCTAGACTAGGCCGAGGTTACAGGAAAACTACACAGTGCAACCAGAAGGATTATTTCCAGGAGCCTTCTTATGCCAACTACTCATAGACTCTCATTCCCCACATGCCTGTTCCACCCGAGAGTATACACCTTCACAAGCATAGTCCATCAGTGCTTCACCTCCCTCTCTGGGTCTCGACAACAAGCCAGATCGGGAATTCTTAGAGCTCTGTAGCTGATGATGGAATCTCTCTAGGAAAAAACCACTTCCCAACAAACTCTCTCACCTAGAGAGAGATGCTCACAGGCCTGACAACCTTCCTCTTCTACCACGGGCCTGACAACCCACTTCTTCAGCACACTCCTCAACTCAACTCCAACATAGTGAGGACAACAACAACGGTTCAACACTCATTCCCGCATGGATGGAAGTGGCAACAACAGATGGGGATGGCACTGCAGGCGGAAACAACCCATGCTAAAACACGACACGACTCAGGCTATTACCTAGGTGTCGGGTTCCTCAGAAGACACAAAATGACTCACAGATTACCGGTTTCAAGATGCGTGACTATGCAGAGGTCGAAAAAGTTAGACGGCGGATCATTCCATGGGTTTTTCCCACTGGTTTTCAAGGTGCATGACCAGAGTACAAAACACAAAGGTCGATTCTCCTGGTTTCGGGTTCCGACTGTGGATAGAAGAATGGACAGGATGAACCTCTAACTCAAATGGAGGATGGAAGAATGACTCACGGGTTACTTGTTCTAGGGTTCCTGGTGTATGTCCCCATTCATGGTTAAATAGTGGTTGGAGAATCGCCAGACTCCACAAAACGAACCCCCAACACAACTCAACTCATCATCTTTTAATGCATGTGCCCAGGTCGACACTTGTCTTCCTGGAGCTGCATGAAATACATTTGCATCTGTTCCCCTTTCCCAGGAACTTAGGACATCACTCATCAATTGTCCACCTTAGCCTTTAGGAAAAAATAATAAATTATTATCCCCTTTAGAGGTAATCCCCCTAGCTTAGCCCCTAGGCCCACACACTTAGCCTCCTCCCTTACCCAACCTTGTGGAAGCTTAGTGCCCCATCAATATTTCTTCGTGGTCGGTCTGCACGCAGCGCTGTTTATATTTTATTAATGATCTGCATAATTACATATACAAAATCAGGATCCTGGCCTTTAACACCTAGGCTCTCCGGCCTAGTAACACATAAGCCCAACAACTCATCAACACTCGTCTCACCAACCTACAAAACATGTTTACAATTTATAAATACAACTGGGGCTCATTCTTGGGGATGTTACAGAGAGGGAAATGTGCAGACAGGGGTATTCAAAATTTGAGAAAGGTGTTGTTGGATTGCTACAGGGGTATTAAAAGAGAAGAGATATGATTTGGCTAGATTAAAGGTGGTGCTGGAGGCTTCACTGAAATCAGAGAGGATGGAACTTAGTTTAATTGCTTCTTGCATAGTGGGGGTGTTCATTAGCAGTGTGTCATCAACAAATTGGCTATGGGAGGATGTCAATTGTAACCCATGAAGAGCGAGGCCTTGGAGGGATCCGTTTTGAATTGAGGTCTTGATATAACATCCTAGTCCTTCAACCATGTTGACAAAAAGGAAAGGGGATAGAGGGTCGCCTTGCCTTATTCCTCATGAGGAGGAGAAGGGTTGAGAGGGGACGCCATTGACGAGGATCGAGAAAAAGGTTGAGGAAATGAGGTTCATTATCCAAGATATCCAATCCTTGTTGAAACCAAAAGTCGATAGGAGAGATTTCATGTATTTCCATCTTAATTTGTCAAAAGATTTTGAAAGGTCAAGTTTTAGAATCATACCTGGAGTGTGGGTGATTTTGAGCGAGTGAATGATTTCATGGACAAGTATGACATTGTCCATGATTTTCCTTCCTTCGACATATCCTGATTTCTCCTTGGAGATGATGAAGGGGAGAATTGTCTTGAGTCTTAGAGCTATGACCTTGGAAATGATTTTGTAGATCACATTGCAAAGATCTATGGGTCTGAAGTTCTTCAGATTTGTGACCCTTTATTCTTGGGGAATTAGAGTGAGGAAAGTTGCATTTAGTGTTGGAAGAACTTTTTCTGAGCCACGAGATTCCTCCACCATCTACCACACTTCCTCCCTTAACATAGGCCAACAAGAGTGGAAGAAGTCTGTTGTGAAACCATATGGACCTGGAGCCTTTGCTATGGGTAAATCTCGAATAACCCAATCCACTTATGCTTGTGTTATTGGTGTCATGAGAACCTCATTCTATTCTTGGGTGATTATAGTTGGGATATTTTGGGTCACCCACTCTACTGCTAAGGTGTTGTCCACATTGGGTTATGAGAGGATATCCTTGTAGAAATCTGTCAACTCATGCATTATTTCCCGATGATTTAACAGGGTGTTGCCTTGCGTGTCATCCATATTTGTGATGCGATTGATGAGGCGTCTGTGGATCATGGAACGGTGCAAGAATTTGGTGTTTTTCTCTCCCTCATTGAGCCATTGAACTCATGATTTCTATCTCCACAAGATTTCTTCCTGCTTGTGTCTTTATTCTAGTTTCCTTTTGGGTTCATTCTCCTCCTACTGCTGAGTGATTGTATATCTTGCATGAATGATTTGTACCTGAAGTTTCTCTATTTTTTGTTCCAGCATTTTCCTTTCCTGGAAAATGTTCCCAAAGACTTCTTTGTTCCATTTGCACACTTGTTGTTTGAAATATTTGCGTTTTTGCTGGAAGCAATACATTTTTGTACCTCTCTGTGTTTCCATAGTGCTCCACCAGTGATGGGCTATCTCCTAGAAATCTAGATGGGAGAGCCAAAATTTCTCAAATATGAAGGATTTAAGCTTGGGGGTAGCAATAGTGTCAACCCAAAGTTGAATCGACCAGTGGTTCAAGACTGCCTTCGGGAGGATGTTGGAATCTACTAGGGGGCCTTCCATAAGGACATTTTCTGAGATGAGGAAGCAATCAAGCCTGCATGATATTTGTTGGTGACCTGATCTTTTGTTGGATAGTTGTAGGTGCCATTGCCATTCTCAATATATACCAGTCTAATATTTTCTATGAGTTCCTGGAATTTTTCACTATCTTGCTCCAGGCGCTTTCCCCCCCCCTCATTTCTCCTCCAGCGTGAGAATCATGTTGAATTCACCCCCTATTATCCATCGCTTTCCTTCTGCTAAAGAACCTAGGTAAGCCAGGATTTGAAGAAAGAGGTCTTTGTCTTGGCTGTTCTGTGGTCCATAGGCATTTGTGATCATTCCTTCCTTGTCTGAGCCTATGGCTCTGTAGTGCGTTGTGATGGTACTTGGAGTGGAAAATTCCTGATCGAGGATGACTGTAGCAGGATTCCATAGGATGGCCAAACCTCCTGAGGACCCTTTTAAGTTCGTTTGATAGGATTCATAGTTACGCCAACATATTTTGATGATATCTTTTGTAGTTTTCCTTGCACATTTTGCCTCTTCTATCAGGAATATATTAGGGTCTTCCATTTTGATGTAGTTTCGAAGAATCCTTTTCTTGGATTTTCCATTTAGGCCTCTGATATTCCAAGTGAGGATCTTCATAGTTAACAATTTGGTGGGTGTGATAAGGAGCTCTTTGAGAGCTTGTGAATATTTCCTGAGTTGATCATATAGTTTCTCGCCTCCTTTATTAGCTAGTGAGCTGATTTTTTGCCCTGCCACTTGTTTTCTTTTTGGTGTCTTCTTGGATCTAGGTTTGGGTCTATGTTGATTCCCAGCCTAGAGGTGGCCCTTGCTAATGAGACCATAAATACCTTGTGAATTTTTCTTAGTTGGTCCTCTGGTAAGGTATGGAGATCCTTATTGTTGAGTGCTTCTTCTAGCCTATCTAGGTCAATTTATGTTAGGTCCTGCTCATCCATTTCCATGACTGTGTCTTCTTCTCTTTTTGGTTCTTTCTAGGAGGCTGGGTGAGTATGTGGATTTGCCTGATTTGTTGGGGTCTGAAGCCCTAGAGACAGTTGATCTTCCTTGTGCTTGTTGTGTTCTTTCCTTGCATTCTTGTGGGGGTTTTCCACCTCTTCTACCTCTGGAAGGAGATTGAGGGCTTCAAATGAGTTGTTGTTCGGGTTCTTTTTGTTGTTTCCAGTTGTGGGATTCTTCTGAGCTTGTTTCCTTAGATTTTGAACTTGGGGGAATCCTTCCTTTTGCTTATCTGCAACTTCCTTTTTTGGGGGGGCATTTAGAGGGCAGTCTCTGAAAAGGTGCCCGTGTTCATGGCATTTTCTGGATCTGAAAGGGATGTGTTCATAGTCTATGGTTTGGGCCCATTCCTCGTCTTGGTATTCTAGGGTAATTGTGCATGACAGAGATTTGGAGATGTTCATGTAGACACATATTATTTCATAGGAGGTGTATTTTCTCTATTTGGTAGCTTCAGAAGATTTGACATAGTTACCTAAGGTGTTACCTAAGCCCATTAAAATTTCCTCTAACCAAAACTCTTGAGGTAGGGAATAGAGGCGGATCCAAATTGGTGCATAGGCGAAGTTTTCCTTTTCTGGGCAGAGGTGATCCATCCAAAGATGCAGGTAGAGACCAATAGAGTTGTAGAAATATGGTCCTCCTTCAAAGATCTGGTCCTTGTCCTCCGGTTTGTAGAATATTATTGTAAAGAATCCTTTGGAGCTTAGTTGAAGCTCATAGTCTCCCTTGGGGTTCCACCACTCCTTGATCCAGTGAGCTAGGTCCTTTTTTGAGGGCCAAAGACCTAGGAATTTGCCTATGAGGGCATGGTCCCTCATGAACTGTGTGTGCTCCCCTATCTTGGCAGTTTTGATAACATACCTAGGCGCAACTGGGGCTTGGGGGATACATTTGTCGGGTATCCAGACCCGAGCTTCTTTTGTATGCGAGGACTCTGCGTCCATATTCGATTCCTTGCTTCCAACCATTTCTTCTTGTAGGCATTGTTATTGCATGTGTAGAGGCAGCTCAAAGGATGGATGACACACTCTGGCATTCTCTAGGTCATTTTCTGCGGCGTTACGGTAAGAGGGGGATTTCAACCCCCCTTATGTGCCCATTTTTCTGTGGTGTTCAGAGCCGCAAAGAAACAACGTTTAGCGTGTATAGAGGAGGTCAGAAGGGGTCAGGTAAGAGGGGATCTGGTACATTAAAGCCCTAAACCTTGCAGGGTGCATCAACAATTCTCTGTTAAACAACTAACAATATCAAATCTATTGTTAAAGATCAAGGACTCCTTATTACTAAGACTAAGTTGTTGAGATAATAATTACATGTAGTATTTATTGAAATTTATTCATTTCCATACTCTACATGGAAAAGGAAAACCTCTTCTCAAGTATATGAGTACTTCAAATGAAACCATGTGCGCAACAAGATTAGGAATATACTCATATCCAAGTATAAAAAATATATCTTGTTGGCTGTCTGGATATGATGGACCAACTGACTTGTTTGATTTGATGCTAAGAGGTGTTGAAGAAGGAAGTGGTAATTTGGATGGTTCTCTTGTTCATTACCACCATTTTGCATGTCTTCCTTTGTCATGCCATGCATATATTCTATTATTTGTTGATTGATCTCTTGGGCACATAAATGATATGGGTACAAACTTGCAGTAAACTCTTCAATATTAGGTTTAGATACCTTCTCTCCATCAAGCACTATCCATGGATCTTTGGTCTCCTCTCCATATTTATAAGGAGAATTAGGGAAAGCTTCTAGATCTTCTTTCTCATGAAACTTTTGATCTTCTATTTTCTAGAATGCAGGTGTGTTCCTGAATGCTGTCGGGATTTGTTCCTTCTGAGATGTAGAGATGTCGCCAAAAGCTAATAGGATTTGAGAGATTTCTTGGAGTAGCATCTTTATTTATTCAACAAATGTTGAGCATCTTTCAAGGCTCATTGTTGGATAATAATCCCTATCTTGCACATGTATTAGTGCAAAGGGGGGTTTCTGAATAAAAAAACGGTTACTTCTATAATAACCAAATTTGAAAGCAAAGCATGTACTTGGACACCTCATGCTACTAAGACCCTTGTCACCAAGTTATCTGTTGACATGAGTAACTTTCCCATTTCCATGCATCAAGCTTAAATAAAAGGATTGAAAAGAAAATTACCAATGACTATTCCATTTAGCGTCTCCCCAACAACAACGCCAAAAGTGTTGGGAAATTGAATTGCTTAAATTTTTTTACATTAAATTATCAACCGGGGAGCTCATAAGCTTGTGATGTGCTGAGAAAATATATGTAGGAGTAGGCTACTAAATCTAAGCTAAGCAAGCTGAATAACAAATGTCAAGGACAAGAATTAAAATCAGATAATCTTATGTTTTAGGTTGAGTCCTATGGCTTTTCAACTATCTTTTGGATTCTCAGGGTTAACAAACATTCAGATCTTTGATACACATGGCCACATTCAGTCGATCAAACTTGCAGAAATGAAATTGCTATAGTATTCAACTGAGTTCAATGGACTTATATTTCAACTATTAACTACATTATTTTGGTTAACAAGCAAGAGCATCAATTGGTTTTGTGATCACTAAAGAAACTTAGCCTTCAATGCCTAACTCTATAGGCAAACCACACTTGGAGGAATACAAAGAGCGTAAAGAAATGAATAATAACTGAAATGAACAACTAATGAAATAACATCACACAACAAAATGAAACTATTTGGGCAACGTATACCAGAGAGAGGGGGCCCTGCCTCTCTTGTCATATACTGCCAAGGACTACAATAGAGAACTATTGATGTGCAACAACAAGCTCCATTAGGGAAATTTTGAGGTCTAAAAAGGGCCTCCTAAGAGATATTATGAAATATTATGAGTTTGTCATTTTGTGGGGGAGGTATATTTACAACTCACCTTTTGCACTACAATCCATAACCATAGTTAAGTTAAATTGACAAATTTTCTAGAAATAAAATAGAAGTGACTATAAATAGAAGTGAACTTTTCAAAATAAGTCATTGCACTTAAACAACAAATACATGTGTCATTTGTACTTGAATAACTTGAAATAAAATATAAATATAAATTCATAAATAATTAATTATATAATATATTATTCTTTAAAATATAAACCCATATAGTAATATATAATTAAGATATTATATACAAATTAAATACATTATATATTTTTAAATTTTTTAAAAATATATAATAAAATGTTTAAAAAATATAATAAAAATTATTTATATTTAAAATTTTAAAAATATATATAATTGTAAAACACATATAATATATGATATATTATATTATATATTATATATTATATCATATATAATATATCATATCATATATGTGATAGATCATGAAACTCCAACCAACGTACTCTTAAAAGTACCACACTCTTAAAGTAAACCAACCCAACACGTATTTCAAGTAAACATATTTTTTTAAAATTTCAAATATAGAGTGTTTAATTTATGAATGGACATGGGTACTTTAGTCAAAAGTTGTAATACCCATGTTTCCCCTAGCTTGTAAATATAACTATAACTTGTTAAAATACTATGGGAAGACTGAATATGCGTGGATGTTGGAATTGATGAACCTTTTTCTTATAAAAGGTAATGTATGTATTTATGTTACTAAATAAAAATGGAAAGTTATGCATAATTGTTGAAGGGGTTTGCCAAGATAGATCATGATGCATGAGAGAGATGGTGAGGGGAACTAACAATGGTTGAGATGACCCCCATCAGACCAGTACTTTACTGGATTTAAATTATTTAGACCCAGAACAATCCTCTGACCCAGAAAAATAAATTACCAGTTAGACTGGTAGTTGGGAAGTCCTCCTCAAGAGTCAATGAGGAGATGGGCAGAGTACCCATCAGAAAACTTCCTGGCCTAACCACGAAATGGAGATTAAGACCCACAAAATCTTACTGAGGGAGGAAAGAAAAGAAGGGAAATTCATGGGCAAAGGGATAGGATGCAATGGGAATGGGTCTGGTGACCATTTTCTGAGGAGGGAGAGCATGTGCATCTCTTTGGTTCTGAAGAGAACTGAAAAATAAATTTTTTCTGGGTACAGGAATTGTTGGCCAACGTTTTCAGTCCAAGCTAATAAATGGGGTTGCAGAGAAGATGAATGACTGAGGAAGCACTCATTGCAGACCCCCTTTCTTGGTGGAGAGAAAACCGACCTGCCAAGTTCCTAAGGGAGGAGGAGAGTGGCCTCTATCCCTAGCTATTGCTGAAAAGAAGGAAGAGTCTCTCTTAGAGCATCATGATCTAGCTAGGGGGTGGCCAGGGATAAATCCATTCAGGAGTTGTTATGCCTACGGTTGGGTGGAAAAATGGCACACCTTTCAACATTTGCATCACTTTCTAGTTTCTAGATAAGTATACTTGGTTAGATCTTTGTAGTGTTTTGATCAAAGAAAATTTTATGCTATGTTCTAGAACTACGTAAGTTTAATTTCTGACAAAAGTGACTTGAGAAATTTAAGCAGAATAAAGAGAATGTCTTAGCTGAAGATCTTTGGATTTAATTTCTTATCTTTTTGTTGGAGTTACTTCACACACACCTAGGATTTATTTTTCCTAAGGTTTTTCCTTGTTTATTATTCATAATTAGTCATTATCCAGTCTCCTATATTTTAGGGGAGAATATTCCACCTGGAGAATATTCTCTTAAAATTGACACTTCAGTTTGACTAGTTGAGTTGAGTTTAGATGTTGCATTGGTTTTGTCATCATGCAACATTGATATCATCACCAACTAATGTGCACTTGCCTTGGGATCATCACCAGACTGGCACATTACGCTTGATTTCCTGAGTTAACTCCTCACTACTCTTTGTTAACTTAGTTAGCTGAAGATTAGTTGGCAGTTCACTCTCGTAATTGCCTGAGAGACTAGACTAGGTGGTAGTTCACTCCCGTAACTGCTGGTGTGTGTCCAGATCACTCTAGACCACCACTATGGATCATTAGTTACTCACGTATCTTATATCTATTGTAAATTATTAACTCTTTGAGTGTGGAATACGGTTAATGAGAATTCTTCCATTCTTTCTCTCTTGCTTCTTCTTTCTCATTTTCTCTCTGCAAATGTGTGTAGTATTTTCTAGATAGATCTATTCTGTGCAGGTTCAACACATTTACATGGTATCAAAGCTGACGAACTTCTAAGCAAAAGCTACACCAAATTATTTTTGCAGGTACTGAAGATTGAAGAACGCAGAAAACATGAAATTTATGTTTACTCACCGATAATACTTCTCACGCCTCATAACTATTTTGAGTGGAAGCTAGAGATTCTTCTTCTTCTCAGAAGTAGAGGCTTATACCAAATAACCATGGCAACGAAAGTAGATCCTGATTCCGCCGATGAGAAAAATGTCTTTCTCAATAGACAAGATATGGCCATAGGATTTATCTTTTTGTCTATTTCTCCAGAAATTCTCCACCAAGTATATGATGACTCACAAGAATCAACTCCAAATGAATTATGGACCATATTGGAGGTTCTATTAGGGAATAAATAATATTGTGAAGACTTCATGCAAGAGGTTGAACAGATAGAGTGAGAAGAGAAGCCGTTAGAAGATCAAGCCTTTTATTATGAAGAGTTTTCTACAAAAGTTTTTGCACAAATTTGTATTCCATTAATTGAAGATGATGTCTACTCCATTTCAGATTTATTTTTTCTGAAATTGATGTGGAATATATATGGCATGCATCTCAGGAGTCACATGCAGACACTTTTCCATGCACAATGCATGCATCTCAAGAGACAAAAAGGGACCCACACACATCAGACTCAATTTTGATATTTTATGATCACAATTTGCAAACAAATTGAATATTTGAATTCCTCTTGGGAAAATATCCAATTTCAAAAAACAAATCGTCTGAAACAGAGTCCGGGAAGTGAAGTTATGATAATTTTTCTGGAAATGGCCGCACGATTTTCAAAATTTCATCCAAAATTTATTTGGATATTTTTCATTACAAAAAGATAAAGTGGATATGTGTGGACATCTCAATGGTGCATATACTTCATCAGATCCGTGCAAACATCTACATCTTCAACAAAATCTTCAACGAGCACAAACTTGCACAGTTGCAAGGTCTTCTTGGAGTGAAGTACAAGGTTGCTTAGCAACTTTTTTTTGTTCCTTCTCATTTTTTTTTTATGCATTGTAATTTGAGGGGGGATTTATCCCATGAGGTTTTCCCTCTTTCCTCATTTATTTCAGTGTATCTTTTGTATTTGGGTACCTAACATGGCCTTGTTGTTCGGACCCATTCTTTATTTTCACCATAGTGATGTTCAGGGATTTATTTTTCCTTGTTTATTAGTCATAATTAGTCATTATCCAGTCTCCTATATTTTAGGGGAGAATATTCCACCTGGAGAATATTCTCTTCAGTTGACACTTCAGTTTGACTAGTTGAGTTGAGTCTAGATGCTGCATTGGTTTTGTCACCATGCAACAGTGTGATCATCACCATGCTAATGCGCACTTACCTTTGTTTCATCACCATATTGGCGCATTAACCTTGATTCCTTTATCTACTCCTCACTACACTCTGTTTCAGTTAGTTAACTGAAGACTGATTGACTAGTTAACTCAGCTAGGTAGCAATTCACTCCCGTAACTTCCTGAGAGACTAGACTAGGTGGTAGTTTACTCCCGTAACTGTTGGTGTGTGTCCAGATCACTCTAGACCACCATTGTGGCTCATTAGTTACTCATGTATCTTATATCTATTGTAAATTATCCACTCTTTGAGTGTGGAATATGGTTAATGAGAATTCTTCCATTCTTTCTCTCTTGCTTCTTCTTTCTCAATTTGTCTCTGCAAATGTGTGTAGTATTTTTTAGCTAGATCTATTTTGTGCGGGTTCAACACATTTAAACTTTTGACTATCTGTGTGCTAAAGTACTATTTATGGAAGTGGATGTTGTGGTTAACCGTGCTATACATTTTAATGCATGCTGGGAAATTGATGACTGAGCAGCTAAAAATAACTATAACACCTCTTAAAGAAGAGAGAGCGATTTTCTGCATAATAGTGCTCAATTTTATTATATCTTCAAATCCCCTGTCATAAAATTTAGAAGGTATCAGATCTGTGTGGAACTTAGGAAATAATCTCAATTATGGGAAAACATTAAAAGTCCTTATAAATAATTATTGAGGAAACATAATTAGGACATAAACATGAAATTAGTCTAAATGAAATTAAAATACAAATTTTCTCAAAATTCTATCTGGGGCATCAATAAACATTTATATTTGAGTTGTGTTAAATCTCCTAAATTTGGGAAGAACCCCCTTAAATTTTGGTGGGCAGTAAGTCCTGGTAGAAACACTGAATTTACCGTGGAGGTAAATCTTTGTATTAGGACCATTTCCTTAAAATTAGTAAAAGTAGTAAAGCACAATAATAAGGAAATACAATTCTACTCATTTACCCACTAGAAGGGAGAGATTATAATTATATTTTAATTTCCAAGATGGAGAAATCTCCTTGGAATATAATTTTTTATTAGATCTCTTTATTATACTGAAAATTTATATTTATCCTTTTCTTATTTCTTGTAAGAGAAATTAAATTCATTTAAATTCTCCGGATAATAAAATCATATATATATATATATATATATATATATATATATATATAT
>ML782304.1:152724-164965 GCA_009831015.1 Picea engelmannii
AAAGGGGAGAGCCTGCTATAATATATTATCAAAAAACTGTAGCAAAATGTACATAGTCAAGAGTCTGAGTCACCCAAAATGTTGTCGGAAACCGGAAACCAGCATAGGTGCATAGCAACAACAACTGTAAACTAGTGGCACCCATCCTGCCCGGAGGAAACCAGGACAGGTGCCTAAAGTCTAAAAGAACATAAAACAGTAGCATAAAACTAAAGAGCCAGAGAACATGAAAAACCTAGGTAATTGGTGACCTGTCGCCTTCCTCTGTCTTCCACGTGGACCCGGCCGGGATGGCGAAGGACTGCGCACAGAGGGGACATTTTCGCCGAGCTGGAGCGCCAGAGTAAGCATCGAGAAGCATGTCCAGACGTTGGCCCATGATGAGGGCACGATGCTCCAGGTCAGACATGTGGCCTCAGAGCTCAAACACCAAGGACAGGTGCTCCTCATGGAGGAGAAAGCCATGCAAAAAGCCATGCAGATCACCACCTTCGTCGTCGAGTTTCCTTCGCTTCGCGTCATCCTTCCCTTCGCTCCATCCTTCCCTGCCCTTTGCACCGTCCACAACCAACGCAGCTTCCAGGTCCTGCCAGGGAACCTCTTCCACAATGCAACCAGGAAAATCGGCGTCCAAACCCAAATTAAGTTTGTGTTCCCCACTGCCAGACCTCACTATGTCGCAGGGCGCCTCCATTATCGTCAGGTCCTCCAAATTCGGGTCCTCCTCTATAATGCAAACCGGGTACAATTCCTCAGTGTCATCCTCCAGCTTAACGGTGTCCATACTACTGCGCCCAGTTTCCTTTTCGGCGATGGTGGATAGCAGAGCCTTCTTCTCGGCTCGAGCCTTCTTTCTCAGCAGTGAAGTAGCTATGGCCAGAGCACGTTCGAGGTGCTCTTTACGCCGTCGCTGCGCCTTGTGGGCGTTCCAAGCAGAGCCATGGCGAGGCGTTCCTCGTTTCCTCGTCATGTTGCAGAGTGCTCGCCAAGAGATACACACAGGCTGGGACGAGGAGGACTCGCGCCAATTGAGAGCATAAGCAGGAGGACTCGTGCCAATGCTCCATGAAAGGATGGTGAACCAGGGCGCGAGGAGCGCGAAACTACACCAGAATATCCAGACGCGGAGCAGAGCTGAGACCGGAGCAAGAGAAAACAAATGATCAGACTTCGAATACCCATAGCCACATTTAACATCAAACTTACCGAGCTCGTAAATGGTCGCTCGAGGGAGGAGTCCTCCCATCGCAGAGTTGTTGTTATGGTTGTCCTGCATCCTTAATGCTGGTGCAATGGTGATGGCCTCCAGCATTTAATCCCTGGATGAGTGCAAGCCAGTTGTCACGCCTTCGCCGCGTGTCACCCCATATGGGGTTTAATATATATAAAACATATATAATATATGTTTTATCCGTTGTATGGGAATGTTCCACTGAGAAAAATAATTGAGAAGTGGAGTATGCCATGATTGGTTCGGTACTGATATATCTTTGGAATTCACCTTTTTTAATATGTTATATATATATTGTTGAACACACCACCCACACTAAGAGGGGGGGGGGGGTTGAATTAGTGTGTGGACTTTTCTAACTTTTCTTCTTCTTACAAGTTAGTAGTTAAAACATAACTAAATAGATTAAGAACAATTTAAACATAATCACAATGGACAAGAGATACCAGATGTTTGTGTAAGATTTTGTATAATTGATATGTATATATATGTGAATATAGTAATATGAATTTTCCCAGCACCAACTATTTTGTATCAGCACCAACTGAAGTAAGGAGCACAAACTCCTCAGAAAGCACCAACTCTCAAGCAAGACCCAGCTTGTTGATAGAACGTAGTCTATACAACTAGAGTTCATATAGTAGTTCAACCAACTCTAGTAGCAATGATCCATTATTGAATCAATTATGTTTCATTATCAGAGGTATACCATATTTACTCATTACTGCACTTCATCTTCTCTCTGAAATTCTCGCCTTCCTCACTTCATCTTTCCTCTTATATTCGCGCCTTCTTCACTTCGTCAGCGAGCCACTCTTTTCCACAAGCCCATCTTCTTCCACAAGCACTCATCTAGTGAACCAATCATTATTGTATTTATAGTTTCTTATGCTCAAAACTTGTTTAAGTTATTGAGTTGACTTGTGAAACAAGTTATAACTAACTTGTTCATTTACAACACCTTTTGGGACCACCAAAGATCATCGTTTTGGGTCTTCAACTTTAAGCCTGGCATCCCCTTTTCTTTCATAAATCGATCATAGGATGGATTGATTTCCTTCGTCTCTGTGATAACAAAAATAAGTGCTTCCTTCAAACCATGTTCATATGATCATAGGCATAGAACCACAGGCTTATAAATTTAAGCGACGCATTCCATTCTGCCTTTTAAATCTCTTTACCATATTACCAATGGCATTAATCAGACATTAGGCAAGACGAGCGCTTGAGCACTTATCAATTCAACGGTCATGATTCAATCTCCGATGAGATGGATGATTGTCGAGACTCCGGGACTTTTCCCTCCGGGTCTTCGAGACTTCGCAACCTTTCAAATCTCTCGAAGCATATTTTGCCGAATAGATCAGACGATTCTCATTATATCATGGAACCAGATCAATGGTCATATTCGATCCTTACATTGATTAATCCAACGACCATGACTTAATTAAGAATTGATATGGATGGCCACCAATTACTTCGAGACTTCGGCTATTATTCTTACACTATCCTTCCACTATATTTTGGTCAACAGTTGAGAGTACACCCGACATCAGATCGACGGTCGAGATCTCCTTTGGGTCTCCAGACTTTGGAGATTTCAAATCTCAACCCCTTCTTTCCTTTGTATGTCAATATTTTGGAGTTTTCAATCCACTGATGCGTGTCCCTTTCGGATCAATGGTAGAGATCTCCTTCAGGTCTCCGGACTTCAGAGATTTCAAATCTCAACCCCTTCTTTCCTCTGGAGTGATCACCTACTAAGTAAGTCATAAAATGGTGGAGATTGCTTGATGTCGGCTAATGCTTCCACTTACAGTATCCTTCCACTGTAGCAGATCGACAGATGATAATGCTCCTGAATTGATCTTCAGATCAGACGTCTCGTGTCCACTTCAGGACTTCGACATTAGGGACTTCGGGGCTTTGGGAAAGTGCTGGTGGTAGAACTCCTGAAGCAAAAATCTTGGAGTGACGTAACTTACTTACGTCACTTGATGACGTGTCACAAGCCGAGATGCTTACGTTGTCCTTCCACTGTATTAGATCAATGGTTGAGAATGCTCCCGAAGTGATCTTCAGAGCAGACGACTCATGTCCAATTCGGGACTTCGACATTCAAGACTTCGAGACTTTGGTCATTTGTTGTTGGTGAAACTCCCAGAGTAAAAATCTCGTAGTGACATAATTTTCTTACGTCACTTGATGATGTGTCATGAGCTGAGTAGCTGCCATGTGTCACTTATATTCATGATTTGCGTGTACCTGAAATGTCAAATAAACTTGAAATTTGTCATTATCTGATTGTGCCATGTGTCCTTGTTGACGTAGTCTTGCTGACATGGATATCCTCATGTGGCACGTGTTCATCTCCTTGATCTAACGGTCAGAATAGTATCAAAGGGTATCTCAGATCGACGAATGAGAGGGACTTCAGACCTTCATCCTTTAGGACTTTTGACATTCATTGGTGGTAAAACTCCCGAAGCAATTCTCCTAGAGTGACATAACTTGCTTATGTCACTTGTTGACATGGCACGAGCCAATTTCCTTTTAACGCTTGTCATCATCTAATTATGCCATGCGTATTTGCTTACATGGTCTGCCATGTGTCCTTGATGACGTGGTATTCCAAACGTCCTTGTTGACGTGGTCTACCACACGTCCTTGCTCACATGGTCTGCCACACATCCTTGCTCACATGGTCTGCCACACGTCCTTACTCACATGGTTTGCTGACGTGATCTGCCATATTTTATGGTCTGCTGACGCAGATATTTTGACGTGGTCTGCCACGTGTCCCTGCTGATGTGGTCTGTTGAGGTGGTCTGCCACATGTCCATGCTGACGTGGTATGCCACATGTCCATGCTGACATGGTATGCCACATGTCCATTATGACGTGGTCTGCTAACGTATATCTCCATGATCTAACGGTCATCATATGTCCTCCAGATCTGACGGTCCTTATTCATTTCAGATTTTCGGCTCTCCGGGCTTCGGGTTTTTCAAATCTCAAACTGAAAAATCTGAAGTGAGATTTTTCCAGAGCTTAAACTCCTTGCACATTTATACCCGAACTAAATTTTGTTTGTCGATCATGATCCTAGATCGATGGATTGATCTATCTGCGATGTATCTCTTCTAGCTTATCCTGTCCTTCCACTTAGAATGATCCAATGGCTGACGAAAATTCACATAAATGAGATCTCAGATCTTACCTCACTTATCCTATCCTTCCACTCGAAAATTATCTGACGACTGACGGGTATTCGGGTTTGATACGACAACTAACAAGTATTTGGATAATCAAATTCTCAACCATTTACCTCGCTTATCCTGTCCTTCCACTCAAAAGTGATCCAACGGTCATGAAGACACTCGAAGCAGATCAGACAGTCATGATCCTCCAACGATCCTCAAGCCCACGGTCACTCATATGACCGATGTCCATAATATTTAAATGATCAACATGGTCAATTTCTTGATCGGACGACTGCTGAGGCTTCTCACTCTGATCGAATGACTACTGAGGCTTCTCACCCTGATCTTACGCTTTTCCTTCTGAGCTTTGATCTCTGCATTTGCTAACCCTACTGAGATTTTATCATAGGAACATTGTTGATCCTATTGTGATCAACAATAATCATGAATTGCTTCATCCGTAAGGTGATGTTCTTCTGTCAATTCTTAGTATATCCATCGATCTCGATGACACTTCTGCAATGCACTCTTCCTTATGAGCTTTGATATTCATTCACTTCTATACAATGTTTTCCCTTCTGAGCTTTGATCTCTGCATACTCTTTGCTCCTCCTCTTGAGATTACACTTTCGATCTCTACATATTGTTTGACATCTTCTGCTAACTGATATACTATTGACATCAATGACAATATGTCCAACATATACATATATATATCTGTGTGTGTGTGTGTGTGTGTCTATATACATATACATATACATATTTATATTAATGTTATTATTATTTTATTCTGGAAATGGAGGCTAAAGTTCATGGAGTGAAATAGATCTGAGACCAAAAGAGTAATTTATTATTATTTTTAATGGCAAAACACACCAGGGAATAACCCATGATCAAACATTTTAAACATCTCATGGTCTTCGAAACTCCGGGAGTCTGGAGCTTTGGGGCTCTGGGATGTTTGGGTGATGGGATTCCACGAGATAAAGTCGTCGAATACCCAAACCCTTCCTTTCCCCGAGCATTCATAAATAATAAATACACTTATTTATATTATTGTATTTAATGTGATTGATTAATGAAATTGATTAATATAATATATCTTTAATAAAATATATATATTATATTATAACCCAAATTATTTCACTGTATTTAAACCATAACGTAATTACAAGTGGGTCCCTTTTCGATACTTCAGAGCTTTGGGAGAGCCAAAGGAGATTGTCCTAGAGAACTCTCTCTCTCTCTCATGCCAAGTAGTAATATAATATTGGAAAATTTTAAGACCTGGGCGTAATTTTCGAGGAGTATAAAATTATATATTATATTATTTTTAAGGTTCATTAAATTGATTACACGTTAATGAAGACAACTCCTTTGAATAATCAATGGTGTGGTAATGTGTGCCAGTGGGGTCACTTCGAAGCTTCAGGACTCTGGGGCTCCGAGAGATTGGAGTATAAGGAATGTGGTGGAGAGCTGAAGAGGGTTGACTAGAAGTTCTCTCCCTCTCTCTCTCTCCCTTATTTCAAATATTAATAAAATATCGGAGACTTTATAAACCTTGGCACATTTTTCAAAGAGGTTAATATAATATATATTAAATGGGTTTATTGTGATATTGGTATGTGAAAAAGTACCAACCCTATTGTTGTACTATAGGGTTTAAAAATTTATGTGGTTGTTATATGTTTTAAAAATATGAACTGTGTGTTGCTAGTGTTCCAAATAAGGAAGTTGACTTCACTGTACAAATTGTATGTGTTGTTCATAAACTAGTAGATAATTAACTAACATAAAATATTTTATCAACACTCAAACAATTAGTGGACATCAGGAAAACAACAACGTAAAGAATGGTGACACACCATGAGTTGGAGGAAAGGTCCCGCAATAGAGAAGAAGATTATGATGAGAGGAGGGCAGTGGAAACCCCTCCAGATTTAGATGAAAATGTAAGAAGCCTCATGGTGGAATTACAAAACAGGAAAAAAAAATTCAAATTAATGCAGTCCTACTACAAAGCCTATCAGATATACAAAGACAACTGCAACATTGACCAACAACTGGTAATGTGGACAAACATCGTACTAAGAAAACCCAAAGTCCACCTGAGATACAAAATCATGGTCCTGAAATTGGCCACACAAGGAGGAGCACCTCAAAGAAGTCCCAACATGGAGCCAAGAGACATTCAATGGAAGAATCCTCTAGTGAGGAAACTGGAAACTCCAAAGAATTTTCTAGTAGTGAGACTAGTTCACATTCCTAGAGGAAAAGAAAGAAGAGGAAACATTCCAAGAGCCATGATCCTTAAGAGTTTAAGAAATCCAAACCACCCACTTTCGATGGAGAAATCAAAAAGGGGGAAGAAGCATAAGTTTGGCTACTTGGCTTGAAGAAGTACTTCATAGTCCATGACTACTCTGAAAGCTTAAAGGCCTGAATAACCATTTTCAACTTGAATGGAAAGGCCTCCATTTGGTGAGAGGACCTTAGGAATGTGAAAGGAATCCATGAGAAGGACTTTTCATGGAAACAATTTGAGAAATACTTCAAGAAGAGGTATCTGACGGAAAAATACTTTGATGGGAAGACCAAGGAGTTCTATGAACTCAAGCTAGGACAACTCACAATAGATGAATATATCAGCAAATTTATTGATCTGATGAGGTATGTGCCATACATAAAGGATGAAAAGGTAAATATGCAACGGTTTATTAGTGGACTGCCTCAGTTCTTCCAGGACAGAATTGAATTTGATGAACCAAAGACTTTAGAAGACACTATCTAGAAGGCAAGGTACTCCTATGAGCAATTCAAGAATAAGGAAGAACCTCATAAGGACTGCAATAAGAAAAATAATTTGGGATTCAAGAAGAAGGGGTTTAAATCCTCAAGATTCAAGAATCATGGGAAAATATCTAAGATGAGCCTTCCTATTAAAAGTGTATATAAATAGAATTTTCCATGTCAGAGTGGTAATAAACCCTTTGGATCAGCCCCAGGTAAGAATGATAATACAAAGAGAGAACCCTTGAAATGTTGGGCTTGTGGAGAAGAACATATATTGAGTGAATTCCCACACAGGAAACATGACAATATGAGGGTCTACAACATCCAAGAGGATACCACAGTCAATGATGTGGCTAGGAGCATGCCACAAATTTATGCAGCCCTCGATAATAGACAAGCTGACCACCAATCTTCAATGTTGGAGATGGAAGGTATGATTTCCCACCATATAGTTTCCATTTTAATTGACCCTGGTTCTAATCTGAGTTATGTTTCCCCTCAAGTTGTTGAGAAATGTAAATTGCAACAAGTGAAACATGCTAAATCATGGTTGGTACAACTAGCCACTGGAACCAAAATAAAGGTAACAAAGTTCATACTAGCATGCCAATTCATTATGAATGTATTACCCACCCAAGAAACCCTAAACATACTTCCTTTAGGATCTTATGACCTGTTGATTGGCATGGACTGGTTGGCTTTCCATAAAACCAAGTTGGACTGTTACAATAAAAATTTGGGGTGTGAAAATGAAGAAGGGAGAAAAATAACCCTACAAGGAATTCAAAATCTTGTCTCAGTGAGACAAATATCATCCCTTCAAGTGAAGAAGTATTGCAGAAAAGGATATGCAATACAAGTGTTGAACTCTATTGAGAACAATAAACCAAGCCTAGAGGACCATCCCATATTAAGAGAGTATAAATATGTGTTTCTAGAAGAGGTACCAAGCCTACCTCCAAGAAGAGATATTGAGTTTTCAATAGAACTTGTACCAGGAGTGGTGCCAATGTCTCGAGCACCCTATAGAATGAGTACACTAGAGATAGTTGAGATCAAACTATAGCTAAAGGAGATGTTGGAAATTTTTTACATTCGGCCTAGTGTGTATCCTTGGGGAGCACCAACTTTGTTTGTGAAAAAGAAGGATGGCACACTTAGGTTATGCATAGACTATAAACAACTCAATAATATGACCATTAAGAGTAAGTATCCCTTTCCAAGGATTGATGACTTGTTTGACGAGCTAAGGGGTGATACAATTTTCTCCAAGATTGGCTTGAGGTCTGGATACCATCAAGTCCGAATTAAGGATGAAGACATCCACAAAAAAACCTTTAGGACAAGATATGGGTACTATGAATTTGTGTTGGTGCCATTTGGGATTACCAATGCACCAACCACTTTTATGTGCTCAATGAATAATGTACTCAGTAAGTTCTTGGACAAATTTGTGTTCAAGGTTTTCATTGATGATATCCTATTATATTCTAAGAGTAGGGAAGAGCATGAATAACATCTCAAGTTATTTCTTAAGTGCTAAGAGAACATCAACTTTATGCTAAGTTTAGTAAGTGTGACTTTTTACAAAACCAAGTCCATTACTTAGGCCATGTTATTTTTGAAGAAGGAGTGGTAGATGATCTTGATAAGATCAAATCCATTATGGATTGTCCTACCCCAAAAAATGAATCTGATATCAAATCCTTTATGGGCCTAGCAGGATACTATAGAAGGCTCATAAAAGGATTTTCCAATATTGGATGCCCAATAACCTCCCTTTATAAAAAGGGAGTTAAATTCATTTGGACATCAGAATGTGAAGAGAGATTCCAACAACTGAAATACCTTCTAACCAATGCACCAGTGTTGTAGATTGCAGACCCAAACATAGACTTCCTTGTGTGTATGGATTCCTACAAGGAATGGCTCAGAGGAGTCCTTATGCAAGAAGGACATGTGATTTTCTATGAATCCAGAAAATTGAATGAGCTTGAAATCAATTATCTGACCCATGATTTGGACTTGGCTACCATAGTACATGATTTAAAAATGTGAAGGAATTACCTCCTAGGTAGAAGATTTGTTCTTATGATAGACCATAGTGGGTTGATATATTTGTTTGATCAACCAAAACTAAATGTTAGACGATCTAGGTGGATGGCTCTCCTCAGTGAGTTTGATTTTGAAATCAAACATATCAAGAAAAAATAAAATAGGGTGGTTGATGCCCTTAGTAGAAGTATGAAAGTGATTCACTTGGTAGATGTAAGCACCTGTGAATCAAACATAAATGAGAGACTAAAAAATATACAAGAAATATATGCAATTTTCAAGACTGTGAAATCATACCTAGAGCAAGAGCCCATAGGGATGAAGCATGAGGGATATCAAATATTGAATGATGGCATGCTAACTTACAAAGCTAGTTTGTATATTCCAAATTGTGACGACTTGAAAAAGTTCATAATGGATGAACTACACAAAATACCATATATCGGTCATCCTGGTTATCAAAAAATGATCACAACCACTAGGAAACTATTTTATTGGCCCAGAATAAAAAAAAAGGCATAGTTGATTACTTAGCTAAATGTCTAGAATTTCAGTAGGTTAAGGTAGAGCACCGACATCTAGCAGGGTTGTTGCATCCACTACCAATTCCATAATGGAAATGGGAAAATCAACCAAGCAGAATGACGCCATTATGGTAGTTGTGGAAAAATTGAGCAAGGCTGCTCAATTTATTCCCATCAAGTCAACCTGCAAGGAAATAGATATTTCCAGTATTTTCATGAAAAATATATTTAGGTTGCATTGCATGCCTAAGGAAATCATATCAGACAGAGATACAAAATTTACTTCAAATTTTTGAAAATATTTGTTTGCTGGTTTTGAAACTAAATTTCTATTTAGTACAACCTACCACCCTCAAACTGATGGGAAGATAGAGAGGGTAAACCAAGTGTTAGAGGACATGTTAAGGATGCATTTTATGTATCAAATCAAGAGTTGGGAAGACTACCTACCACTGGTAGATTTTTCTTATAACAATGGCTATCAAGATTCATTGAAGATGAGCCCTTTTGAGGCCTTCTATGGTAGACAATGCAATATTCTAATCAACTGGAATAAACCAGTAGACATAATTACACTTGGGCCAGATATGCTAAAAGAAATGGAACAAAAATTAGTTTAAATAAAACAAACTATAAAAATAACTTAGGATAGACAGAAAATCTATGCAGACAGAAAAATGACTCATAGAGAGTTCAAAGAAGGGGATCACTTGTATTTCCAAGTTAGGCCCAGGAAAAGTTCCTTGATAATGGGAGCTTATGCCAATATGACACCTCAGAATTGTGGACCCTTCAAAATTTTGGAAGAGTGGGATGTGTATCATATAGACAAACACTTCCTCCCATAGTGAAGACATATAATGTTTTCCATGTTTCATTGCTGAAGAAATATGTACATGATTCTAATCATATAATTGATTGGTCTATGATTCAGGCGGAACCAAAGGGAGAATTAATACCAGAGCCATAATGCATAATAGACAAGAAAAAAAATCCCACTTAGGAACAAAACCATTGCGCAGATCAAGGTGCAGTGGAAACACTTTGGTCCAGAGTAAGCTACATGGGAAATGGAGGATGCCATAAAACATACATACCCATTTTTGTTACTTTGGTCCAGAGTAAGCTACATGGGAAATGGAGGATGCCATAAAACATACATACCCATTTTTGTTTACTGTTGTACATACAAAGCACATCGATAGGTAGAACATCGAGGACAATGTTCCTTTAACGGGGAGAGCATTGTAATACCCTTGTTTCCCCCAGCTTTTAAATATAACTATAACCTACTAAAATACTATGGGCAGACTGAATATGTGTAGATGTTGGAATTGATGAACCTTTTTGTTATAAAAGGTAATGTATGTATTTATGTTACTAAATAAAAAAGGAAAGTGTTGCATAACTGTTGAAGGGGGTTTCCAAGGTAGATCATGATGCATGAGAGAGATGGTGATGGGAACCGACAATAGTTGAGATGACCCCCACCAGACCACTACTTTACTGGATTTAAATTATTCATACCTAGACAGTCCTTTGACCCAAAAAAATAAATTACCAGTCACGCTGGTAGTTGGGAAGTCCTCTTCAAGAGTCAATGAGGATATGGGTAGAGTACGCATCTGAAAAATTCCTCACCTGACCACAAAATGGGGATTAGGACCCACAAAATATTGTTAAGGCAAGAAAAGAAGGGAACTTTGTGGGCAAAGGGAGAGGATGCAATGGGAATGGGTTTGGTGACCATTTTCTGAGGAGGGGGAGCATGTGCAACTCTCTGGTTCTGAAGAGAATTGAAAAATGAATTTGTTCTGGGTATAGGAATTGTTGGGCAGTGTTTTTAGTCCAAGATGATAAACGTGGCCAGCATTGGGAACCCATTTCAACAGAGGCATCGCTATCTGGTTTCTAGATAAGTATACTTGGTTATATCTCTGTAGTGTTTAGATCAAAGAAAATTTTATACTATGTTCTAGAACTGCGTAAGTTTAATTTATGACAAAAGTGACTTGAGAAATTTAAGCAGAATAAAGAGAATGTCTTAGCTGAAGCTCTTTGGATTTAATTTATTATCTCTTGACTATTTGTGTGCTAAAGTAAGATTTATGGGAGTGGATGTTGTGGTTGAATGTGTTGTACAGTTTAATGCATGCTAGGAAATTGATGACTGAGTTGTTAAAAATATCTATAACACCTCTGAAAGAAGAGAGAGAGATTTTTCTACGTAATAGTGCTCCATTTTAGTATACCTTCAAATACCCTGCCAAAAAAGTTAAAAGGTATCAGATCTATGTGGACTTTAGGAAATACTCTGAATTATGGGAAAACATTAAAAGTCCTTATAAATAATTATTGAAGAAAAATAATTAGGACATAAACATGAAATTGGTCTAAATGAAATTAAAATACAAAAGTTCTCAAAATTATGT
>ML782304.1:165015-181425 GCA_009831015.1 Picea engelmannii
TATATTAATGTTATTATTATTTTATTCTGGAAATGGAGGCTAAAGTTCGTGGAGTGAAATATACATGAGACCAAAAGAGTAATTTATTATTATTTTTAATGCTAAAACACACCAGGGAATAACCCATGACCAAACACATTAAACATCTCACGGTATTTGGAACTCCGGAATGTTTTGGTGATGGGATTCCATGAGCCAAAGTCGTCAAATACCCGAACGCTTCCTTTCCCTGAGTGAAAGGTTGCATAAATAATAAATACAATTATTTATATTATTGTATTTAATGTGATCGATTAACGAAATTGATTAATATGATATATATTTAATAGAATATATATATTATATTATAACCCAAATTATTTCATTGTATTTAAACCATAACGTAATTACAAGTGGGTCCATTTTCGAGACTTTAGAGCTTCGGGACTCTGAGGCTCCGGGAGAATTGAATACAAAAGATGTGTGGGAGATCTGAAGGAGATTGTCCCGGAGAACTCTCTCTCTCGCATGTCAAATATTAATATAATATTGGAAAATTTTAAGACCTGGGCATAATTTTCGAGGAATATCAAATTATATATTATATTATTTTTAAGGTTCATTAAATTGATTACACGTAAATGAAGACAACTCCTCTGAATAATTAATGGTGTGGTAATGTGTGCCAGTGGGGTCACTTCAGAGCTTCAGGACTACGGGGCTCTGGGACATTGGAGTATAAGGAATGTGGTGGAGATCCCAAGAGGGTTGACCCAGAGTTCTCTCTCTCTCTCTCTCTCTCTCTCTCTCTCTCTCTCTCTCTCTCTCTCTCTCCCTTATTTCAAATATTAATAAAATATTGGAGACTTTTTAAACCTGGGCACATTTTCCAAAGAGATTAATATAATATATATTAAATGGGTTTATTGTGATATTGGTATGTGATAAAGTACCAACCCTATTTCCCTTTTTAATTTAATATTAATGTGAAATCACGTGAAATGTGGACCCTTCGGGAGTTCGGGACTCTGGAGCTGCAGTAATTCGAGACTCCAGGATGTTTGGGGGTAATAGAATGAACAAGTAACAAAGGGATGAAGGCTCGAACCTATCCTTTCTCATTCCACTGGATGCACACATATCGATATAAACATTTAAGGTGATGAATTATATTATAAATTAATATAATTAATTATATTTGCACAAAGGTATAATATGATTGGGACCCTCTCCAGAACTCCGACAATCGAGAGATTTGGGTTCATAAACACATGCGAATTGATAATCCCGAGTGCCCACCTTTGATATAAATTAATCATATTATAATATAATTAAATACAATTATATTATAATATTTAATCATTTTTCCTAGTAAATAATATATATATATATATATATATATATATATATATATGAAAATGTGGCATGGATGAATTGAATTGTATACTTTAATTAAGGTTAATCAACTTAAGTATATTATGGAGAAATTATCTTCATGATGTTATAATATAATTACTCATAATTATCATATGAGTAATTTATTGAGTTAGTGTTAAACTACTTTTAAGAGGGAAAAGAGAAAGTAAAGATTTTGGTAATTAGTGGGCCATGGGTATTAGGTTAAACAGAAAATTTATACCCCATCCCTTAAAAAGGTACTTAGGGGTCGGGTGTGTGACAAAAGTAAAGTACTTTAAGAGTACTTTGAGTAATTTTCTTAAAGCACTACATAGTCAACTATGGTTTCTATCCACCATTTAGAATGTGGCAACTCAACACCTTTAACTCAAACAATGCAAAGTCATCCCCACAGGATGATGTCATCTTTTGAATTGTGATTGGCTCTTATAAAGTGGATTTTGGTGGTAATTTTTTGTTTTAAGGCCCTTTTTTGACCTCAAAATCCCCCCAATGTTTGTTTGAGTATCAAAATGATTAGAATGATCCTTCTCTTCAATATGTAACTCTATGCTCTCCTTCAATTCTCTAGCTATCTAACTCTCTAACTCCTTAACTATCCAAGCTGAATGATATCCTCTCATATTTATACATATATCTTCTCCTACACAAAAGGAGAATGTGTTACAACAAGAGGAGATCAAATCCTAAACAAGTGGATCTGCAACTAACAAATCCTAGATCCTAAACATGTGGATCTTTCACCACAAAATCTTGGATTTAATCTAAGATAGTTTGAATAAGATAATAACATCAAATTCCATGAGATCCATGTGCCCAAATTTGTGGATATGGGTCGCCACTTTTTCAAACCACTTAGCTACAAAATTGCATGCTAGTTAGACCAGGTTTGGAAATCTCAACCATACACCCCTTGTTTTGTTCTTTTTGCATATTTTCCTCGCGAGTCACCTAAATTAACCTATTCTCCATAAAAAACATATTTTATATTTTTTAGATTCCTCTTCATTTGTTCTTAAATGACGTTGAAATTTTGACTACCAGAATTGACAATTAGCTACAAAATTGCCAACAACTGTAGAATTACATAAGTTAGGAAATCACAATTTCTACCCTAAGTAATCATAAAAACATGGGAAATCAACCATTTCAGTGTAAGTATTCCGCGTGAAGCTCAAATAGGGTAGAAATGGTCAAACACAAAAATATAAGTGGTGAAGGGAATAAGGATGAAAGGGTAAAGTAAATGAAAAATGACTAAATGGCATCACAAAATGTGTTATTTATGAGGTCCAATGCATTCCACTCGGCAACCCCATTCTAGAACATCATCTGATTGATCCAAAAAGGATCCAGAGAAGGCTAAGGACAACTCAGAACTCACATAGGAAACTCAGAACACTCAGAATGGATTTAGTAGACAGAGAAAGGGAAAAAATTGAAAGTTCCAAAACTCAGTGAAAATGGCATGATCGTGAAGAGATCATCATAATATTTCTAACGGAGCAAACGGATCATCAAATGGAATTATGGTTTGAAAGATATTCGTGGTCAAAGTTTTGGTCAAACAGGGCAAGTCAACAGGGGCCACATCATCATCCGTACTACTGACATCAGCAGCTGACATGGTAGAATGAAGTCAGCGTGATGAATTTTGATGTCATCATTCCACGTGGAAGCACCAGAGGCTTCCACGTGTCACTTGCCAATAGGATTTTCAGGGGTTCATGTGGACCAGTAGAAAAATGCCACGTGGCACCCCCAGGTGATGCCACGTGGCACCACCCAGAAAGTGCCACATGTCATTTGCGGATTGAATTGGAGGCGATGTTAGCGATCAAGTGGGCCAATCAGTGGATTCCATGTGGCCCAATCACCGGGTGACATGTGGCACCCCCGAAATGCCGAAGGAGGTCCCGTCACCGAAAAATAAAAAATATATATAAACAGACCCCTGCCAAATCTGGCGGAGGTCCCTCTGTATCTAGCACATCCGCCAGAGATAGAGGACGGTATCCAAATATAGCGGGAGTTATAACCAATGTCCCAAAAGGGAGGTCTGCGGGTTTGACCCCAGGACCTCCCCCCACATATAACGTTTTAATTATAGCACCGACAACCAGCTCGCCAACGAACTCGTTGGTAAATCCATCCACCACATTTCTATTTAAGCCAGGTTCTTCCCAACCAGAAGGGGGAGGTGGGACCATATGACTACGGGCATGGATTACAAGGCAGGGTCTATCATTATTGCAGGTTGCAGAGGGCACGTAAACCGAGACAAAATTCTTCTTGGGCCTCGGAGTTCTAAATCCAGATCGAGGCGTGGAGATAGTAATTTTTGGGTAATTCGACGCTATGAATTCAATGGTGATGTATGTTTTTTGATCTGAGCATTATTTGTTCACCTTGATTTCAGAATGAGGTATATTTATGTATTTTTCCAAATTCTTTTGTTGAGTTAATGAAAGAGCCTACCCATTTGAGAGAAGGACCCAGAGACGTAGTCCACCAGGGACAAACTCCGTTGTCAATTTTTGTGTTCAAATATGATGCTTATGTCTCTTCATTTTTGAGTTTTCCCTTCTTTAATGGTGCACTTTAATTTATGCTCATTTAATACAATTCTTTATGAGTCACAATGAAAAGATCCTGGATCATGTTGGTATCAGAGCATTCATCTTTCACTTGAATTATTGACTGTGAATGCTTACTAGGGCCAAACATAAGTAGGGTGAAGGAACTCTAAATATGTTCAATCCTGAAGCTGGTCGTGTATCCATAAGGAAGAAAATGGCAGAAGAGGACAAGTGTGATGAACAAGAGAAAAACTTTCACATGATCTTTTATCGCATGTCAGAAATGGTCGAACGAATGTATGGAGATTACAAGAAGATGATGAAGAATAAAGGGAATAAAAAGGAAGCACATGAAGATGATGATGCTTCGGTAAACCAAGGGGATAGAGGAGGTCCTCCTCAACCTCTGTCTTCACCTTCAAGTTCTAATTATTCTTCCTCTGAGCATTCTCATCATTCTCACCATTCTAGCCATAAAGCCTCTTTTCAGAAACCATTAGTAAATCTTGATGTAAAATTTTCTTTACCTATGTTTAATGGAGATGATAATCCTGAAACGCTAGATAATTGGATCTGACAGGTTGAAGTGTATTTCAATGTCTAGCATATTGATGAAGAGGAAGTTAAATTGAAACTAGATACTCTTTGGTTAGAAGGCACCGCTCGCATATGGTGGGAGAGCAAGCTTCAGAATAGAAGTAAGTGTGGTAAGCTCCTTTCCTCATGGTCATAATTTAAATCAATGATAAGGAAGCAATTTTATCCATTAGGGTTTTACATAAAGCAATGATGGAATGGAAAACTTTAAGGCAAAGTAAAGGACAAACTCTACAAAGTTTCACAGAAGAATTTAGGAAGAAATCTCTTGCATTGAACATTCCTTTGTATTCTTATGAAAATTTAATGAAGTATATTGGCACACTTCACAGTTATATTCAACATACTTTGCTCTTGTTTAACTCCACTAATCTTGATGAAGTTTGTGTGCAAGCCACTCACCTTGAGAATAGGGGGAAACATGTTTAAGAAGATCCCACAAAGAAACCTTCCAATTTCCCACAAAAGACTTTTAAGAAGTTTAAAACGAAGGACAAGAAGACCGCTACAATGACGAGAGAAGGATGAAAACCATCTTCCAGTCATTGCAAGAAGAGTGGTTACGATGAAGAACATTGTTGGACTGCATCCAGAAAATAAACTGAAACAGTTCGACAGAAAGGGGAAGACTAAGACCATTTCTACAATGCAACAAGATCTTGGTTCTAATTCAGGATATGAAGGAAATATCACAACGGTTGGAGTACAAGTTAAAGATTCTCTTCAGGCTAGTTCAATTTCCAATGATGAATCTCATGTTGATGAACAAAAGAGGAATGAGTTATTTCATATAAGAGTTGTATCTAAACATAATAATACAGATACATTATTCGATCCGGGTTCCCAAGTAAACTTAATATCTAAAGCACTTGTCAAGAAAATGGGTCTTGAAATGACACCACATCTGAAGCCTTATCCTCTTGGTTGGGTATGTGATAAAGCAAAACTTAATGTCACCAAACAATGTAGGATCAGATTTACTATTTCTTCAAAATTGATTGATCAAGTGGATTTGGATGTTGTACCACTTGATATATGTGGCATAGTGTTGGGAAGTTCTTATCTTTATTATATAAAAGTAGTATTTTTTAGTCATGAAAAAAAATACCACCTTACTAAAGGGGGAGTGGAATATATTGTTAGAGCTCACAGCATGAGGGTAAATACAACACTTGTTAGTGAAGGTCAAATGAAAAGACTCATAAACACTAATAAGAGATATGTACTCATGGTCGTCATAGAGAAATATGTCGGGACATATGACGCTATCCAAGGGTGTGATCCATCTCATAAAAATGAATTAATTGATATTTTTTCTAAGTATGATGATATTTTTCAGGAACCGGATGGATTACCTCCTAAGAGGTAAATTCAACATGAGATACATCTTCAGCAGGATTCTCCTCTTCCTAATGTGGGCATGTACAGGATGTTAGTTGTGGAGATGACAAAGATCAAGAAGCAGGTACAAGGCTTATTGAATCAAGGGGTCATCAGGCCCAATTCATATCCTTGTGGTTCTCCGATCGTGATGGTGCCAAAGAAGGAGGGGACATGATAGATGTGTGTCGATTATTGGGATTTAAATAAAATCACGGTCAAAAATCGATACCCTCTTCCTCGCATATATGATTTACTTGATCAATTGAAGAATGTTGTCTATTTCACTAAGTTGGATTTGCGCAGTGGATATCATCAAGTCAGAGTTGCAGAACAAGATGCATGGAAAGTTTCCTTTAAAACCAAACAGGGATTATTTGAGTGGTTAGTTATGTTGTTTGGGCTTTGTAATGCTCTGACAACTTTCATGCATGTGATGAATGATGTATTCAATCCTTTCCTAGATGAATTTGTGATTGTATATTTAAATGACATTCTTTTTTTTAGAGGGACATGGGATGAGCATGTGAGGCATGTAAACAAAGTATTGGATACTTTGCAAAGGGAAAAGCTATGTGTAAAACTGTCTAAATATGAATTTGGCAAGACTGCACTTGTGTACTTAGGTCATATTGTAGGAGGAGGACAATTGAAAATTGACCTTCCAAAATTGATGTAATTGTAAATTGGCTTGAGCCAAAAAGTGTAACCGATGTCCGAATATTCTTAGGTGCAGTCCAGTATTGGAGGAGATTCATTCCCAACTTCTCCTTTATAGTAGCTCCTTTGCATGCCTTAACCAGTGTGAAGAACACTTTTCAGTGGGAAGGAAATCAACAAAAATCTTTCAATATTCTGAAGGAGAAGATTAGAACTGCACCAATATTATCACTATTGAATCTTCAATAGACTTTTGAGATTGAGACAGATGCCATCAGATATGCCATGGGTGCAGTATTGATGCAATATTGTAAGCCTATCTATTACCACTCTGAAACTTTTAACAAAGTTGTTGTTAACTATCCTACATATGATAAAGAGTTGTATACATTAGTCCAAAGCGTAAAGAAATGGAAACACTACTTGTTGGGGAAGGAAACAATCATACATACAGATCACCAACCCTTACAATATCTTCAAGCATAGACAAAATTGAAACAATCTCAACACTACAGGTGGATGGGTTTTCTACAACAATTTCACTTGGTAATCAAGTATAAAAGGGGTACAATTAACAAGGTAGCTGATATGTTTTCTAGACCTCCTATTGTTTCTTCTGTTATTTTGAAGAATACTTCTTTATCTCATGATAACTATGTAGAACAGTATGCCATCGATGAAGATTTTAAAGAAGCATATGCGAAGCTAACCCTTGGTGCACAGGTAGAGAACTATTTTCTGCAGGGAAAACTACTCTACCATATTGGAAAGCTATGTATTCCTACAAGTGAACGAGTCCATGTAATACGAGAAGCTCACACTTCTCTTGTGTCTGGACATTTTGTGGTAGGAAAAACTATGGCTCATTTGCAGAGGTTTTGTTACTGGCCTCAAATGAAATCAATTGCAACTAAATATGTAAAGGGGTGTGTGATGTGTTCCACTTGTAAGCCCACTAATATAAAATTGGGGCTATACTAACCACTTCATGTTCCATCCCATCCATGGGAAATTATCTCCATGGATTTTGTAGGGGGTTTACCTATGACCAAAGGGGGTCATGATTATTTTATGTTGTAGTGGATAGGTTCAGCAAGATGTGTATCTTGATGCCATGTAAAAAGAAGATCGTTGTTGAGCAGACTGCTAGTCTCTTCTTTCGATATGTTTGGGTTCATTTTGGATTACCCACATCTATCGTCTCGTATTGAGATACTTGATTCCTTGAGTACTTTTGGAATAGCTTGTGGAGAATGATGGACACCAAATTGAAGAGGATCACTTCTTTCCATCCATAGACCAATGGACAAACAGTGGTGGTAAACCGAACAGTGGTACTTTTGCTTCGAGGCTACTGCAACAAGCATCCCAAGTTATGGGATTAATAGTTACCCTATGTAAAACCAAGCTTTACATTCATCCACTAAGAGTTCATATTTTGAGACATGTTTTGGGTACCTACCAAAGGTCCCTTTTCACTTGATGTACGGGAGAAATGTCGATGTAAATGAAGAACGAATAGAGGACAAATCCCATAAGTTCATCCATAGGATCCAACAGATACACCAGGTAGTCTGGGCGCATTTGGAGAAAAGTCAAGAACAATATAAAGCTCAGCACGACAAGCACAAGGTTGGTCATTAGTTCCGGGTTAGAGACCAGGTATGGCTTCACATCAACAATGAGAGATTGAAGGGTGAAGGAAATAAACTCAAGCCCATTAATTATGGACCCTTCACTATCTTGGAGAAAAATGGTACCAATTCTTTTCGTCTGGATATTCCACCTTACATGCATATTTACTCAGTTGTGAACATTGAGAACTTGAAACTTTTTGAGCCTCCCATGATCATGGATCAAGATGAGGAAGTTTCAATACCATCAGTTGATGAGTTTGCACTTGAGTACTTGAATGAGCTACAGGAAGATATCATCCTGGATAGGAGGACGAGTACTTCATGTAGGGGTGATGTTGATTATCTTCGAGTAGGCTTAAAAGCAACACATCCAAGCAAGGTAAAGTGAATCGAGAAGGACAAAGTGAGGGTACTCTTCCCTCACTTACCTGTTGATTGATGAAAGCTTTTGGTGGTCCAAAAATCTCTCAGTGGGAAGGCGTGATCCAAAAAGGATCCAGAGAAGGCTAAGAACAACTCAGAACTCACAGAGGCAACTCAGAATGCTCAGAATGGCTTTAGTAGACAAAGGGAAAAAATTCAAAGTTCCCCAAAATCAGTGAAAATGGCATGATTGTGAAGAGCGCATCGCAATATTTCTATGCTCTTCAACATCCTCTACTCATTTCCATTTACACTAATCCTATTTTACTAATTCTCATTTCGTTGTACCTTCCTATGCTTAGTATTCCATCATTACTTTGTAGTCATTTCTCTAACTTTTAGTAAACTCCATAATCTCAATCACCTCAAAATATGCTTAGGTTTTTACCCCCTCAATGTTCACTTCCACTTTCTCTAGCCTGCCAATAAGATAAATTCTATATTGGTTGGAAAGCCATAGTTTAATAGGGGACCAAACCAAGTTTAGTTTACCCATCAACTCCCAATATTTCTTCAACAATATCTTCACGTCAGATCCTAGGTCCAACATGACATTGTCCATCTCATAGTTTATGAGCTCAACTATCATTTTAAATTATTTTCTCATGTGCTTTTGTCTTCTCACCTAGTGCACATCCCATTCTGGTAGCGGGGTTGAAATAACTACAGTGGTTTCCTCTTCCCCATACATCTTGTTAATATGTGGGTCAATTTATTTGCATCTTGAGGATCAGTTAACATCTTAAGGAAACAACACAAGAAATCACTTATTTGGTTTTCTCATTCAGCCTCACAGTAAGTTTTGCATTGTTCTTCCTCCCGTGACATGCATCACAACTCTTCATGCATGCGTTCTTCTTCCATTTCGTTATGTGTTGTGAATTGTACTTCCTCATTCATGTGGTCTTCTTCCAATTCCCTTTGCATTGTCTATTGCAATTCTTCACGCACTCGAGCTTCTTCTAGTGCATTTTGTGCCATGCGCTACAACTCTTCGCACTCTCTATCCTCTTCTAGAGCCCTCTGTGCAACACACAAGAATTTATTTTACCACACAACATCAAACTTAGCAGGTGCTTGCACTAATTTTCTGATCTTCCTTTCTATGTTCTGACTTGAATTTTCTCCTCGTTCCAAGTCAACTCCCATAAAAATTCCTCCTTGGGTTACACCCAGACATAAGCTTCTTCTTTTGGGTTATAACCTTCACGTGTCTTCGTAGTCACCATATTGTAGTTCCCTTTATTATCTTCCCATTTTTCCAACAATTCTTGGCAATCCTCCATGGCATGATATGTGTTGTGGAAATACCCATAGAGTGTGCACGGTTTGGTACATAATCACAACAAGTGACCTACTTCTCCACAGTTAAAGCAAGTAGGTGTCATTCCTCCTTTTCCACCATATCCTCTTCCTCTTCTTCATTCATATCCTCCTCTCTGGCCTCCTTTGTATCCTCCTCTGTCAAATCCTCCATAGTCTCCACCCTTATATTATTCTTGGACCCAGAAAGCATCTGCAGTATGCTCTTGCATCAACTATAGTGATTGAAAATTGTTCACATCATGTCCCATGGATTTTCAAAACTCGCAAAATGGAGTATGTGTAGTCTTCTGATACTTCTATAGTGTTGGGAAATGAGGAGGTATATGGCCCCATTGTCTGCAAATATCACACCACTCGGTCTATGGTCTGGTTGGAAATGGATTCGGAATGTCTATTTCCATGTAACTCCCTAGCATAGGACACTCATTCCCATGGTGACTCGTAATACGACACACATTCTCACAAACTACCTTAGCCATATCTTGTAGTTGCATGGTGATGTTTGTGAGCTAATATTGTACTTGCACCAACCCTTTTGATGTTTCTCTACCTCTTGGCATATATTCTAGGTGCATTGTAATTTCTATAGCCTCCTCTTGGGTGATCACTTTATGTTAGGTGAGAAGGATGAGAATGTGGAGTAAGAGTCCTATAATAAACCATTCTTTATGCTAGACGTCTTGGATCTAAAATGCCAGTATGTCCAACAATATTTTGAACCATTGGTCATTATCCAAAATTGTTTCTCTAGATTGTTGCCTAATCTCTTTGATCTCAGTGATGCACTACGATTTTGACTTAGGATTATGAAACTCCCTAAGTAGATCTCTCTTTATCTCCGTCGGGGACCTTGTTTTTTCCATTGGTGCAGTAACCTTGTACTTCATGTACCACATTAGATAATTTTCTCTGAAGGTGGTGGTGCCTTGTATGTTACTCTCTTCATAGACCATATAACTTCATGCATAAAACAATGTTGTTCTGCATCATCTCTTCCTATCCCATGAAATACAAGAAGCCTCATAGTTGATTATCGGTTCTCCATACTCGATCTAACACCTTTTATTCTTGATTGAATACTACTTCTTGTTGTTGTTGATACTAACATTCCTCCTTGCAAAGTATTGTTGAATTTGGTTTATCCTCCACTCATATATTCTAATGTCGCTTCTTCTACTTCTCTCATCTTTGCACTTTCTTATGTTTATTCTTCTTTATGGAAAATGTGAAAGGGGGGTGATTCAAAGAGGGGGTTCCTCCATACTCTCTTATCATATTCAGTGATGGATACAAAAGATCTTCCTACTTTTATCCACACAAGCTCACTCACAATTTCTGAGGCCTCTTGCCATTCTTGGAGGAATCCATCGTTATCTTCTGTTGTGTTGGAACTACTTCTCTACACCCCATTTTCCTCTAATGTGAATACATCTCTTACTAGCCAAGGGGATATGACTTCATCTTCTTCTAACCTACTCCCACTATTCATGGTATCATCTCTTCATAACTTACTCCTACTCTCGCATTTTTTTGATTTCGTATTTTCTTTTGCACTTCTCTTTGGCATGGAAATGTCTGTTACACACCCTTCTGGTGCATTTTCATTTCTCTTCATCTTGGGTCTGACTACTCTTTCTTCATCCTTGCTTTCTTTTCTCTACTTGGATTTCCTCCTTAGCTCGACTCTTCTTGTGTATCTCTCATCTCGTTTCCTCCTATGCTCTTATGGGTCCATTGTCTTTGTTGGAATATGTAGTGAGACATATGATTAAACATACAACAATATTAAATATAAGAACCTTACGAGACTATCCTCCTATCCATATAAAAAAAACATTTAATCATAATAAGAAAGATACAAGAGAAAAAGAGTACACCAGATATACGTGGTAAAACCCCAATCTGGGGAAACATCCACAAGAAGTTATTGTCTTCTTTATTCTTCAGAAATATCCAATCTTACACTTGAGAGAATCTCCACAAATACTTTACCCTTTACAAAGATAATATTTTTTCAACATGTATCTCATGGGTCTCTCTTATCTCTATAATATACCAAGAGATATGGAGGAATTACATCCCAATAATACATGTGGGATAAATGTAATTTCACCTCTTTATATAATAAATGATAACAAGAGCATTTTACTACATGATGAATGTGGGATAAATCTTTTACATAAGATTACAACTTCTTCCGACATAACACTAGACATTATTACCTTCCAAAGTAACACATTCCAACATTCCCCCTTAATGATGACTAGGGAGAAAGAACACTTATGGAGGAAGATGGCATTACAATACCTTCCAACATTCCCTACAAGAATAAGAAAAAAATAACTTCTAGAGTAATATATTCCAACACTCCCCCTTAATGAATACTAGGGAGAAGAAATACTTATGGAGGAATATGGAATTGCATCAACACTCCCCTTTATGACAACTTCCCACATCCCCAACAACTTTCAAGGTCGCACAAACGTTGCCTCTGTAATGTATTTGATGAAGATATATATTGCTTATTAATCCGTTGGACAATACTCGAAAGAAATAACACCATCCGCAACAAGATCTCAAATGTAGTGAGTATTAAGATCAATCTGTTTGGTTTTGAAGTGATACATTGGATTATATGAAATATGAATTTCACTCTGATTGTTGAGTTTTCGAGTGCAAGCAGTGCACATTGTCTGCAAGGAGTGTGTTGACAAAGGTAATTTAACCTCATAGAAGTTCATGAGAGATATTGTTGAACCTTCATCAACAACAGTGCAAGGAGTGCACAGGAATAACTTTGTGTCAAGTTCAGAGAGAGAAAGAGTCACTGAGAAATCTGTAGGGCTCTGCCAGGCGAGCATCGAGCAAGTGAAAGTGTGCATAGAGAGAAATATTTATAGATTTTAGAGAGAAGAGTATCAGAGGAAGATACTCACAGAGTTGTTGAACACTCTGTAGAAAATGCTCAGTAAGGTGTTCTTTGAGCAGAAGGTTTCCAGAAGGGCACAAAGTTTTCCTTTGAAAGGAAACAGAAGGGTCGAGACCCTTAGGAGACTAAGTAAATCAAAAATCTCAAAAGAGATAATGCAAGGAGTGCGTGGGGGATGGACTCATTCTAAGTCCTAAATCTCAGAAGAGATAATGCTTACAAGAGTGAAGACGATATCCAAGAGGCGGACTCGCAAGAGAAAGGTCAAAGGCCGAAGCCTTTGAAAACTGAAAAATCTTCCAAGGTGGAAGAAGTCAAAATCTTAGGAGGAGGAGAGAAAAAAACCGTCAGATCGGTTGTGGGGAGGAGCCTGGACCATTAGATCAGCCTCTAGTAGAACAAAGTAAGTGCAGAGGAGAGGAACGGATCCCATCCGTTAGGTCTAAGCGCGAAGGACCAGCAACCGTTGGATCTGGTAGTAAGTCCATGAGACTTAACCCTAGTGTTCACAGGAGAAGTGGACTTGTCAAAGTCCCAAAGTCCCAAAGTGATTTGGGACCGTCCATCGTCAAGGAGGAAAGGTGGTGCAAGATCCACAACTTCGAAAGTTTGTGGACAAGGAGGAGGAGAAACAGCCAAAGTAAATCTTGGTCACTGAGCTAAAAGTGGACGCATGGCGCCAGATCTGGAACTCTGGGTATAGAGTACTCTGGAGGAAAGAAGAGGATGAAACCATCAAAGTTCTGAAGGAGATCTCGATCGTTGATCAAGGAGGAGGTCGAAGGAACGTTGATCTGGTCTTGGTCGGAAATAGTCGGATTTCATCAGAACCGTTCGATTGTTGAGGACATGTGTTATTAGATCTTCCACTCTGGAATATTGCCATAGGGGAAAAGCAGATAGTTGAGAGTTGAAACTCCCGAGGGACAAAGAGCCGTAACCAATCGTAGCCGTTGGTTTGGAAGGGAGCTACGTGTCGACATATCGGGAAGATTTAAGATTTTGCGTGAAAGTAGAAAAGGTCATTGATTTGATAGTTGGCCAGAGGCAGGTAAAGTATGGATAACATCTATTGATCACATATCATCACCGAAAGCGAGAGATCGACGCTTGGGAAGAATTGCAGGGCCAAAACTTGCTCTAGTGTTAAAAATATGAGAGCGGGCCGCAATTTACACCACGGTTTTAACAAAGTGATACGTGGAAGCTAGAGGTGAATTGCGGGGTGAAAAGAAGGTTGGTCTAAAACCACTCTTGCCCATGCCTGCAATCACACACTTGCATGAGGTCATATCCCACGGTCTTATGAAGGAAAGGGATAATGAAAAAGGGGCTAACACCTGAAACTTGGAGTTTTGGAAGCACGCAGGAATAAGCTCGTGGGTCTGTCGGGACCTACACACAGGAGAAAAGGGGGCATGTGTATAATTGTTTTGGGTCAAATCACGAGTCTGAAGAGTCAATTCGAATCACAAGATTGAAATATCCTTTGACCGGGAGATCAGTAGACCCCGATAAAGTAGGGGCACTATGTCGAAAGTGCTCAAGGAAGAAATAGTCACGTACAGTGACTACAATGAGAGCACAAGAAGACTCAGGAATCCAGGAAGAATTGAAGAAGTTGCACATGGGAAAGAAGTTGCTTCAATTTCTGTGGCAACAAGTATGCTATAGCTTGTTGGGTCAGCCAGAGGAAAGAATGCTTGCATGTTTGCAAGTGGTGTTGGTGATGTTGTTGCATAAGGAGTGAAGCAACAAAGAGCTGAAGTGATGGTTATAAGTTTGATAAAATAAGCATGAAATATTCTACTGCCATCAAACTTTCATGTAGTACAAAATTTATTAATGGCATTCATGCAGGTATGAGTTTGTATTACTCTTTTTGCATAATTGCTGAAAGGAAATTTAGGTAAGAATTTCCTCAGCCAAAGTTATTTTATAAAATCACATGATTATATTATTGAATGCATACCACTGGATGTGGTAAAGGCCAGAGGCCTATATTAATTCAAATATTTTTAGCTTCTGAATACACACACTGGCATAGTAGAATGCCACGTTAATTTGGTTATGGGGTAATAACCAAAGAATTAAAGATAAGAATTGGTTATAGGAATAAATGTCAGTAAGCTAGTCATGTATGAAACCATGACCTGGTTGGATATGACAAGGTATGGATATGGAAAGGTTATGAGCCATGTAGGAACTAAAAGCTTCCTACTTTTAAATAAAACTTGGGCTACAACCTTTTTGCTAACACTAATGAACACCACAGAATTATATTCTTGGTGTAGTGTTCGGTTCGAAAAGGAAGGCATCCAATTAATTTGGAAGACAATAGGAAGTGTGTGGAAAATGTGTCAACACATTGGCCAGAATTCCAACTCACGGATGGTGAGATACATGACTGAGATAAAGATCATTATATAATTCAATGCAAGGTGCGCTGATTAATTATGCATTGAGAATTGTACTCATGCATAGTAAGTGATAGAATTGTATAACAAATGCATTGATTGAATGTGTTTGTAAGTACATGCATATTTATTATTGCATGGAAGTAATTATACTAATGGCTGAAATGTTGCTAACTCATGAAGTTGATAACATTTCAGGAAATGTTAAACATTGCAACAGGAAAGTTGCAAGCTAGGTAGTCACAGGAATAGAGACTAAATAAAATTTAATGTTCAGAAAATTGAAATAATAAACTTATTGTTATTAATTATGAACATGCATATGCATAGAATGATGAGTCATTCTATTTGGTTAAGTTGTTTGGTAATTGTGATTGAATTGCTAGGTGAAGACAATTCTAAGATCATTGCATAAGGTTTTGTACATATTGAATTATGATGTACAACAAATACTGACAATTTGTTGGTTGTATGCAAGAGGAAGCATTACAGGAAAAATGGTATGCAGTTTGGTGCATGTGGAAAACCACAAGGATGGTTGCATTCATAATATGGAAACAACCAAGATGAATTATGAAATGGAATTTCTTGTTTTGGGGAAAAAGTTGAATTCCTTTTTGAACTAAATTGGAGTTCCTAAATGAATTCTTTTATGTTTCTCACGATAACTGCATGTGGGTGATGCAGATGAGATGATGTTGATTAAAGTTAGAATGTTGACTACAAAGAGTAGCTCGAGGAAGCTGCTAATTGGAAACCTTTGAGGGCGGTTGGAACTCCGGGAGCCATGATGCTTTGAGACTTCCTGAGCCGGCCTGTTTTTGAAGCCCAAGGAAAGGGAGGTGTAGCAGTTGATGGACTGTGTGACAATGAAGGTGTACACTCCTGGGGTGGGACAGGCATGTGGGGAATAAGAGAATGCTAGTTGGAGTGTTGTTGAGGTTTGGTACCTTGGTCTAGAACATGTGATATGGAAATCTTCTCAATCAAAAGATAAGTACAATTCTCTATTTATTGTATGTTGTGTATCTTGTATACATGTTATAATGTTATTAAAATTGTCT
>ML782304.1:181475-204951 GCA_009831015.1 Picea engelmannii
TATATATATATATATATATATATATATATATATATATATATATATATATATATATATATATATATATATATATATTGCATATACACTTGCATTTCCTGCATCCATGATGGTACATAATGTGTTTCATATTTCATTGCTTAATAAATATATATACCTGATTCTATTCATGTAATCAATTGGAATGTGATTCTGGTGGAGCAAGAAGGTGTCTTGCAAGTGCATTCGGTGCACATATTGGACATGAAGAGAAAACAACTCTGAAATCAAGCCATAGGGATTGTAAAGGTCCAGTCGACCTGGTATAGTCCTAAGGATGGGACATGGGAGCATGAGGATGCTATGTGGGAAGAATACCCACATCTTTTTGAATATTTTGGAAATCTTGTTGATTTTGTGTAAAGAGTTGCACTGAGGACAGTGAAAAAATAAAGGGAGGGGATTGTAATATCCCCAAGAACGAGCCCCAGTTGTATTTATAAATTGTAAACATGTTTTGTAGGCTGGTGAGCCGAGTTTTGATAAGCCAGTGGGCTTATGTGTTACTAGGCTAGAGAGCCTAGGTGTTAAAGGCCATGAGCCTGATTTTGTATATGTAATTATGAAGATCATTAATAAAATATAACATCGTTGCATGCAGACCAACCACGAAGAAAGAGTGATGGGGGACTAAGATTCCACAAGGTTGGGTAAGGGAGGAGGTTAAGTGTGTGGGCCTAGGGGCTAAGCTAGGGGGGTTACCTCTAAAGGGGATAATAATCTATTATTATTTCCTAAAGGTTAAGGTGGAAAATTGATGAGTGTTGTCCTAAGTTCTTGGGAAAGGGGAACGAATGCAAATGTACTGCATGCAGCTCCAGGAAGACTAGTGTCAAACTGGGTGCATGCATTAAAAGATGATGATTTAAGCCATGTTAGGGGTTCGTTCTATGGAGTCTGGCGATTCTCCAACCATTGTCTAATCATGAACGAGGAAATCCACCAGGAACCCTAGAACGAGTAACCCGTGATTCATTCTACCATCCTCCATCTGAGTTAGCAGTTCATCCTATCCATTCTTCTATCCATAGTCGGAACCCGAAACCAGGAGAATCAACCTCTGCATTTTTTTCTCTGGTCGTGCACCTTGAAAACCAATGGGAAAAACCCGTGGACTGATCCGTTGTCTAAACTATTCAACCTCTGTATAGTCACACATCCTTAAACCAGTAATTCGTGAGTCGTTTTGTGTCTTCTGAGGAACCCGACACCTGGGTAATCGCCTTATCTGTGTCGTGTTTTAGCGTGGGATGTTTCCACCTTCGATTCCATGCCCATATGTTGTTTCCATTGTCATCCTTGTGGGAATGAGTGTTGAACCATTGTTGTTGTCCTCACCTGGCTGGAGCTGAGTCGAGGAGTGTGCTGAAGAAGCGGGTTTTTAGGCCCGTGGTAGAAGAAGCAGGTTGGCAAGCCTGTGAGAAGCTCTTTCCAGGTGAGAGAGTCTGATGGGAAGTGGTTTTCTCCCAGACAGAGTCCAGCACCAGCTACGGAGCTTTGAGAATTACTGATCCGGCATATTGTCGAGACCCGGAGAGGGAGGTGAAGCACCGATGGACTATGCTTGTGAAGGTGTATACTCCCAGGTGGAACAAGCATGTAGGGAATGAGAGTCTTTGAGTAGTGGGTGTAATAAGGCTCCTGGAGAGAATCCTTCTGGTTGCACTATGCACTTTTCCTGTAACCTCAGCCTAGTCTAGGATTCCCTTGCCTTGAGTGGAGCTTAGTCCCAACTTGGGGGTGACCCACTGCTAAGCGTGATGAGCAGCGTGGTATAAGGCTGGGAGATTCATGGAAGGTCTACATGTAGTTGGTGGAGTTACTACAGTTTCAAAGATAAGTATCATTATGTGTTTAATTTCAATTAAAATGCATGTTTGCGATGCTTGTAATTTTATCATGTATTATGTTGCAATGATATTTATTGTTAATTATGTTTAAGTCTATATGATGGAAGTACCTCTATGTTAAATGAGCCAATTTGATTTAATATGCATGTTACATATAAATTTATGGGAATGTTCCGCGTAGTAGCATTGCCCGACAGTGGGGTTGATGACCAGGGACGTTACAAATTGGTATTAGAGCTTTAAAGGCTAAGTTAAGGTTGTGTTGGTAACATTGCCCGACCTGTTGGTGGCTAGGGATGTTACACTCTCGCTACCTAGGACTCCCTCTCTCTAACTCTGCATCTAGAAACATATCCTGGGATTCCCTCCTACTCTCCATCACCAACAGTCTCAGCAACTGGACCTTTCACTCCCTCGACCTTCCATCTAGATTAGTTCTCTTAAAGTCAGTCCTCCAAGCCATCCCAACTTACCTCTTCTCAACCCTAGCTTCCTCTGAATCTATCATAAATAAAATAAGGAATCTGCAAAGAAACTTTCTATGGCATGGACACAACCCGAACAAAAAATGGGCCCTTGTCAGCTGGGACAAAGTCTGCAAGCCCAAATCTTCAAGTGGTCTGGGCCTTCGGGACCCTGGAAAATTAAATATCACCATGGGAGAAAGAATTTGGTGGAGATGGCTCAAAACACCAACAAAGATCTGGGAAAAACTCTGGAAATGCAAATATTCCCCAAACACGCATCAAAATCAACTCATAAGAATGCAGGAGCAAATGTGAGGCTTCAACATCTGGAATGCGTCTTGGAAAAACCAGCCACTCATACAGGAACATGATTTCTGGGAAGTCCGCAATGGCCAAAATGCCATATTCTGGACAAATTCCTGGTATCAAATGCCACCCCTACAACTGGAAGAAAATATACAATACTATGAAAATCACATTCAATATCTGACCACTCTCATAGTGGCATATTTGTGTACAAATACCCCCAACAGCTCTCCCTGGTGAAACTGAAAATCTACTCATTAGGAACTCCAAGTGGCAATGGACAGTGACCTGCAGCACTGGAAACAAGCTACAACCCAAAGGTGAATCCATAAAAGCACATAACAAGACATTTTAATATGGGGATACACACCTCATGGAAGCTTCACTCTCAAGGAGGGATACACTCTTCAAGAGAAATTCCATAACCTTCAGAAAGATAGCATCTGGACAACAATATGGAAATCAAAACTCTAGCCCAAAATCTCTATTTTCCTCTGGCTTCTACTTCAGAACAAGATCTTAAGCTGGGACAATCTTCAAAAATGAGGTTTCATCAGCCCCTCGATCTTCCATCTCTACCATCTCTAGGCAGAATCCATGGAGCACCTCCTAAATAATTGTCCACTCAGTGAGAACATCTGGAACCAGGCCACTCAATTCATTAGAAGAACCAAATGAGTTAAAAATAGCATCATAAGCACCATCAGGGACTGGGGCTCTTGTTCCTTCAAAAGTCCTATCCTGAACAGAACCTGGCAACTCTTACCAGGCTTCATAGTTTGGCAACTATGGAAAGAGAGGAACAAAATAATCTTTCACTCCCAGTCATCTCCTCCCACCCTCCTCTGGAACACAATCCTCCTGCATCTCCAAGAAACTCTTCCCCCTTTTTTCAAAATCCCTCAGCCCCTCTAAGTGCATTCTCGCCCCAAAAGGATTCCATAAGGTCAACTTTGATGGCGCATCAAAAGGCAATCCATGACACTTGGGCTATGGTGCGGTCATAAGAAACATCTTAGGCCAAATTCAAAGCCTCATCGCAAAAAATATCGGATGCGACACCAACAATTTAGCAGAGCTTTAGGGTCTTATCAAAGGAGTGAAAATGGCACTAGATCAAAACCTCACCTGTCTGATCATTGAAGGAGACTCCAAAACCATAAAAGACTTGGCAACAAAAATCCTGAATGGCAGAGATCCAGGGAAAATCACTCCCACCTGGAGCCTCCTTGGCCCTGTTTACAACTTCCAGGCTCTTCTCAGACCCTCTCTAACTCTAACCCTTTCACACATTCGACGAAGTGAAAACAAAGTTGCGGATAGAGTGGCCAATGCAAGGGTTGAATCTATGCAACAAATCATTCTCCATTGTTCGAGGAAGTCCCAAAGCTCACCCCTATGGCTCCAATATGAGGATCTTGCTCAGCTGGATGTCCCTAATCTAGACGGGGTGCCACCTTTGTTTACTTAGAATCTCTTCCAAGTCAGAAATGATCAGAATCTCAGGAGAGATAACATAAGAACATCAGTTGGAAGATGATTTAGGGACCTCGGTAATCGAGAGTCAGGAGCACGGAGGTTGTTGCTTCCTAAATTCGTGAAGTCTGGAAAAGGAAGAGAGGATCTAGACCGTTGGTGGTCGAGGTGATCTGGATCGTCAATATGGTCCCATTGATCTGACGAGAGAAAATTTCGGGAACTCGAGTTTCGGGAGTTCGGAGCATGGAGGGAGTTGTTTTCCCAAGTTGCGAAACGTAAAATCTTAAAATGCAAGAGAGGATCTAGACCGTTGGTGCTAGAGGAGATCTGAACCATCGATCTGACGTGAGAAAATTTAGAGAACTCAACAATCGGGAGTTCGATGCATGGAGGGAGTTGTCAGCCCAAGTCACGAAGTCGCGATACGCGAAATCGTGAAATGCAAGAGCGGATCTGGATTGTTGGTGCTCGGGGATATCTGAACCATCAATTTGGCCCCATTGATCTGACGCAAGAAAATCTTGGGAACTCGGGTTTCATGAGTTCGAAGCATGGAGGGAGTTGTATGCCCAAGTCGTGAAGTCGCAAAATGCGAGAGAGAATCTAGATGGTTGGCGCTAGAGGAGATTTGAACCATCAATCTGGTCCCATTGATCTGATGTGAGAAATTTTTGGGAACTCGACAATCGGAAGTTTGAAGCATGGAGGGAGCTGTCAGCCCAAGTCGCGAAGTCGCAATATGCAAAACCGCGAAATGCGAGAGCGTATTTGGACCGTTGGTTTTCAAGGATATCTGAACCATCAATCTGGCCCCATTGATCTGACGCGAGAAAATTTTGGGAACTCAGGTTTCGAGAGTTCGAAGCTTGGAGGGAGTTGTCTGCCCAAGTCGCGAAGTCGTGAAATCGCGAAATGCGAGAGCGGATCTGCACCGTTGGTGCTAGAGGATATCTGAACCATCGATCTAGTCCCATTGATATGACATGAGAAAATTCTGAGAACTTGATAATCGAGAATTCAAAGCATGGAGGGATCTGTCAGCCTAAATCGCGAAGTTGCGATACACGAAATCATGAAATGCGAGAGCAGATCTAGATTGTTGGTGCTCAAGGAGATCTGAACCATCGATCTGGTCCCAATGATCTAAGGCATATTTGTAAGCTGATAGGTTGCAAGCATTTTTGTAAGCAGATAGGCTATGGGCATTTTTGTCAGCAGATAGGTTGCAAGCATCTTTGTAAGTAGATAGGATGTAGGTCTCTTTGTAAGCTCTTAGCTAGAATTAATATAAGGATCCACTTTTTATTCAAAAAAACAAAATAAGAAGGAGTCCTCAAGTTGGGTGCATTCATCATATTTCCTTCTTCATTAGCAATCTTCATCAGTTCAAGAGTTTTTCAGCAGTTTCAGAGTTCTTGCAACATCAAAATTCTTGCCAGCCTGCAGCAATAGCAACAAATTCATCATTTCTTTTGAACATCTTTAGATTTAGAATCATCATTTTTTGTTATCTAGAATTTCATAGGAGCAGAATCAACTACACAACAAAATCAAAATTGATAAATTCTTTTGCAGAAAGAAGAATACGGCTTGACAAACTCTTTTTCTACAAATGCACTGCCTCACACTTGTTATGCATCGATAATTGTTATCTTCTCTCTTATATTTGAACCTTGGTCAAGTCTTCTTAAGAATCGCTACTTTGATACCCCTCAACATCTTTTAGGGAGCTCTTTGCTCATGATTCTTGGAGGATCATTAGCATTTTTTATGATACTATTTAAATATCTTTTTATATCAACAACCAATGCAGTGACCTTTATTGTAGAAAGAATAGTCAAGGAAGTTGTGACTATAGTGTTGTAAAGTCAACAAAATTTATTTTTTGGGGCTTTCTCTTTGTGATGCTTGCCACTATCATGTCTGGCTTTCGATGGACAGTCACTCATCAATCCATATCCAACTTCCAAAGAAATTATTTTGGTCTATAGGTAAAATTAACCATGAGTTAATGACTCTTTAAAACTATCTTGCATTGTAAACTTTGAAATTGTGCAAAGAATCCTAACCTGTTTATGAAAACTATGCAAAAACAGAGAGGCATTTTTTGGGGGTAAATGTCGCGCAAATGAAGGAAAATATTGAAAATCCTCCAGATGGGTTTTGTGGGGGATGAGACCATTTGGGTTTAATGCTAATGGTTTCCAAAAATTTCGAAGGATCTGAGAGATACGCAATATTCCTTGAACTAATATTTTCCTGAATTTTAGTTGCAGACAATTTGTGAAGTCCATGCTCTGTTTTGAGATCCATGAGAAATAGAAATATGAAATCTTGTTTAAAGAAAACCTTCAAAAACATCTGGTCATTATTACAAGAAATTAGGCATCAGATTCATATGAAGATGATGTTCAATAACTTATCAGAACAAAAGTCCTTAAGTGGAGCCAGAAAGGAATCAACATTCATTATCGACATTGATTGATTAGGACTGGTTATAAAGCTGGCAATCTGAAGGTTGCAATGAGTTGTAATTATCTCAAAGACTATGATTTCATTGCAATTTTTTATGTAGACTTCCAACCAAACTTTGATTTCCTAAAATAGACTATTTCGCATTTCAAGGATAATCTTGAATTCGGCTTGGTCCAGGCTTGATCATCTTTTGTAAATAGAGATGAAATTTTGATTGCAGAACATCAATCTTTCTTTCTAGATGTAGAGCAGCAGGTGAATGGGTTCTTTCTCTTTTTCTTAGGGTTCAACGAGATAATTGGTATCTAGCGAATAAAATATCTTGAGGAATCTAGAGGTTGGCTTCAAAGAACAAATGTTGAAGATATGGACATTGTAGTGTGTGCCCATCTGAAAGGGTGGAAATTTAGTTGATGTCATGGTCCCTTGTGAGGTTCCATAGAGTTATGAAGCCTGTAGGAAACAACAACACCAATGGCATTCTGGTCCTATGCATATTTTTCGTCTCTACCTTCTACATATAATTACTTCCAAGATATATATTGGTAAGAAAGAGAACCTCATTTTCTTATTCTTCCTTTTGATAAAGTTGATTCTTCCATTTTATTCTTTTACACTGTTTGTATTATTCTTTCAATGATCATGTTTGTTCCATAGGAAGAGCTACCTATCTAGGTGATATGTTATATCCCTACAGTGATGACATTTTGTAATGTGCTACCAGCACCGAGGTCATTCCCTTTCATTATCCCTTATATATGTATATGTATATATGTATATATCTATATCTATATCTANTATATATATATATGTATATGTATATGTATATGTATATGTATATGTATATGTATATGTATATGTATATGTATGTATGTATGTATGTATGTATGTATGTAACCAAGATTCAATGTTATGGTATCTAGACTGTTTAAACTCGACAGTGCTTATGAATGGATTGTGACAAAGAAGATAGGTAGAAATTCTGAACCAAATTTGCTAACTGTGGTAGAAAGAAAATTAAATATTCTAAGCCAACCAATTCATCGTGGGGCTTCTAAAACTGGTCTCGATCTGTTGAGTAAATTGAGAAAGAAAACCTCCACACCTCGAATAAATAAAAAATTAATCGATTGTACAGAAAGGAGTTGGCTTTGGCTTTCCTCCTCACTGCATCAACCAGAAGTTTGCTATCAACCCAAGGCATTCATTTTTTTCCTATTATTTCAGGTCGTGTCATTGTTTCATTATTTGTCCATGGTTGATTGGTTCATTTGGATTCTCATTGTCCTCTTTTGTATAGATGGAGTTGAGGGAATGTATATGTGTTCGGTGGTTTTACTATCCATGTCATTCAGTCGCTTTGTTGGCATGACAATAAAGGTTCCAATTGTGGGGGAGGTCTCACTCTTGTCTATGATAATTTTGGCCCTCGACCAAGTTTTGAGGAATACTTGGTCATAGTTGACCATTTGGTACTTCGACTTCCTGTCGAAGACGGAGCGCATAGTGAAGCGGAGATCAAGGGATCTCGCCACCTTTTGTGGAACCTTTTTGGTTTTTTTGGGAATATTGTAACGGGAAAGGGATGTCGGCCCTTGTTTAGGCCTTTTTCTATGTATAAATAGAGGTCTAGGCCATGTAAGAAAGGAGGCCCTTTCTAGTCAATGGCTTAGTGCATAAGTTGGATCTATGTGATCAGAAGTCTGTGTGAATGTAAGAGCTATGTGCATGTTGTAATAGTGTTGATTGCATAGAGTGTGAGAAGGCTTAGTGGTTGGATCTACCCGGGGAAAGAGGATCTAGCGAGCTGTGCAGATCTCTTGTCTTGTGTGGGGTAAGGGTCATTGAAGCTCTGTGTTGTAACTACTTGACCGAGATAATATAAAGAAGACTGTGTGGACGTATCCCCAGGGTGGGGGTGAACCACGTTAACTTTGTGTACTGTGATGATGTGTTTGTCTCTCTCTTGCTAAGTGCTCTGATATGTTTAGATAGATTTATTGATGCTTTATGCTTATGAGATATGAATGCATGCTAGATACGATACATAATCTGTTAAGTGCTTAATCTATTGAGTATAACCTGTTTATCATTGGTAAGTGCTATATCTGAGTAATTATTGCGGTGCTCTTTGCTTTCTGTGAAGTGTATTAATGAATGTATGTTAGGAAATAAATGATGCTAAGTGCGCTGTAAGCAAGATAATCATAGATCTGTGTCCTAGATAAGGTTGCAAACACCTGAGTCCTGCAACCACCCCTGCCTCTACCTCAGGTGAGACTTCATCTGCTTCGTAGGTGTTGCCGAAAGGGTCAGTAGTTAGGGATTTGTTGGTGTGCTCTTCAGCGTTGAACCCTAGGTCTACCCCTGTGCCAACAAATGGTTTCGTTGGCGGGACCTGGAACTGTGATTGTTGGGAACTGAAGAAGAAGAAGATTTGTGCGAAATAAGCTCTGTGTGTAGATCTATTGCCCTAGTGCACAGTATTCTATTTGACCAGCGAAGCTTTGTGACAAGAAAGAAAGGTCAGATCTGAAGAAGAGAGGTCAGATCTGAAGAAAAAGAAGTCAGATCTGCGAAGAAAGAGGTAAAATATGCAAGAAAAAGGTAAGTTTTGTAAGCTCTGTGCTTTGATAAAGGTAAGAATAGATAAAAGTCTTAGATCTGGAATCTTTTTGCTCTGTAGAAGTAAGATACGTGAATTTTTTTTTTTCTAAAGCATGGATCTAGGTATGTTTGATATATTCTATCCTAGCTTCAAAACCAGAGCATTAATAGATGAAAGAAAGTTTGATATGAATAGATATGATAAGTATAGTGATAGATATGTTATACCTATGCATAGAAAGAATTTTGGGACTAACCAATGGATGCAGGATCCTAGAAAGAAATTTTTGCAGGCTAACCGTTATGATCCTAGCACATAGTACATGAAAAGTTGGGGATCATTGAAGAGAAAGAGAGGCCCAGACATCTTTCTAAGGAATTCCCTGGGCAAAGACCCGGTTGTCTTTGTTGTAAGGCTATGGACCATGAAGTACTGGATTGCCCTAGAATGATTGCTAGGCTTGAAAAGCTAAATATAGAGCAAGCAGGAGATCAAGAGACCAAGATTATAGCAGAAACCCAGAAAGAATCAGAAAATATATTTCTACAGATGAGAGATACCTTGAATGACCACCGACATGTTAGGCTATCAGATATCTTCAAGAAGAAAGAACAGATCGAAGTGAGAATAAGAGACTTCGACATTGACTATGTTTTGGATGAAGAAACACAGGTGAACATTATGACAGAAGGAACCTGAAAAGCTATAGGAAGACCTAACATGACCCCTTCATTAGGAGGAATAGGGTTATTTAGAGGAAAGTTGGTAAACCTATGTGGAAATCTCACTCAGATATCTATGAATTCTCATGGAGCTTCGACAGAAGAAGATTTTGAGATTGTTAAGTTCATGGAGGATAACGCCCCGTTTACTATGTTACCTTGTAAACCTTGGATTGAGAAATATCAAGCCAGAAAATAGGAAGCAGAAAAGGACCTAGAACAACAGAGACAAGAGTTAAGAGACTTCCTGACTAGAAGGATCACGCAGTTGACTGAAGAACAGGAGAACAGATCAAGGGTTCTTGACCCCGGGAACTTGGATGACGAAGTTGACAGAACTCTATAAGAACCACAGAGGACCGAAAAATATGTTGGACAAGTAATACCTATGGATCTGAAGAAAGAATCTCAACACTGCGAAGTTACCATGCCAAGAGAAGAAAAGAATCAGAATGAAAAAAGGATGATTGAGACGAAGCTCACTGGGAAGAAGGATAGAAAACTCATGAAGAAGAAAGCGAAGTTGGAGAAATTACAGAACGTTCCAGAAGAAACCCCGCAAAAGGAAAACATCCATAATTTGAGCTTCATCGGGATATCAGAACAACGACATATGGCACTTCACCATGTCGAAGTAATATAGTTGTTAGACGACGATATACCTGTTCCACTAATGACCCCATGCGCTGGTGAGCACCAGGAACAGCTGTAGTCCTATTATAAATTGTTAGAATAAGACCTTGAAGAGATCACCAAGGAATGGTCGGCAGACCTCCTCGTTGCAGTAGATCCAGTGGATATTTCAGATATCAGCAGCCCAGAAGCTTCGCAGGACACACCTAGGCCCAGTAAGACAAAGAAGAAAAAGGAGACAAAGAAAACTAAAGAAGTTCAAGATGTGGATAGCCGCTCTGTAAGGACAGCTTCCATCACACCAGATAAAGAAGGTAACGACAAAGACCTAGAAGAAGTTGAACAACAACCAAAAAATGAAGTCGAAGTTCTAAAGAAAAGAAAAGGGTCACCTTCGAAGTCTTCCGTTAAGAAGAAAGCCAAAGCGACCGTGACCAAGATGAAGACCACGCTCAATCCAGATGACTTCAGCTTTCTCCTTGTGACTTTGAATGAAGCTATAGAAGAGATCACAGAAAATCAAGAGGCCAAGCAACAGACGATGTATGACATAGTCAAAGTTGAGCAACAAGGAGTACAACGAGCCCTCCAGTATAACCGCGCAGTCTCCACTACGCCTATGCCAAAAGGAACACCCGAAGCAGGAGACGAGTCAGTTTAACTTCGCAGGATTGTTGACCTAGTCGAAGTACACCTTCGAAAAGCAGAAGAAGTAATAGCACAGGCCACCTAGGCCCTAAAGCACGCACATGAGGAAATCATAGAGTAGCACCAAGCTACACAACAAGAGAAGGAGGCCATCCAAGAGAAGTTTGATAAAGAACACACAAAGATCCAAAAGGAGAAGGAGCAACTTCTCGCAAAGCAAATCGGGATCAAAGAAGAAGTCAACAGAGCATTTTGCTCTATGACTGGCTTATAACATAAGGTAGAAGAACCCATATACTGCCAATTAATGAAGCTTGTTGAAGTCATTCAGCAACTGCAACAAAGAGTAGTATAACTAGAGCTCCAAGCCATACCGAGTACTCCACAAGAAGAACGTGACCAATGAGAAGTGAATGCCCGAAGTATAGTAGAAAGGATTAAGGCACTCACTGAAGAATGTAAGCAATTAAGTAGTAGGAGTTTTCTGAGCAAGAAGCAGTAGCGAAGCAACAGGTTGAAGCAGCTCGAGCGAAGCTCGAGGCCTTCGAGGCAGATTTACCCAGAGAAGAGTGACTCAGGACGAGTCATAGGTGAGTGTTGGGGGCCTGTTGGCCCTCGGCCAAGTTTTGAGGAATACTTGGTCATAGTTAACCGTTTGGTACTTCGACTGTCTATCGAAGATGGAGCGCATAGCGAAGCAGAGATCACGGGATCTCGCCACCTTTTGTGGAACCTTTTTGGGTTTTTTGGGAATATTGTAATGGGAAAGGGATGTCGTCCCTTTCTTAGGCATTTTTCTATGTATAAATAGAGGTCTAGGCCATGTAATAAAGGAGGCCATGTCTATTCGATGTCTTAGTGCATAAGTTGGATCTATGTGATAAAAAGTCTGTGTGACTGTAAGAGCTCTATGCATGTTGTAATAGTGCTGAGTGCACGGAGTGTGAGAAGGATTAGTGCTTGAATCTACCTGGGGAAAGAGGATCTAGCGAGCTGTGCAAATCTCTTGTCTTGTGCAGGGTAAGGGTCATTGAAGCTCCATGATGTAACTTCTTGATCGAGATAATATAAAGAAGACTTTGTGGACATAGCCCCAGGGTGGGGGTGAACCACGGTAACTCTGTGTACTGTGCTGATGTGTTTGTCTCTCTCTTGCTAAGTGCTCTGATATGTTTAGATAGATTTATTGATGCTTTTTGCTTATGAGATATGAATTCAAGCTAGATACGATACATAAGATGCTAAGTGCTTAATCTATTGAGTATAGCATGTTTATCATTGCTAAGTGCTAGATCTGAGTAATGACTGCGGTGCTCCGTGCTTTCTGCGAAATGTATTAATGAATGTATGTTAGGAAATAACTGATGCTAAGTGCACTGTAAGCAATATAATCACATATCGATGTCCCGGCTAAGGTTGCAAACACCTGAGTTATGTAACCACCCCTACCTCTACCTCGAGTGAGACTTCATCTGCTTCGCAAGTGTTGCTGAAAGGGCCGGTAGTTAGGGCTTTGTTGGTGTGCTCTTGAGCATTGAACCTTGGGTCTGCCCCTATGCCAACAGATAATGTTTCCCTTTTGTATATCTTTTTGTTGTTACTTGAGATGAAAATCAGCATGCTTCATATGCCTATATTTGTCAAGATGTTCTAAGCATATCATTGATGATCACATTTTTTCAAATATCCCAATTACGAAATATCAAGGTTTGGGCATTTTTATTAAGTTGTGCATTTGACTATGATATTTTCTAGGTCTTCATATCACCTCTTATTTTCCATGAGAGTGTTATGATTGCAATTGCATATGGTGATAAAATATGGTCATGAAATCATTCTCATGCTCTTGCGAGTCCCTCATATTCTCGATCCTTGGGGTGGCTATCATATGGTTGTGTTTGGAGGCATCCTCTTACCTGCGTTAATTGTTACTTTTGCAATGAAGTCTAACCAACATTGCTTTATATTTTTCCATGTACACTGGGTCTTATCCTAATTTTGGCATCTTTGTGATGGGAATTCAAAGACTTATAGGTTTATGAAGAGCATGCTAGTCCAAAGCCTCAAGAAGATATACAACAAGCATGATGTTAATATTGGCTATAGTTTAACCTGGTCACACTAATCTTATAGCATGTTGCCTTTTCCATATCCAAAATATGAAGAATTCAAGCAGTGCTCAAGCATCTCTTGGTTCTTCAACATACAAGGTTTTAATTAGGCTTCTTTCAGCTTGTGCAAGCAGCTCCACTTTATCCAGGAATTACTTGAAATGTGGATCTTTGGAATCCTTAGAGACATTCTATCCTTTTTCATTGTTGCTACAAGACTACAACCTAATGGCCTTCATCATGTCACTAAAAAATTGTTGCAAACATTCATGAAATATGCTCATCCCCCTACTTCACATGCATGAGGACATGTAAGGTTTTGAGTGTGGATAATGGTCAGAGATGTCCTTTCCATTCATTGTTCATAGCAGAAGAACATAAGCATATTCTTTGATTCACCATATTATTTTACTTGAAAATCATTTTTTTCAAAATTTCAATGATTTTTTTCAGCTACAAAAAAGTTGTTATAGTCATATTTTCATTCCCAGGACAATATTTGCACCACATTTACACACAGATGAGGTTGAATTAAACAATTTTAAGACATGGGTTTTATGCCCCATGCAACAAATTGAATATTTGCAGATCAAATCTCCATAAAGTGCATAATGAGGGATCTATTGGTATGTTTTTGAAGAAAACTTTTATATAATTTCCATATTTCTTGTAGTAGCATGCTTGAAGGGAACTTTTTGCACGTCATTTGTAAATAATTGAAGCTGAACGAGAAATTTTGAGACATGGGTTTTGTGCCCCATACAACAAATTCAGTAATATGTGGACAAAATTTGTAGAAAAGGCATGACAAGGGATGCACTGACATGTTTTCAAACTGAATTTACAAAATTATCATAATTTTTGTAAGCAGATACAACCATCTTTTTGTAGTTGATTTGTAATTTTGAATGGCTGCACACATCCCAAGACTATATCACAGGTTGGATATGATTTCAAATCAATATGAGATGCTCATCCACCTATCAGCTAAGATTTTCATCATTTTTCAATTTTCAAGTTTTTAAGCATGAATAAAGATCAAATTTTCAACATTTTTTTAGCAACAGTTCAATAACAGTCAACATATTCAAAAAAAATCTTCGACATCAACATTAGTTATATTCTTCGGCAACAATACTCTTCAGCATCACCAATACCATCAACAAACTTATCCAACAACATGCCATCATTTGCAGAGCTTACTCCATCCAACATCTTCCTTTTCACATCATGCAAACAAGTTACAAGCAAAGTACTTTTTCCCATATCAGAACACATCAGGCAAGCCAGAGTTCAACATTTGTCTCTCAGATCATTATCCACCAGGAGAAGGTAAATTTGGGTAAGAAAATTTTATTTCTAGGTAGTCATCTAACTGGGAATTCATGCACACGAAATTCTTGAAGATTTTCATATTTTTCATTCCCTCAATTCCTTACACTTCATTTCTTTACACTTATATTTAATATTTCATTATCTACCCATCATCATCCATCTCTTTGTGGAATCAATGACTTTGAAAAAAAAACAAGTGTAAAACATATCCTTTCCACTTAGGTCTTGTATCATATATGATGGATTATTCACTAAACATCACTCCAATCTCCCTATCTCATATCTGAAATATATAATTAAGAACAAGAAAATCCCATTACCACAATCTGATTTAATCAAAATGTAGGTTCTTATATCTTGTTCATTTGTTAGGTAGATAAAGAGGTAGTGGGGGGCCCAGAGGGCCCATAGTGGAGGCCATTCAATCTAAGGTGGACTAGGTCCATTATAGTATTAAATAAGGCCCATTATGGTAGTTAGTTAGATATAATAAATGTAAGAGGACTTGTGCTTATAGAAGGTTCGTCCTCTAGAATGTTCTTAGGTGGTTGGTTGCACTATATAAAGGGATTCATGCAATGTAATGAGATATGAAGAGAAGTATTGTATTTGGATTGGTAGCTCAATGGGAGGATTCCCCCTCGAAGAGGTAAGTGAACAGGAAAGGATCTCTTCCATAATAAGATCCACTATATGGTGTTTCCCTACCTCAAGGGTTTTCTATAATAAAGTGTGGTTTTCATATATTCTTCTTGGATCTATTCTGGTGTATTTTGTATTAAAATATTTGGTACTTAAAAAGTGCTATGTTAGGTAGATAGAGAGGTAGTGGGGGGGCCAGAGGGCCCATAGTGGAGGTCATTCAATGTAAGGTGGACTAGGTTCACTATAGTATTAAATAAGACCCATTATGGTAGTTAGTTAGATATAATAAATGTAATAGGACTTCTGCTTCTAGAAGGTTCCTCCTCTAGAATGTTCTTAGGTGGTTGGTTGCACTATATAAAGGGGTTCATGCAATGTAATTAGATATGAATATAAATATTGTATTTGGAGTAGTATCTCAATAGGAGGATTCCCCCTCGAAGAGGAAAGTGAACATGAGAGGATCCCTTCCATAATAAGATCCATTGTATGGTGTTTCCCTACCTCAAAGGTTTTGATATAATAAAGTGGTGGTTTTCTATATTGTTCCATATATCTTGTGTGGTGATTGTATTCATATATCTTTGGTACTATTGATTTTGTATTCAGGTCTTTGGTACTTAACAAGTGGTATCAGAGCACTTTCCTTGGCAAGAAGTGTGGGCAAATTTTATTTTATTTTATTTTTTATTTTTTTTTCGGAAAAGAAAAAGAGGGTTGCGACATTCCGGACAATTTATGTATATTTCTGTGAAAATTTTGCAGAAACATGTTGTGCATCTTATTTCCTCTAAAAAAAAAGACACAAGTTAAAAAAACAATCGTCTGAAATGAAGTCTGGAAAGTCAAGATATAGACATTTTACAATCTGCAATTTTTCAGCGTCTTTTCCGTGGACCGCAGTGTGATTTTTTATATTTTTGTAGTAGTTGGAGGCTGAATTTGCACAAACAAATTACATATCTAAGTTTCTCTCACAATTTCACCCAATTTAAAAAAAAAAAAACAATGTCCAAATCGGAACTCCATAAGTGAAGATATCATTGATTTAAAATCAACCATTTTGGGGGGTTTTCTTGACGGCAACGAAACTGCAAAGATCATAACTTTTCACAGGGTGCTTAGATTGCTACTGAATTAGTTCCCTTGGATATATAATTTTTATATATTTCTTTTGGTATATTATATGTGGTGATTCCCATGGATATTCACTTTCAACCCTTCATGGCCCTATAACGTAGATTGGAAGCCTCCAACACAAAATTTCAACACGATATTGAAGCTATTGAAGAGATCAAACTTGCAGCACAGGGGAGATATATTAAGAATATCATGTACATTGACATCACAAGAGAATATACTCAAGAAAGATATGTTTGGTATGATTAAGAGGAAGATTGTGAGGATTGGTATATGGACAGTTGTAATCTCTGGGATGATAACTAATTTCATCTTTTATATGATGACTCTACTTCACCTTTTGTAGAGAATATCAATGTGACAAATCAAGAGCTAGTTATGATTAATAGTGTCCATCCTGCATATTCTAGAATGGTATTGTTCCTTCCAGATTCATCTTTGACCCTTTTCCACTATGTGGATGGATATTCTTATTTGGATCCACATGATAGGTGTCAGTATTTGGAGCATCATTTTCAGTTGGTTATTGGGTGTCGATATCTTCTGCGTGGAGTTCACATGAGCACTTGGAAATGGGACCCTGTTTTACAATGGAGGTTGGACTACTTCAGCATGGTGGCTTTCATTTCTCAACGGGACCCTAGTTCTCTAGTCTACTTCAGCACTATGGTCCACACTTATCCATGGGACCCTGGTATATGGTTGTACATCAAGAATTGAGGACAACGGTTTCATAAGGGGGATGCAATATTAGTAGCTAGAGAAGTAGTGCGGGGCTCGGAGGGCCCATAGTGGAGTTCATTCAATGTAAGGTGGACTAGGTCCACTATAGTATTAAATAAGGCCCATTATGGTAGTTAGTTCGATATAATAAATGTAGGAGGATTTATGCTTCTAGAAGGTTCCTCCTCTAGAATGTTCTTAGGTGGTTGGTTGCACTATATAAAAGGGATCATGAAATGTAATGAGATATGAAGATAAATATTGTATTTGGAGTGGTATCTCAATAGGAGGATGCCCCCTCGAAGAGGCAAGTGAACAGAAGAGGATCCCTTCCATAATAGGATTCATTGTATGGTGTTTCCCTACCTCAAGGGTTTTGATATAATAAAGTGGTGGTTTTCTATATTGTTCCATATATCTTGTGTGGTGGTTGTATTCATATATCTTTGGTACTATTGATTTTGTATTCAGGTCTTTGGTACTTAACATCATCATTGCCTTGTTAAAGAAAAATAATTGTATCGAGCAGAGAGATTGAAGACCATATATACCCGGACACTATCTCCTATGAATCTTTGATTGCATGAGTACATGCAATGATTTGAGTGTGGTGGAGGTGTTGGACCTCAGAAATAACACATTTTGTGATATCATTAGTCGTTTTTCATTTACTTTACCCTTTGATCCTCATTCTCTTCACCACTTATATTTTCTCATTTTACCATTTCTACCCTATATGAGTTTCATGTGGCATACTTACACTAAAATGGTTGATTTCCCATGTTTTGATGATTACTTAGGGTATAAATTGTGATTTCCTAACTTACTTATGAAATTCTGCAGTTGTTGGCAATTTTGTAGTTGATTGACAATTCTGGCAGTCAAACTTTCCACATCATTTATGAACAGATGAAGAGGAATCTCAAAAATATAAAATATGGGTTTTGTGCAAAATAGAGTCATTTAGGTGATTTGTAGGGAAAACATACAAAAAGTACAAAACAAGGGGCGTATGGTTGAGATTTCCAAACCTGATCTAACTAGCCTGCAATTTTGTAGCTAAGTGATTTGACCAAGTTGCGACCCATATCCATGAATTTGGGCACATGGATCTCATGGAATTTGATGTTATCATCTTATTCAAACTATCTTATATAAAATCCAATTTTTGGTGGTGAAATATCCACATATTTAAGATCTAGGATTTGTTAGTTGCAGATCCATTTGTTTAGGATTTGATCTCCTCTTGTTGTAACTCATTTTCCTTTTGTGAATGAGAAGCTATATGTATAAATATGAGAGGATATCATTCAGCTTGGATAGTTAAGGATTTATATATTTATATAGATAGACAATTGAAGGCGAGCATAGAGATACATATTGAAGAGAAGGATCTTCATAATCATTTTGATGCTGGAATAAAGAGCTTGTTGTTGCACATCAAGAGTTCTCTATTGTAGTCCTTCTTGGAAGTATATTCCAAGAGAGGAAGGGCCCCCTCTCTCTAGTAAATTATTCCCAAAATATTTCATTTTGTTGTGTGATGTTATTTCATTAGTTATTCATTTCAGTTGTTGTTCATTTCTTTACGCTCTTTGAATTCCTACAAGTGTGGTTTCCCTACAGAGTTAGGCATTGAAGTTTGAGTTTCTTTAGTGATCAAAAAACCATTTGATGCTCTTGCTTGTCAACCAAAGGAATGTGGTTAATAGTTTAAATATAATTCCATTGACCTCAGTTGATTTATGTAGAAATTTCATTTTTGCAAGTGTGATCCATCGAGTGTGGTGTGTATCAGAGATTTGAATGTTTGTTAAACCTGAGAATTGAAGAGATAGATGAAAAGCCATAGGACTCGAACTACAACATAAGATCGTCTGATTTTAATTCCTATTCTTGACATTTTGTATTCATCTTTCTTAGCTTAGAGTTAGTTTCCTACTCTTGCATATATTTTTTCATCATCTCATAAGATTAGGAGCTCTCTGGTTGACAATTTAATGTAAAGCAATTTAAGAAATTGAATTGCTCGACATAATGGTTTGATGAGGGTGGGATGTTCACGCTCCCTTCACTGAAGAGGATGGTTCATTATGAAAACCATAGTGCGACTGAAGTCTTGAGGAATGGTGGCCCACCCTCTCTGCCCTTAAAGATTCAGCAAGAGGAAAAATTCCTTGGTGAAGAGACGGGGGATTTTTGCATGAAGGAGGACCATATGAAGCTTATTTTTGAATTCAAAAGTGAGGTAAAAAATATGAATCTCACACTAAAATATTTGGACCAGAACATTACCTTTATGTTGGCCCTTTTCTCAATATAGGCGCAATATCGACAAGCATCAGATTTGTATTCCCAGAGTGTGGTCCTCCCAGACACACATATCCCTCTGCCACCATGTTGCACAGTTAATCTACCTAGTGAACAGGTTTCTCACTCAACATATTATTTGTTCACTACATGCTAGATGGTTTTTTGTTACAGCCTGAAAGTTTTAGCCTCAAGTCCTAGTTATGTTTTGATTTCTTTTATTTTTTATATGTCCGGGTTTATTGTAGAACAATTACATTTTTATGGCCCCCCTAGGGATGTTCCATTTTTATCTATGTTTGGGATTGGGTTGGTATCCTTCTCTGCCGACCCAGGCTCAAGAATATTGTATGTGTAAATTTATTTTTTCTTAAAAGGTAATACAATGTTCTTACTTACAAAAAAAAAGTGCAAAGATACATGGTGAATAGGAAAATTCACTTTGAACCAATGAAGATATATTGAAGAGAATTTGTATAGGTTAAGAAAGAATGAATTCAAGTTGGTTGCAACTTCGTCAAAAGTTAGAGTGAAGTTGTCTAAGGGAATAGGTCTAACAATAGAGGTCAAAAAGGAAGCCATGAAGAACGTTTCAAATTTCAATGCAATGGAGATTGGTATGTGCCATGGTGTAGACCAAATTATGCATTGTTTTATTTGTGAGTTGGGTGAGATTATTCTCATGTAATCAGGGACTAGGCATTGGGGTCAGACAAAAAGGATATTACATATTTGAAGGGTATAATGGACACGAGAATTAAATTTAATGGGCCTTGTAAGAGTGCATTAAATTCGATTGGATGTTATAATGGAGATTATATAAGGTATGTGGATAATTGTATAACCTCTAGATATTGTTTTGTGTTGGCTAGTGAGATAGTTTTATGGGAAATTAAAATGTAGATAACAATTTCCTTATTGTTTGTTGATGTTATTATGTGTCTCTCCATGTTATGTGACTAAGAGATGATTTAGTTAGAGAAAATTGTTTGAGAAAGTTGGCATGCTTCTAGATAGTCTCTTGGTTATGGAATCTAATAGTAAGAGTATTACTAGAATGGTAAAGTATGCAAAATCCCGGATAAAACTTACTAGAATGGTAAAGTATGCAAAATCTCGGATAAAACTTACTAGAATGGTAAAGTATGAAAACTCCCATGATAAAAATAGTGCACATCGAAACGCATTACCAATTTGTTCAAGAATAATCCAAAAGGAGATGTTAAAGATTAAATTTTGTAAAACTAATAAAATGGTGGTTGATGCATTAATGAGAGCACTTGGAAGCAACAAATTTAATTTTTACAAGGGGCGATAATTTTTCTCGCCTCCCTTCTCCCTCTCCTCCTCCTGACTCTCATCCTGTCGAAAATCCATCTCGTAACTCTCACCATCCCTCCTCCAAAAAAACTTCCAAATGCAATATTAGAGTGAAAAAAGAAGGTGCAAATTCGGTCGTTGGCAAGGATGTTACTTTGGAAGCAATTCCTTCCTTGATCAGTAAAAACCTCATTGGTAGGTTTAGCGAAAAGATCGTTAAATAACACTCTTTGACTTAGTGGATGGAACTGAACTCACATCTTGTGCTCGGATACATTTTTGAATCCCATACGATGGTTCACAGGTGGGTAAGTTTTCATTTTCATGTTGAGGAGGATGCATCCTCTATCCTTATCAAAGATTGGGCGTGGGGCTCCTCGAGGATAATTCTTAGGCATTGGATGGTTGATTTCGACCCTCTTTGTTCCCTAGTCTTGACCATGAAGTTGTGGACCATCCTCCTGGGGCTCCCCATGGTCTTATGGAACAAATATTCACTAGAAGTCATTGGCGGAAAGTTGGGAATTTTTGTGGTTCTTGAATCTCACTGGAATTCCAAGTACAACAACAGGTGGGCATGGATTCTTCTGGAAGTTGATATCAATGAAAATCTTATTGGTGAAGTAGAGCTCTTTCTTAGAGAAAAAAGGTGGTGCCAACACGTGGAATACTGGAAAGTCTCCTTCATGTGTTTCTCATTCCACAACACAACACATATTCTATCCCAATGTCCCCATGCCGGCCTACAGAAGAAGGTCAAGAAGATATATGAGGATATCCCTTCTGTAGAAAAGTTTTAAACAGGCCCTCGGAAGCATCAACAGAACCAGGGATCATTATCATTTAAGGTAAGTCTGAAGAAGTTCACCCAGAGTCTCCTTCTATAGGTAAGTTCCCTCCCTCTCTTCCACTTGGTGTCCCCCCCCAATTAATTCTTCTTCTTTTCCACCCTCCCCTCGTGTTGATATTATGGTAGCTGCGGGAGGTATTTAGCTCCACGTGTAACCTTGACAAGAATAGAATATTCTGGGAAGCAAGAAGAAACCCTAAAGCATTAAACCTAACCCTAGAATACAAGTCGGCTCAAGGAAATAATTAATATTAAGTATTTAGCATTCAGAATGAGAAGTCGGCCCAGACAGCTCAGGAAAATAGTATAAATACAAGTAGACAAACCTCATTTTGTACCAGACAACACGAAATTTCAACTGGGAAGAAGTGTGCACTGCAGAAACTGGGCAGGTGCGCAAGTTTGGGGAGTAGTTGCAGCCGACAGCTACTACAATATGTATTCCTGGTTTAGGGTCAGACTTTCTATTGGTTATGGTTGGACTTTCTGATCAGTCTTGGTTATCTTTGTTTGATGCATTAGCCATGGTTGGCTACTGGTTTGCTTCCGGAATAATTCTATGTCAAGGTTAAGGTGCTCGGGGGTGGCTTCATCCTATGGTTGGGTGACAATATTGTTATATTGTATATGGATAAACGATCACATCTATTACTTTCTAACAGGTTATGGGCCCACACTATCTTCAAATAGTCTAACCGGTGGAAGATAGATTGGGAGGATTTGCTTAGTTACAGTTGCATTTGTAGCCAGTTTCTTTTGATGCAGCAACGAAAGCCTAACCCTCTTGTTGAGGCACCTTAAGTGAAGATATTGACCTAATTTCTAGATAGGCCAGTGCACTCTAGCCTAGCACACCTACTTGTACTCTCAGCAAGCCAAGACGTCAAGTTTGAGTTTTTGGTCAAAAGTCAAAGGTTGACCAAGTCAAAGTAGTTATGACCTACTCTATGAAGTTAGAAGGGGATTATAAATTCAGAGCATGAAATACAAGAATTGACCTCATCCTTGCCAAGAATAAAGTGTTGGATATCGTGAAAGGAAATATTGTGAAACCACAGTTTGAAGAAGGAAAAGAGAAGGAACCTCAGAACGTTGTAGTTATGGAGAAGTTCAAAGACAATGACATCAATTCCATGAGTAGCATAGTGGACTCTATAAAATACCCCTTTATACCCTACATATCCCATCTTGATTCATCTAAGAAGATGTATGATGCCCTAACAAACCTTTTCTCAGTCATAAACATTGGAAAAGTAATGAGTCTTAAGAATGAGCTTCGTGAAATGAAAATGAATGATGATGACAACATAACATCATACCTTGTGAGAATCTCTCATTTAAGACATCAACTACAAGATATTGAATAAATAATTTCAGAGAAGGAATTGATAAATACACTACTCAATGGTCTTCCCAAGACATGGGATGCATTTGCCACAAGCATGAACACTGTAATGTCCCCATTTTGGGACATTATAACATTACAACATTTCAGAGTGTTATGCTTGCTCGAGTAGACAGATAGGGGTGACAGAGAGTTCGGGAGATATTGAGGGGTTTATTTGGGCCCGACTTGTATCGTTCATCATCAGGATCCATTCCACACAGCTGGGCTTTGGTTTCGTTGCATTCCGACGATTTCCGTAATTTTGAGTTATTATGGGTCATATCTTACTTAAATTCACTAAGAAGGTCATAATGGGCATATTACTTGGAGAAACATCTTAGTGTAATAGCTCATCGGAATCGGGAGGAAGAGTATTACAGGATAAGATGATGAGAAGTGACTTTCAGTGGTCGGAGAAGCCATCAGGATGG
>ML782304.1:221774-237975 GCA_009831015.1 Picea engelmannii
TCAAGGAGAAGATCATGGAAGATTTGGGTGGCATATCTTATCTAGGATTCATGAGAGACATGTGGAGGATTTGAAGGGATCATATCTTGTAATAATGGGAAAGTAGTTGAGAGTGGTTGAGAGAATAGTGGATCTATCATTATAAGATGGTTATCTTCATTTCAAGACTCTCATGTATATAAGAGAGTGCTCTCTCTTCATGAGAGGGAGGACATTAGATCATTAGAATGAAGATTAGATTTTGATTAGCTTTTGATGAAGGAAAGGGATTCTTAGCTTGGTTTCATTGATTCATACTTTCATTATTGTTTCATGAAGATTGATTTGATTCTTGTAATGTAATTCAACATCGTCTTATTGTGTGAGCTCACATATGTCATTATTGTTAACTCTTCACATGTTGTATTTCCCTTATGCAATTTCATGCTTTCCTAGCTAGTGTTTCAATGCTTTCTTAGATTAGTTTGATTTCAGCAACATAGATTAGATTAGATTAATTCTACTTCAGTCCTACACAAACAGTGCACGTGCTTCGTCAGTTTATGTACCTCGGGTTGACAAGTAAATAGTTGGGCAACTGTACTGCAACGTTATTATAACGACATATATTTTGCCTACAGTGACCTAAATTGACCTATAAATATTTGACGATTTAAAGATTTTGCGACAATCTTGCTATAAAAACGATGGTTCCAAAAGGGCATTTTTGTGCGGAAGAATGTCACAGAATATAGTTAGAGGTGGGGAAAAAAGTAAAGCGGGTGAAAAGGGTGATGGTAGATCTTATTGCCCTTGCCAAAAATGTTTCCTCATACGTCCCGTAAGAATTTTAATAGCAACAGCTACAAAACATTGTAGGAAATATGGGCACATTGATGGCAGATTGAATGAATATCGTCCCATGGAAATTAGCTATATATTCATTATATTTTTTATTATGGTAATCAGCTATATATTCATTATCTTTTTGTTTTGTTTTGTCAATTTTATATAAAATTATATATATGTATATATATTGTTTGAATGTTTGTTATAGTATACACTAATTTTGCATGATTGTTTCTATTATAAAGTTAGAGTTGCCCTCTAACTTTCCGCAGCATATTGCACCAAGTATTAGTAGAAATGATGTTGTACAAGATGAGGAACATTATGACCAAGAAAATGAGGATCTCATGGAAGAAGATGATGGGACAAATCAAGTTAATGATCCCATGGAAGAAGATGATGGGACAAATCAAATGATCCAAGATTTGTTTTCGTAGCCGGATGAGGATGGGGACAATGCTAGTATTTATGATGAACCTCTATTAGAAATGGAAAATAACGACTTTATGAAGGATCAAGAGAAAATTTTCTCTCTGCTACATTGCTACTAGTGGACTTAAAGGCTATGAATAATTTTTCGAACACTTGTATGACACAGATCCTAAGGTATGTAATATGTTTCATCTCATATTATACATAAACGTTGATTTTTTTTTATTTGTTTTAGTGTTAATTAATGTGTAAAATAAGAATTCAATTTTTACGATTAATATTACATTAACTAGTTATGTGTTATGTTGTAGATTGTTAGGTGAATTTTTGTTACCATCGTCAAATATTTTACCTCACACATATCAAGGTTTTCATGCCATTATGAAAGACATTGGAATGGATTATCAAACTATAGATGCATGTCCTAATGACCATATTATATATTATGGACAACATTCTTCGAAAACAAAATGTCCACAATGTCTTATCAGTACATATCGAACCGATCAAGTAACAAAAAGGGTGCCTCAAAAGGTTCTTTGTCATATTCCCATAATTCCACATTTGCAGCGATTGTTCAGGTGTGAAATCATAGCACAATTTATGGATTACCATGCATGTAACAAAAGTGGATATGGTGTTCTTCGAATGCCTACTGATGGTTCTGCATTTAGGGAAATTGAGGAAAAATGGGCAGATTTCAAAGATGAACCTTGTAATGTTAGGCTTTCATTGACAGCTGATGGTGTTAATCCATTCGGAGAGCTTAGGTCTATTTACTCAGTGTGGCCTATTTTTGTTATCAACAATAACATTCCTCCTTGGATGTCAATAAAGAGGGAGCACATAATGTTGACCATGATTGTTCCAGGTATTTTTTTACATTAATTTTTTGAATGTAACATTTTCATTTGTTTCAATTTTTGCATAATATCTTTTGTTTATTTATTTACTTATATATATTACATGATATCATTCCTATAGTAATTATGTGTAATTTCAAACAATTAGGTAAGTACCAAGTTAAAGATATGAATGTATATATCGAGCCTCTTATCGACGAGCTACTAAAGTTATGTGCTGGCATCACAATGTATGACATATGTAAACCAATCAGGGAGAAGAAATTTAAATTCCGTGGAATACTTTTATGGACAATTCATGATGCCCCTGGACTAACACATTTATGTGGTATGTAGCATTCTAATATTTCTCTTTAATACTATATAACTTTTTAATGTTATCATGGTGCATGTTTAATTTTTAAATAATATCATCGTATAATTTATATTAATCCATTTGTTGCAGGTCTTCAAACAAATGGTAAATTTGCATGTCCAGTTTGTGGCCCTAAGATGAAGTATCGTCATTCAAAAATTTTAGGAAATATGGTGTTTGATGAGTATAGGCACCTTCTTCCTAAGAACCATAGGTATCGTACTACTGAAAAACATTTTTTCAATGCGAAAGAAGAGACTGGTTTAAAACCACGAAGAATGACACCTCACCTATGGAGGTTGAAATATAATAGAAATCGTCAAGGTACTCAATTTCATAATGTATCATAGATCATGTGATGTTTTGAATGTTTATTTTAATCATTGAATTTATTTTATCATATTTGATAATTATTTTTGTGATTTATTTTATGCTTCATGAAGGCCGCAATCATCACGAAGGTATTAATAATGGGGTTCCACGAGGAATGAAATTTTATCCCGCTCAATTCATGAGGTTTCCCTACTATGAGGAGCTAAAAATAGTTTATTTGTTTGATACAATGCATATCGGGAAGAATGTGACTGAAACGTTATGGCGAATCATAGATGGTAGGAGGGACAAAGAAAAAATTGTCAAAATGTGTACTAACATCCAGGAAGCCAATCATGCAATGTGAAGTGTGATCCGATATTCAAGTAGATCAGATGGAGTACTAGACCGAAATAACCTTCCATGGTTATTAATAGAGCAACAAACCAATGATGTAAAAGAGGTCATTCAAAGAATTAAATTTCCCAGGGGTTTTGCTTCAAACATAAATAATATATTAACGAAGAAAGGTGAATTTGGTGGGGTAAAAACACATGATTGGCATACCTTCATTAAGGTAATAATTTTGGTATACATATTTATAAATATTGACCTTATACATATTTTATTTTTTTTATTTTATTTTGTCTACTTTGGTCGAAACAAATAACGATTCATTTTTTTGTTATAGTATGTTCTACCGCTATCTCTCCCAAACGACTTTGACAACAATGCCAAACAAGTTATATATGATCTTGGAAAATACATGAGGTAAGTAGTTGTGATTTATATGCAAAATATTCTTTCAAATTATTGTTGTACTTAATGACACATGTTTTACTTGTAATGTAATATATTATATTATGTTATGTTGAAACATGTTATTTTCTTGTGTCATGATCTCATGTAGATGGTTGTCATTGAAAGAAATCCATGAAGATGATATAAAGTATTCGAAGAGAGAAATTTCTCATCTAATGTGTGAAATAAAAAATTATATGCCTCCAACAGTTCTTCAATGCACAAGAACACTACCTCATACACCAAGTTGAGGAGATTGAAATTTGTGGACCTGTTCACACAAGGTCAATGTGGATGGTGGAGAGGCGGTTGAAATCATTGAAGGTGTTGGTTAGACAAAGAGCATGTCCTAAGGGTTCTATGGTGGAGGGATATATGTTATATCAATCAATGGTGTATATTAGTCAGTATCTTCCTAAATTAGCAGTTCCAACTATGCATGCAGTGGATCACATTTAGGATGTGAACTCCATCAAAAAATTTGAAGATCAGGAGCATCTGTTGGGGAAAGGTAGAAGAAAAAAAATGAGAGGTAATATATTAATAATTGTGAAAATTTATATTAATAATACATATAAAGTTTAGTTTTTTGTGTATATGATCATACTCATTAATATATTAATATAATTTATTTCATAAATTATAAATATTTATAATTACCTGCATATTGGACATTATAAGTAATATTTAATATTGGTGAATTGTGTTTTTTTTTTATTCAGTTGCTCAAGAGTGGGATGCACTGCATTTATACATTGCAAATAATCTTGACTGGATGAATGTATGGATTGAAAGATGTAAACAACATAATGGAGGTAGGTTATCATGGAAACGATTGTCTGAATTGGTTAGAGAAGCTCATTGTAATGGATATGCCAATGTTACGCAGAGAGAAATTGATTTAGCATATGGTTTGGAAGATGGACAAGTAAGAAAATTCACCCATTTTATTTAGTTATTTTATATTATATTAATGTGACTACATGTGTACTATATTTTTCAGATACTTTCGAAGTTATATTAATTTATGTTAATTTATTAATTGACAATGCATCTTTTACATATCTGACATATTGCAGTTGAAACACCACAAGGCTATGTGGTGCAATGGTCGTAAATTTTGCATCAAACAATTGGATGAAACCGGGAAAACTTCTAATAGTGGGATAACTGCAGTATTTCAGGTCACTAATGTTTCCTCTAGGAGTGACAGACATCCCCGAGAATCTGAAAATAGATACTATGGGTATTTAAATGATATACTTAAGTGTGACATTAATTCCTTCAAAATAGTTCTATTCGATGTCAAATGGTATAGGTTACGAATGCATGAACGTGATGAGGAAAGAACTGTTATTCAACATGCCAATTGATTTCCAATGATTAAAAAAATGGTTTTTGAAAGAGGACATGATCGCTATGTTTTTCCAAGCCAATGTGAACAGGTCTTTTACTCAAATGTTCCTAATGAAAGGGATTGGTCATTTGTTGTTAGATATGATCCAAGAGGAAGGCCAATTAAGTATACTCACTTATAGGAATAAGATGATATAGAAGATCAAGAAGATGATTCGATAGATCAGACAGAGCCGGAAGATCATGGAGGGTCGATAGATGAAGAAGATGAAGAAGATCATGATCCAGGCATAGGAGACAATATTGCAATTCTTGATGATGATGTCGATGAAAATATGCTCGAAAATGACATTGGTGACGATGATGATATCATCAATCCTTTCAACAGTGTTTCAAAGCCGGATGATGATACAGATGTCGAGTTCGATGAAGAAGATCAAGATACAGAATAAGGATGATTACACAGATGTTGAGGTTGGATTAGGTACATGACTATATAATATTTTAATTTGTATGAATTATTCTCTTAAAATAATTTACTTATAATGGCATGGGTTAATTACATGTTTTTAAGTTTTATGCGACGTTTTTATATCCTATGTTACATGTTGTTTAATTATTATTTGAAACCTAAAAACAATATACTTAAGTACGTGGTAGACTAAAAATATCATTTAGAAACACATAATTTCATGTACCTTCATTAATTTTTGTTTTTGTAGTTTCTATGCATGAATCTTAATAGCACATTGCTTTCGATTATTTTCTATTTTATAGATTGGGTTTTGGGGATCAATTGAGAGTGATGTGAGAGGGAGGGGAGGGGCCATATGAGCTTCCACCTTCACGTGGTTTGCCTTGTTCAGTAGAGGATAAATTATTCTTGAAACCAAAAGAAGCTCTTTCAATTTTATACCATCATGATCGTATAAGATGTCATCAATATTTTTTTCACAGTATTGCATGCATCAACGAAGTTTCAATGAACGTGTTTGTTATTTCTATAGAATTTTTTTTGAAACCCTAATTTTATTTCAAAGTACACAATTTGGTTGACGCAAGTTTTAAGTTTTCATCAGTCTTTCTTCATTTTTCTTTTAGGTTCTACATTAATGTATATACAATCTATCTGTGTCATAGTTGTGATGAAAAATCCCTCTTTTTCATTGATTTTTTAAACAACACCATAAAAATACTAGAGGCGGGCAACAGTGACATGTGAATGGGGCCAACATTGAAAGTTTTTCAAACTGTATATGTATGCATTGAAATTTGACCTGGATATACTATTCAAATGCCTTAACGATACGGGAGGGTTTCTGGACTCAAATTTTACTCACACGCCCAATTTTTTCAATCATCATATCATCATGGAAATCATAAAAACTATTTTTCATATGTTCTAGTAGATATGTTAATGATTCCAATTTTCATATTTGTATTTGAATCAAGGTCCAGCTAGCTTGCAAAGTATCAAATTTTAATTTCAATTTGATAAACCAAATATGAAATGAATCCAAGAATCATTTGATATCGTCGCAAGAGAGACAAATGTAAATAACCTTGCGATGAATTAGCTATACTATTGACGAAAAAAGTTTGTCGATAGTATAGATAATTCGTCGCAATAATATTGTGTCTAATTTGAATGGTGTTACATGGTTTGCAAGGAGTGTAGGGATTATATTATGGTGCAATGTAGCGTAGTCTATAAGAAAAATCTCTATGCCAAACCTCAAACCATATCTTGTTCATGAGACAAATATTCTTTGTATGTTTCCTTTGTGGTGGCTCAAGCCCTCGGTACACATGATGCCTAACAATGAAATGTAACAATTTGACTATTGAATGATATTTTTATGTCACCCATGGTTAATGAAATAAATTAAGGTTCTTAGGTCCTATTTGAATCTTCTTAGAATTGAGATTCGTTACATAGTCCTTGAAAAAAGACAAAAGACTTATGTAGCAGATATTAATTTGGTCTTCGTGTGGGACATTTTATGCCATTAGTATGTTTTGTAAAAAGATAATGGATATTGGGGACTACACCATGGGAAAGGAATGAGGAATGAGGAACACGTAACAAGGAACAAGGAACAGAAATTGTATGAGGACTCGACACCAGCAACAGTGACCTGTGAATGGGGCCAACGTTGAAATTTTTCAAACAGTTTCTGTATGCACTGAAATTTGTCGTGGATAGAATATTTGCATGCCTTAAAGATATGGAATGGTTTATGGACTCAAATTTGAATGTCACATCCACTTTCTTCCATCATCAATTCATCATGTAAACCATAAACCCTAATTTTCTTTCAAAGTACACAATTTGGTTGATGCAAGTTTTAAGTTTTCATCGGTCTTTCTTCATTTTTATTTCAGGTTCTACATTAATGTATATGCAATGTATCTGTGTCATAGTTGTGATGAAAATCTCTCTTTTTCGTTGATTTCTTAATTGACACCATAAAAATACTAGAGGCGGGCAACAGTGACATGTGAATGTGGCCAACGTTGAAATTGTTTCAAACTATATTTGTATGCATTGAAATTTGACCTGGATAAACTATTCACATGCCTTAACGATACGGGAGGGTTTCTGGACTCAAATTTCACTGACACACCCACTTTCTTCGATCATCATATCATCATGGAAACCATAAACCCTATTTTTCATATGTTCTAGTAGATATGTTAATGATCCCAAATTTCATATTTTTATTTGACTCAAGGTCCAGCAAGCTTGCAAAGTATCAAATTTTAATTTCAAGTTGATAAACCAAATATGAAATGAATCCAAGCATCATTTTATATCGTCGCAAGAGAGACGAATGTAAATAATCTTGCAACGAATTAGCTATACTATCTATGAAAAAAGTTTGTCGATAGTATAGTTAATTTGTCGTAAGAATATCGTGCCTAATTTGAATGGTGTTACATGGTTTGCAAGGAGTGTAGGGATTATATTATGGTGCAATGTAGTGTGGTCTATAAGAACAATCTCTATGCCAAACCTCAAAATGGATAGTACCATATCTTGTTCATAAGACAAATATTCTTTGTATGTTTCCTTTGTGGTGGCTCAAGCCTGCAGTACACATGATGCCTGACAACGAAATGTAAAAATTTGACTATTGAATGATAGTGTTATGTCACCCATGGTTAAGGAAAGAAATTAAGGTTCTTAGGTCCTATTTGAATCTTCTTATAATTGAGCTTCGTTACATAGTCCTTGAAAAAAGACAAAAGACTTATGTAGCAAATATTAATTTGGTCTTCGTGTGGGACATTTTATGCCATTAGTATGTTTTGTACAAAAATAATGGATATTGGGGACTACACCATGGTAAAGGAATGAGGAACACAGAACAAGGAACACGGAATGGAAATTGTACGAGGACTAGACACCGACAACAGTGACTTGTGAATGGAGCCAACGTTGAAATTTTTTCAAACAGTTTCTGTATCCATTGAAATTTTTCATGGATAGACTATTTGCATGCCTTAACGATATGGGAGGGTTTCGGGACTCAAATTTGAATGAAACCCCCAATTTATTCCATCATCAATTCACCATGTAAACCATAAACCCTAATTTTCTTTCAAAGTACACAATTTGGTTGACGCAAGTTTTAAGTTTTTGTCAGTCTTTCTTCATTTTTCTTTCAGGTTATACATTAATGTATATACAATGTATTCGTGTCATAGTTGTGATGAAAAATCCCTCTTTTTCGTTGATTTCTTAATTGACACCATAAAAATACTAGAGGTGGGCAACAGTGACATGTGAATGGGGCCAACGTTGAAATATTTTCAAACTATATCTCTATGCATTGAAATTTGACCTGGATAGACTATTCACATGCCTTAACGATACAGGAGAGTTTCTGGACTCAAATTTCACTCACACACCCACTTTCTTCGATCGTCATATCATCATGGAAACCATAAACCCTATTTTTCGTATGTTCTAGTATATATGTTGATGATTCCAAATTTCATATTTGTATTTGACTCAAGGTCCAGTTAGCTTGCAAAGTATCAAATTTTAATTTCAAGTTGATAAACCAAATATGAAATGAATCCAAGCATCATTTGATATCGTCGCAAGAGAGATGAATGAAAATAATCTTGCGATGAATTAGCTATACTATCGATGAAAAAAGTTCATCAATAGTATAGCTAATTCGTCGCAATAATACTGTGTCTAATTTGAATGGTGTTACATGGTTTTCAAGGAATGTGGGGCTTATATTATGGTGCAATGTAGTGTATTCTATAAGAACAATCTCTATGCAAAACCTCAAAATGGATAGTACCACATCTTGTTCATACAAAAAATATTCTTTGTATGTTTCCTTTGTGGTGGCTCAAGCCCTCGGTACACATGATGCCTCACAATGAAATGTAACAATTTGAATATTGAATGATAGTGTTATGTCACCCATGGTTAAGGAAATAACTCAAGGTTCTTAGGTCCTATTTGAATCTTCTTAGAATTGAGATTCGTTACATAGTCCTTGAAAAAATACAAAAGACTTATGTAGCGTATATTAATTTGGTCTTCGTGTGGGACATTTTATGCCATTAGTATGTTTTGTACAAAAATAATGGATCTTGAGGCCAGTGTTGAAATTTTTTCAAACAGTTTCTGTATGCACTGAAATTTGTCATGGATAGACTATTTGCATGCCTTAACGATATGGGAGGGTTTCTAGACTCAAATTTCACTCACACGCCCACTTTCTTCCATCATCAATTCATCATGTAAACCATAAACCCTAATTTTCTTTCAAAGTAGACAATTTGGTTGACGCAAGTTTTAAGTTTTTGTCAGTCTTTCTTCATTTTTCTTTCAAGTTCTACATTAATGTATATGTGTCATAGTTGTGATGAAAAATCCCTCTTTTTCATTGATTGTTTAATCAACACCATAAAAATAATAGAGGCGGGCAACAGTGACATGTGAATGTGGCCAACGTTGAAATTTTTTCAAACTGTATCTGTATAATGCATCGAAATTTGACCTGGATAGACTATTCACATGCCTTAATGATACGGGAGGATTTCTGGACTATTCCCATCAAGATTCAAAGGCATAAAGAAGGACATCATGATGTAAAGGGTTTTTGTCTTTGATGTAAAGGGTTTTTACCCATTTTTGTAGTATAAATAGATGTTGTTAAAATGTATGAGGATATCATATCAATACCAAATAGATCCTAGTGAATAGCTTTTGAGTTAGTTTTGGAGACAGATGATTATCCATAAAATACCCCTATAGGTTTTTAGCCAAAAGTCATATATTGAATCCTAAATTAACAAGATCTGTGTAGTGGTTATGTCCCTATAGCATCGCAATCGGTGGATTTGTGCTTGAAATTTGTTATCAAAAATATGCATAGAAAACATTGTCCATAAACGAAATTTAATATTGTTGAAATGTCCAGTATGTTTTTTTTAAGTGAGATTGTCCATGGGAAATTATAGTAATTTTTTTCGTATGTATCATTTTATGACAAAGTAAAATATTGCATCATTTAAACAAACTATGGTTTATGAATAAAAATCCAAAAATAGCAACATTGAATAAAGACCAAAGCTAGCATTTGTACTATCAATATTCACCTTAAATTGTTTTTATTCATATTTTTACAATAAGCGATAAGCTAAAAGAAGAATCTATGCGATGGCGTACTGAAAATGATGAGTAGAATACAAGCTCAAAATAATTGCACCATGTAATATTATGAATATAATTTAATTCATCAATGAGAAAGCTTAGTTGTTCTAGTATTTTTTTTTTACATGATGCAATATGCACATTCTCTACACTGAATTACATCACCAAAATTTAGTGAATTCTTAGTTCTACAATGTGCAATATCATAAAGTGTAAGAATAATTCCTAATTTAGAAAAAACAAAATGCAATTAGTGAAATTACTTGTCCCAATACATATAATGTTTGCAAAGAATAGTATAACAAACATGTTCAATAATAAAAACTAATCAAGGTTTTATCAATCTATCTAAAATCTAGGGAAATAAAGATACCTTCACAAACTTAACTTGTAAGCTCAGGCACTTCAGTTTTACCTAAAATACTCAAATCAAAATCGAGTATAGTTTTGAAACTGTTATGACCCTGTGTTTCATAGGAATCATACAAATGACTAAGATTTTACCTTCAGAAATGTTGTGTGGTAAATCATGTGGCATCCTACCCATGATTTACAAGGAGAAGAAATATATGAGCAGTCGAAGGTTTTGAGACAGTGTGATTTTGATCTTGGTTTCAAATATTAAGGGTAATCATGTCAGTGGATCCTTTAAGCTTATAAAATTGGAAAATAAGAATAGATCGAAGTTCATTTCAAATGTAGAGCAGTTCTTATCCAAATTCTACATTTCAAACTTGGAAGAAAACATAAATATTATTTTGAGCCATCACAGGGTGTTAAGAAAAAATACTTCACATCGTCTTCTCATAAACAATACAGAAAGAAACAGCATGTGAAACTGGACAATAACAAGTTACATCAGGGGGAAAAATTCACCACTTAAACACGACACAAGAATCTAGAAATATAATTCCTTTGTATTCATTCATAACAGTCACTTACAGTTTTTTGAAACATTTTTATAGTATAAGGGGACATTTCCATGCCACCCTTCCCTATCATTCTAACCCCATCTTCCTTTCAAAGCATAGGATTTATATCCTTTACATCAAAATCTAATATCCTATAAAAAAGGATCTGAAATACGAAAAATAGTACATAATCAAAACAGTTTCACAAAAGTAGGATCAGGTCCTATCTTAAGGATTCAACCCTTTATACTAATCTGGTAGTCCTCAACAATATTCGACATCTTCAACAGTATTCTGGGTGATGACAAGGCAACTCGAGATCCCTTTCTGGCACCTGGGAAAATCTTCAACCAATAATAGGATAAATTTTGAGCCTTTTATCGTTTGTTTTTTTCCACTAAACACTGAAAAACAGGATTATCTGTATCCATTTTAGAGTTATAATTCATTTGAAATATTCCTCGAATGATGTGGCAACAAAAATTTTCAATATGGGCAAAAAAGATAATGTTCTGCCTGCGTCTGCACTTTCGGCAGCTTACGTGCCTGAAACAGAGTAAGATAAGTTGTTGAAAGTCATAGGATTCAGCAACTAACAACACTTTTTCAAATTCGGTTAAGCTGTCGAAACTACCAGTCTTTTAAGTTGTTTCCAAAATCGCAAAAATGGAATTTCTTCGATCTGTGTACCCTTCAAGATCTTCATTTAGATTCACAGCAGCTTCTGCTAGAGATTCTAGATTAAGATGTGTTCCTGGCTTAGGATCTTTAAGAATCAATTTGATCCTTAAGCATCTAACCATTTTATGCAGCTTATGATTATCCTTGAGCAATTTCTTATTCCTTTTCTTCTCCTTTACATGCATTTTAGCTAACCTTTCAAAACAATCTCTTACATCATCTGATGTGTTCGTTATAGTCTAGTTTTGGGATTTGATAACCCTCTCAAGAAATTTCAGCTCCAATATCTCTTCTTTAAGCTTCTTAATCTTTGATGATTGGTTGGCCTTTATTGCTGATGTTGCAGGTATTTCGAGATCTGGGGCTTCAATTTCATCTTCTTCAATGTTTCCCCTTTCCATAGTTGATGGATCTGCCACCATTTCTACAGTTAAAGGTTCTTAATCATAATCGAAATAAGGTAGGTTTAGGACATTTTTTGATGCAGTTTTTTCTGGATCTTTTTCCAGTTTCCCGAACTCTAACCTCTTCTTTTCTTACTCTGATTTTAAGGGAGAAACCTTGGTGACATTTTCCACAGGATATAATTCTCTTCTCTTCCTTTTGATTTTTTTTGGGGAGGTCAATTCCTGTGAGGGAGTCCCTCCTTTCTTGGGTTGGACTTCTTGCTCAAATTCTCCCCAGAACAAGAGAAAGTCCCAAGTTTTGTCCCTCCTCCTCAGTTCTTCTAGAATGATCAACTTGATCAGCCAAAGATGGAAAATCCTATTGTGCACATTATCAGGCTTAGCTTGAACTTGGTGTGATATCTTAGTTAATATCCTATAAAGGTAATGGGGTAAATTCATAGGACACTTGCATGTAAAATGATTCATCAGTTTGAAGTGATAGAGCATGACTCTACCATACCGAAATTCACAAGTGATGTACACTTGAATTGCCTTAAGAAAATGTTTTCATTTCTCCTCCAGGTAAGACCTAGGAACATCCTTCTGCCAAATAATGTTTTGAAATTCAGGCTTAAGGTAAGACTTGAACTCAATATCCTTAGTGACAGTTGTTTTAAACCATATCTCACCTTGCTCAGGCATTTGTGTTACTGCTGCAACACTGGCCTCATCAATTTGCATTACCATTAATGGACCCAAGGTTACTTTTTCTCCATCGAAGATCTTAGCAAAGGCTTCAGCACCACCCTGGTGATACCCCTGCAATTTCTCACAATACCTGTAGCAACCTGCTTCTTTAAACATCTAGAAACTCTTAGGATGAGATTCCAGATATAAGACATCATTCAAATCCTTCCTGAGAAACTTTTCTCCACTGGCCATCTACAACAAATGTTAACCCCTGCAAACAACAAAATTGGGATGGAGTGGAAGACCAACGCTGATGTAGGGCGAAATGGAAGTAATGGAGGAAAACGCATGAGGTAGACTAGAAATTATAATGTTAATTCAAGACAGAGAACACCATATGGTTTGTTGGGTGAATTTGATAATGAAAAATGATTTTTGATGATGACAGAATCCCGAAAATGACAGTAAGGGTTTTGGATCTGATAGCTCAGGGTTTAATGATTTCTCAAAAAATCAATTAAAATCGTAGTAGAACACCTCGGATCATGGAAAATGATATTCATACATGATTTCGGCGGCGTTTAGAATCATCATGGCATGTGTAGCTACGGTGATTTGGGGGTTTTACGGGACAGGCTAACCATTAGAAAAATTATGCGCTTTCGGTAGCTAAGAACACTCGCGCCTACCTTTTTAGCTAACGAAAGTGAGAACTTTTGGTAGCTTATAACACATTGAAAACCGACCCTTAGCTGTTGAAAGCTAACCTTTGACACTTTTGCATTCAAGAGCTCAAACCATCATTTGCCAACTTTGGATATACCAGGGCACCTTTTGAAATATAAGATACATCATTGAACCATTACTCTGAGTTTCTTAACATGAAGACATTCAAAAAAACAAAAAAATGATTCAGAGCAAATTTCCAAATAGGTAACTGGAGACCAGATGACTATATCATAGGAACCTAACACATATAATCTTTGTAGCATTTGATCTCATAAATTGTGATTTCACCATAAAAAAAAATAAGAAAGCTAACCTCAACCCGACCCATTTTCTCTCATTCTTAGCCAATTTCTCCTTGTAGAGCACTCCATGCATCTCCTCTGACCTTTTAACATGCATATTCTAGCTCACTCAATCCCAACCTATTCAATCTGACTATAAGTTGATATGTATTATGTCATGTTTCTAATTTGCTATATTGTATGTTGAAAGGATAATTTCCCTATGTTTTGTTATTTGAGTAACAAGTAATTATGCACGCATGCATAGGACTTGATGGGAAAACATATTTGGGTAACAATATCTTATGTGTGCATGCATAGGAATTGATAGGAAGGTAGGAGTCTTATAAAATGCCAGCAAGCATATAGTTCCTGGGTGAAAGTACGGTGTGTTGGTTCATTGGTTATAATGTGGTTTTGGTCTAGAAAACGTGAGTGATGGACCATTGAGTGTCTTTCTATCCATTAGGTCTCTAAACACCTATCATATTGGTAGAAACTCACCCCATTTTCCATCTCAACAATAATAGTTCAATTGATTGTTATTCTATGTAGATATGTCTTTCACTTATGTCCACCAGTAGGGAAATACTCTACACATTTATCATATTTTCCTCTACCATCAAGCCAAGGATGCAATGGCTCCTCCTCCACCCTAGTTAATAATAGCACTTTCACAATATTTATTGAGAATCCATTGGGAAATTTGAGTCTGACTTTCCCTGGATACCTACTAAGACTAATATAAGGGAGTGTGATCTTCATGTTACTAATTTATTTTCACCAAGGGACGATTTGGTGTGGAGGATCATCAACTCAACTCATGTGTGGTGATGATTTCTTGGATGCTTGATGAAGTTTTTTTTATGTCTAGTTTGGACACTGTAATGTCCCCCACCTCTTAGAGAGGTGATGAGGAGACTCGGTGGCTTGGGCACCCCCACTAGGTCATAGTCTCACATTGAAGGGGGGAAAGTCAAGAAGTTAAAAGTTATATTTTTAAGTTGACTTAAGAAAGGAAAAGGATAAAGGAGTAAAAGATAACTCAACAGAAGAATAGAAGATTAACCCTGGGAGTTAACCTAACTCAACAGAGAATTAGAAGAAAAATTATAAGTAAGAGGTTGGGGTTCACTTATTACTCATTCTGGTTTTGGATTAGCATTTTCTATTGCTCTTGAGCATTTAGTTTGGGGGTTTTTCTGTACAAACCCTTGTGAGAAACTCAGTGGTGAAATATCCACTCACCTTGTTCTGCAGCTTGGTCTCGGGGATGAAAGACTCCTCCACACCATTCTAGTCTCAGCCCATCTCCATCTAGCACTTCATAAGGTAGCAAGTCATATTGTTCTTGTGTTTCCAGCAAGGGCACACCATCATCTGGAGGGAGGTTCGATCCAGCTTATCCTGAGGGCATGGGGCCATTCCGACAGTTGGGTTTTGTTTGCAGGGGAAGGACCATCAGTTTGAGGTATTTTTTGGAGGGTTATCATCATTCTACATTTGTCTGCAGATTGGGACGTCTTGGAGCCATAGGGGACATCCTGTAATTCAGTAAAACTCAGATCTATGGAGATCTGCTTGAGATTTGAGTCTGAAACTTCTCCCACAGGATTCTCATAGCCTAATCTATATTCTTGGAGAGTTTTAGAGCATTTGGAGGCCTCCTTCATCAGGGCCGAACCAGCATAGGGTTTCAGTCATCTAGTGGGGCACCCCATTCAGTGGGAAATTCAGATCTACAGGGTTTGAGAGTGGATTTGGGAATTTGGACATCTGGGTTGTCCTTACAGTTGCTCGATCTATCATTTGGCATATTTCTCGGGATGATTGGACACTTTTGGTAGCAGGGCAGAATTATTGAGGGCTTCAGCATTCTAGCAGGAC
>ML782304.1:242473-254258 GCA_009831015.1 Picea engelmannii
ATACCAAACGCTTAAATCAACGGATAATATAAATTCCGGACCCCCCCTCACCTTCCGAAATTTAACGAGAGGGGGGGGTCCGGAATTTGAATTAATACTCTTGCAAATATGAACGGTCGAGGGACAACGACTTAAATCAATGGCCCATATTAAATTCCGGACCCCCCCCTGGCGTTCTACATTTAACAAGGGGGGGGGGGTCTGGAATACCGCCCTCTCGCAAAAAAACCACTTTTTTCCAAAATTTACCATTTTTGCCTATTTTACCATGTCATCTTCCAGATCAATTTTTGGGCAAAAGGAGATGGAATTTAAAAATATGAGAGAGGTTTTTTCTCACCACGGGCTGAGGAACAAAAACCTCTTTCAGTTTTTGCAACAGAGCTACGATCCAGGAGAATCGAAGACATCTTTGATTCCTATTTTTCCAGATTTCCTCTTTTCCGTTTTAGTCTCGATCTTGCAAGAGCTGTTACGGCCAGATGGGGACGAATTTGGCGAAACCGAAGGAGGTTGTTGTCAAAAACATTCCCATATACAATAACCTCTTTCATTTTTTTCCCACATGTCATCATTAAAGAGAAAATCATGTCTGTTCGGACCCCTGTTTCACAGAAAACCGGTCCGTTTTTCATGGCAGAAAACTCCAAATTTTGTGGGAGTGGTGGCTATTTTTGGCCGAGGCGGTTAAACCGACTTCTGAAACTAATTGGGATGGTCTATCCTATTTATCCAAATTATTTTAATGTAAAATGGTTCGACCTGTGAGGTTCCTAGACTGGACTGTGGGTTATGTATGACCAGAAGACTTTTTTATTCTCTGTAATGTTTAGATGAGCAATCAGCAATGAGCATGTTTTCTTTCGCAGTATTCTTGTGTGGGTGTATTGGTGGAATTTTCCTCTGTTAAAATGTTTTCCTGTTATCTTTCAATTTGTTTTCAGCTCTTATTATCAAAAGGAATGTTATAGAAGTAGAATTTATCAGCAGATACTCTGCTTCTCAGCTTGTGATAATCATTATGTTATTCATCTAAAGAGCCTAGCTTAGGAATTCTTAGTTGCTCCCTTGCCTGGATTTTTCCTCCACTTTTTCTTCCTCAAATCAATATCATTAATACTCAATTCGATCCAAGACGTTCACTACCTTGCCCTGTGTAAAAGAAATTTGTCCAGATCTGAGAGTGAATCACTTTTTAAGTGCAGACCCCATTTGCCCAATGGCCCTCCTTGTTGTTCCAAAACATCATTTAAAAACCTCAACCCATGTTCTTCATCACTAGTCTAAGATTCTCTTCAAACAAAGCTATATCAGACAGAGAGATCCCTCTCTGAGTCTTGGAGGGCTAGATCCAAGACTCGAAGTGGTTTTGATGTTGCCTCTGTGACTACCTCACAACCTTGGGCAAATTACAGAGTGCTAACAGAATGGCGACCATACTGGGGAACTTCCCCAGAAGCACACTTTAAAGCTCTAGATCTGATCACTGATGGTGGACAGTGACCAGACATAAGAAGGCTAAGATCATTCACCTGGCGACTCCAATCATCTCCAGACAGTTCCAGCTTGTAGACTCCACTGGAGGAAGAACCTGAAGCATGACCAAGCAGCCTAGAAAGACCAGGTACTCAAGCTCAAATTGTGTTCAAGAAATATTTGGTTTCATCTGCAATTACTTTCTCTCTAATCATGATCCTGGTCTAGAGTATATTGTTGAAATTCAGGATGACCATTTTCAACCTGAAGAGCCCCCAGAGATTAAACCCCGAGTTGTATATTATGTACAGGCTCATACTCCTGTGCACATCCCATATGCACCTGTAGAAACCATAGTGAGACATAAGCCTCATGCTTTGTCTCCTACTCTTGCTAAACCTCTGGATGGTTGTAAGCCTCTTTCTTCATTTCCTGTGCTTGCAAAAATCCCAGACCGATATAAACCTCTAGATTTGCCTCCTATTCTCCATGACCTCCCTGTCAATTACATTAATAATCTTCCTAGGTTTGATGGAGAAAATGAGAAGACCACTGCTAAAAAGAATATTCAAAACCTTGAGGATTTCCTTGACCTTTATGAGGTTGAAGATGATGATGTCTGCATTAGAATGTTTGCCCTGTCTCTGGGAGGTAAAGTTAAAGATTGGTTTAAGAACCTTCCAGTCACAAGCATCAGAAATTTTCAGTAGTTCATGCAAGTTTTCCTAGATAGATGGGTGATCAGGGGAAATGTTTTCCTTATCCTAGAAGAGTATGAACACTTGAAAAGAAAGCCAGGGGAGACATTACATCAGTTTTCAGCCAGATTTAATAAGGTGTATCATGTAATACCCACTGATATAAGGCCACCCCCAGGATCTACCCACTTGCATTACCCAGATGCCTTTGATCCTGAGATGGAATTTCAATTAAGAGAAAGGAACACTGCAAGCCTTGAAGAAATGCAGAATATTGTTGTTGATGTGAAGACCAACTTGTTGATCAAGAGGTCATAGTTAAAGGTCAAAGAAATGGAGCAGCTGAAATCATCAGAAGCTAAATTGGATATTTTGGCCAGTACCATGGAAAAGCTGATGCAGAAGATTAACATAAAAGATGAGCTTGTTGTCCAAAGACATCATGTTCCAGTGATTGCAGAGAAAGACACGGTCCCAGTCCCCAAACATTTTTCTGCTCATCCTGGATACCATGGTTTGAATAATGATTCGTTCATGTATTCAATTCACAACACAGTCAAAGATGAAGCTCCATCTCAACTTGTAGAGGAGCAACCGGCTGATATGATGTGCATGTTTGACGACATTCCTTACTTAGATTGTCCACCCAAGTGGGATCAGTATGATGATGATCACGAAGCTGAAATAGAGGTTGACTGTTTAGAGAAACTGGCAGCATGCCATGGGAAGGAAGAAGATCATTTACAGTTCAGATGTGACAATCATCTCGTGCACAATAGTCATGACAGCGATGAGGAAGAGACAAAAAATCTCAGAGATATGGAGGTTGTCCTAAACCCAGAATCGCAGCACTTGCCCTCCTTCAATTTTCAAATTCTTGATGAAAGCTTAGAGCCTGAGACAAATTATGATTTAATCCAAAAGAACTCTGTGCCATTGTGTTTTAAATCATTTCAAGTTTTGAAGGAGACTCTCGGACAAGTGGTGAAGGATAAGTACATAAAGGGTCAAGAAATTTCATTTGAGTCAACGCAGCAGTCTTGTCAGTCTTTTCAGGATCCAATAGCTGATCTGTTAGATGGCCTGTGTGGTCAAAATAATTCTTCATTCACCAGTCATGAGATAAAAAGTTGCTATGGTAGGGATATGATTAGACAGTCAGTTACAGGGGTATGTTTAGCAGAAGCATAATTTCAAAACACATCAGGAAAGTTGCAGCCATGTCAGGAAATGCATAAGGATGAAAATAACGTAGATACAGTGCCAGAGATGCCATCCCAGAATCAAGGAACATGTCACTTCTACCTTGATCTTGTAGCTACTTATATGGAGAATTTTCTCACTTCGGAGCCTCAATCTTTCTCTGACATTACTTTGGTTTTTCAAGATGGTCGAGGTATCTATGATAAAGATCAATCATTTTTTGTGCAGTGGCCTTTTCACTTTGCAGTTTTGAGTAGTTGGGCAAAAAACCAATCTGCGCTTTTCACTGTGCTAACAAGCAATCAAACAGTCATCTGGTCTCAACAACTACTTGATTGGCTGCACTGGCATTATTGTATCATTTAGAATGATGAAATTTTCAGTAGCATAGGGTAGGTAGGAGAATGTGAATAAGCTCATCATTCTGAGCATCTCTTTTTCAGTAGTGTTCATTTGATTTCATTTCAATTGCAAGATCAAAACAGGTACAAGTTGCAGAATAAGATTTTGGGATCAGCCCAATGGATAAAGCTCTGGTCTGCATGTTCAGCAGTCTGTGGTTCTTTAAACCTCCTGAAAGAAGCTTCCATCCCCAGGTGGAGCCTATGTTGGGGTCCTATAATTATAGGCGAATGGATTCTTCGACTGTTGATTTGGCGTTTCTCCCGTGATGACGAAGTATGGCTCAGGTGATTCTGCTTCCTCCCTCCATTCTTGTCGCTCAATCCCCTATCACCCTATTGCATCCTTCATCCATGTTGCGCCCTCACTCCCTTGTCCTGTTATCCCATTGACTACTTTTCCCGCTTTCCATCCCTGCATAAATGGACTTAGGATGAACAAAAAGAACAATAGGTCAGTTAGATTAAAATAACAATGCTAGCAATGTAGTTAGTATAGGTTAAACTAATAAATAAATAACTATTTAATAATTAATTAATTATTAATTAATTAATTATTAATTAAGTTGGTAGTTAGTTTAATAAGCTAGATTAGCTAATAAAAGGTTAGGTTGATTAATAATAAATTAACCATTAATTATTTATTTAATTAATGATTAATGATAATAGTTAGGTTAGAGTTTGTTTAATTAAAATTAAAATCAAATAAAAACAAATTTCAAAACATTAAAAAAGAAATAAAACAAATTAAAACAAGAAATATAATAAACAAACAGTAAATAAATATATACAAAAACCAAAATATAAAAAAACAATATAAAACAAAATATGTTAAAACACTAAAAAATTAATACACAAAGTCAAATAAAAAACAAAATACAAAAATTAAAAAACTAACAAATATGTAATAACGTAAAATAATATTAAAAACAAAACACAATTTTAAAAAACAAAAACTACCCTAAGTCTACCCTACCCCCACTCACCTTACCTCCACGCATCCTCCTCCCCTACGTGACTTCCCACTCAACCCCACACCTACCTCCACTCCCTTACGACACTTCCCACTCAACCCCACACCTACCTCCACTCCCCTACGTCATCCTCCATTAACCCCTTCACACTCCCGCCCACCTTACCTCTATTCACTTTCATACACCAGCACCCTCCATCTATACCAAACGCTTAAATCAACGGATAATATAAATTCCGGACCCCCCCTCACCTTCCGAAATTTAACGAGAGTGGGGGGTCCGGAATTTGAATTAATACTCTTGCAAATCTGAACGGCCGAGGGACAGCGACTTAAATCAATGGCCCATTTTAAATTCTGCACCCCCCCAGGCGTTCTACATTTAACGAGGGGGGGGGTCTGGAATACCGCCCTCCCGCAAAAAAACCACTTTTTTCCAAAATTTACCATTTTTGCCTATTTTACCATGTCATCTTACAGATCGATTTTTGGGCAAACAGAGACGGATTTTAAAAATCCGAGAGAGTTTTTTTCTCAGAACGGGATGAGGAACAAAAACCTCTTTGAGTTTTTTCAACGGAGCTACGAACCAGGAGAATAAAAGATATATTCGAGGCCTATTTTTCCAGATTTCCTCTTTTCCGTTTCAGTCCCGATCTTGCAGGAGCTGTTACGGCCAGATGGGGACGAATTTGGCGAAACCGAAGGAGATTTTTGTCCAGCACATGCCCATCTACAATAACCTCTTTCATTTTTCACCCAAGTGTCATCATTAAAGATAAAATCACGTCTGTTCGGACCCCTGTTTCACAGAAAACCAGTCCGTTTTTCATGGCAGAAAACTCCAAATTTTGTGGGAGTGGTGGCTATTTTTGGCCGAGGCGGTTAAACCGACTTCTGAAACTAATTGGGATGGTCTATCCTATTTATCCAGATGATTTTAATGTAAAATGGTTCGACCTGTGAGGTTCCTGGACTGGACTGTGGGTTATGTATGACCAGAAGAATTTTTTATTATCTGTAATGTTTAGATGAGCAATCAGCAATGAGCATGTTTTCTTTCGCAGGATTCTTGTGTGGGTGTATTCGTGGCGTTTTCCTCTATTAAAATGTTTTCCTGTTATCTTTCAATTTGTTTTCAGCTCTTATTATCAGAAGGAATGTTATAGAAGTAGAATTTATCAGCAGATACTCTGCTTCTCAGCTTGTGATAATCTTTATGTTATTCGTCTAAAGAGCCCAGCTTAGGAATTCTTAGCTGCTCCCTTGCCTGGATTTTTCCTCCACTTTTTCTTCCTCAAATCAATATCATTAATACTCAATTCGATCCAAGACATTCACTACCTTGCCCTGTGTAAAAGAAATTTTTCCATATCTGAGAGTGAATCACTTTTTAAGTGCAGACCCCATTTACCCAATGGCCCTCCTTGCTGTTCCAAAACATCATTTAAAAACCTCAACCCATGTTCTTCATAACTAGTCTAAGATTCTCTTCAAACAAATCTATATCAGACAGAGAGATCCCTCTCTGAGTCTTGGAGGGCTAGATCCAAGACTCGAAGTGGTTTTGATGTTGCCTCTGTGACTGCCTCACAACCTTGGGCAAATTACAGAGTGCTAACATAATGGCGACCATACTGGGGAACTTCCCCAGAAGCACACTTTAAAGCTCCAGATCTGATCACTTATGGTGGACAGTGACCAGACACAAGAAGGCTTAGATCATTCACCTGGCAACTCCAATCATCTCCAGACAATGCCAGCTCAAAGACTCCACTGGAGGAAGAACCTGAAGCATGACCAAGCAGCCTAGAAAGACCAGGTACTCAAGCTCAAATTGTGTTCAAGAAATATTTGGTTTCATCTGCAACTACTTTCTCTCTAATCATGATCCTGGTCTAGAGTATATTGTTGAAATTCAGGATGACCATTTTCAACCTGAAGAGCACCCAGATATTAAACCTCGAGTTGTAGATTATGTACAGGCTCATACTCCTGTGCACATCCCATATGCACCTGTAGAAACCATAGTGAGACATAAGCCTCCTGCTTTGTCTCCTACTCTTGCTAAACCTCCTGATGGTTGTAAGCCTCTTTCTTCATCTCCTGTGCTTGCAAAAATCCCAGACCGATATAAACCTCTAGATTTGCCTCCTATTCTCCATGACCTCCCTGTCAATTACATTAATAATCTGCCTAGGTTTGATGGAGAAAATGAGAAGACCACTGCTGAAAAGCATATTCAAAACCTTGAGGATTTCCTTGACCTTTATGAGGTTGAAGATGATGATGTCTGCATCAGAATGTTTTCCCTGTCTCTGGGAGGTAAAATTAAAGATTGGTTTAAGAACCTTCCAGTCACAAGCATCAGAAATTTTCAGCAGTTCATGCAAGTTTTCCTAGATAGATGGGTGATTAGGGGAAATGTTTTCCTTATCCTAGAAGAGTATGAACACTTGAAAAGAAATCCAGGGGAGACAGTACATCAGTTTTCAGCCAGATTTAATAAGGTGTATCATGCAATACCTACTGATATAAGGCCACCCCCAGGATCTGCCCACTTGCATTACCCAGATGCCTTCAATCCTGAGATGATGTTTCAATTAAGAGAAAGGAACACTGCAAGCCTTGAAGAAATGTAGAATATTGTTGTTGATGTGGAGACCAACTTGTTGATCAAGAGGTCTTAGTTAAAGGTCAAAGAAATGGAGCAGTTGAAATCATCAGAAGCTAAATTGGAGATTTTGTCCAGTACCATGGAAAAGCTGATGCAGAAGATTAACATAAAAGATGAGCTTGTTGTCCAAAGACATCATGTTCCAGTGATTGCAAAGAAAGACACGGTCCCAGTCCCCAAACATTTTTTTGCTCATCCTGGATACCATGGTTTGAATAATGATTCGTTCATGTATTCAATTCACAGCACAGTCAAAGATGAAGCTCCATATCAACTTGTAGAGGAGAAATCGGTTGATATGATGTGCATGTTTGATGAAATTCCTTACTTGGATTGTCCACCCAAGTGGGATCAGTATGATGATGATCACGAAGCTGAAATAGAGGTTGACTGTTTAGAGAAACTGGCAGCATGTCATGGGCAGGAAGAATATCATTTACAGTTCAGATGTGACAATCATCTCATGCACAACAGTCATGACAGCGATGAGGAAGAGACAAAAAATATCAGAGATATGGAGGTTGTCCTAAACCCAGAATCGCAGCACTTGCCCTACTTCAATTTTCAAATTCTTGATGAAAGCTTAGAGCCTGAGACAAATTATGATTTAATCCAAAAGAACTCTGTGCCATTGTGTTTTAAATCATTTAAAGTTTTGAAGGAGACTCTCAGACAAGTGGTGAAGGATAAGTACATAAAGGGTCAAGAAATTTCATTTGAGTCAACGCAGCAGTCTTGTCAGTCTTTTCAGGATCCAATAGTTGATCTGTTAGATGGCCTGTGTGGTCAAAATAATTCTCCATTCACCAATCATGAGATAAAAAGTTGCTATGATAGGGATATGATTAGACAATCAGTTACAGGGGTATGTTCAACAGAAGCATCATTTCAAAACCCATCAGGAAAGTTGCAGCCATGTCAGGAAATGCATAAGGATGAAAATAGTGTAGATACAGTGCCAGAGATGCCATCCCAGAATCAAGGAAAATGTCACTTCTACCTTGATCCTGTAGCTACTTATATGGAGAATTTTCTCACTCCGGAGCCTCAATCTTTCTCTGACATTACTTTGGTTTTTCAAGATGGTCGAGGTCTCTATGATAAAGATCAATCATTTTTTGTGCAGTGGCCTTTTCACTTTGCAGTTTTGAGTAGTTGGGCAAAAAACCAATCTGCGCTTTTCACTGTGCTAACAAGCAATCAAACAGTCATCTGGTCTCAACAACTACCTTATTGGCTGCACTGGCATTATTGTATCATTTAGAATGATGAAATTGTCAGTAGCATAGGGTAGGTAGGAGAATGTGAATAAGCTCAGCATTCTGAGCATCTCTTTTTCAGTAGTGTTCATTTGATTTCATTTCAGTTGCAAGATCAAAACAGGTACAAGTTGCAGAATAAGATTTTGGGATCAGCCCAATGGATAAAGCTCTGGTCTGCATGTTCAGTAGTCTGTGGTTCTTGACACCTCCTGAAAGAAGCTTCCATCCCCAGGTGGAGCCTATGTTGGGGTCCTATAATTATAGGCGAATCGATTCTTCGACTGTTGATTTGGCGTTTCTCCCGTGATGACGAAGTATGGCTCAAGTGATTCCGCTTCCTCCCTCCATTCTTGTCGCTCAATCCCCTATCACCCTATTGCATCCTTCATCCACGTTGCGCCCTCACTCCCTTGTCCTGTTACCCCATTGACTACGTTTCCCTCTTTCCATCCCTGCATAAATGGACTTAGGATGGACAAAAAGAACAATAGGTTAGTTATATTAAAATAATAATGCTAGCAATGTAGTTAGTATAGGTTAAACTAATAAATAAATAACTATTTAATAATTAATTAATTATTAATTAAGTTAGTAGTTAGTTTAATAAGCTAGATTAGCTAATAAAAGGTTAGGTTGATTAATAATAAATTAACCATTAATTAAATTATTTATTTAATTAATGATTAATGATAATAGTTAGGTTAGAGTTTGTTTAATTAAAATTAAAATCAAATAAAAACAAATTTCAAAACATTAAAAAAGAAATAAAACAAATTAAAAACAAGAAATATAATAAACAAACAGTAAATAAATATATACAAAAACCAAAATATAAAAAAACAATATAAAACAAAATATGTTAAAACACTAAAAAAATTAATACACAAAGTCAAATAAAAAACAAAATACAAAAATTAAAAAACTAACAAATATGTAATAACGTAAAATAATATTAAAAACAAAACACAATTTTAAAAAACAAAAACTACCCTAAGTCTACCCTACCCCCACTCACCTTACCTCCACGCATCCTCCTCCCCTACATCACTTCCCACTCAACCCCACACCTACCTCCACTCCCCTACGTCACTTCCCACTCAACCCCACACCTACCTCCACTCCCCTACATCATCCTCCATTAACCCCTTCACACTCCCGCCCACCTTACCTCTATGCACTTTCATACACCAGCGCCCTCCATCTATACCAAACGCTTAAATCAATGGATAATATAAATTCTGGACCCCCCCTCACCTTCCGAAATTTAACGAGAGGGGGGGGTCCGGAATTTGAATTAATACTCTTGCAAATATGAACGGCCGAGGGACAGCGACTTAAATCAATGGACCATATTAAATTTTGGACCCCCCCGGGTTTTCTACATTTAACGAGNGGGGGGGGTCCGGAATACCGCCCTCCCGCAAAAAAACCACTTTTTTCCAAAATTTACCATTTTTGCTTATTTTACCATGTCATCTTCCAGATCGATTTTTTGGCAAACAGAGACGGATTTTAAAAATCCGAGAGAGGTTTTTTCTCAGAACGGGCTGAGGAACAAAAACCTCTTTCATTTTTTTAAATGGAGCTATGAGCCGGGAGAATAGAATACATCTTCGAGGCCTATTTTTCCAGGTTTCCTCTTTTTCGTTTCAGTCTCGATCTTGCAGGAGCTGTTACGGCCAGATGGGGACGAATTTGGCGAAACCGAAGGATTTTTTGTCCAGCACATGCCCATCTACAATAACCTCTTTCATTTTTCTCCCAGGTGTCATCATTAAATATAAAATCACGTCTGTTTGGACCCTTGTTTCACAGAAAACCGGTCCGTTTTTCATGGCAGAAAACTCCAAATTTTGTGGGAGTGGTGGCTATTTTTGGCCGAGGCGGTTAAAACGACTTCCGAAAATAATTGGGATGGTCTATCCTATTTATCCAGATGATTTTAATGTAAAATGGTTCGACCTGTGAGGTTCCTGGACTGGACTGTGGGTTATGTATGACCAGAAGACTTTTTTATTCTCTGTAATGTTTAGATGAGCAATCAGCAATGAGCATGTTTTCTTTCGCAGGATTCTTGTGTCGGTGTATTGGTGGCGTTTTCCTCTGTTAAAATGTTTTCCTGTTATCTTTCAATTTTTTTTCAGCTCTTATTATCAGAAGGAATGTTATAGAAGTAGAATTTATCAGCAGATACTCTGCTTCTCAGCTTGTGATAATCTTTATGTTATTCATCTAAAGAGCCCAGCTTAGGAATTCTTAGCTTCTCCCTTGCCTGGCTTTTTCCTCCACTTTATCTTTCTCAAATCAATATCATTAATACTCAATTCGATCCAAGACGTTCACTACCTTGCCCTGTGTAAAAGAAATTTGTCCAGTTCTGAGAGTGAATCACTTTTTAAGTGCAGACCCCATTTGCCCAATGGCCCTCCTTGTTGTTCCAAAACATCATTTAAAAACCTCAACCCATGTTCTTCATAACTAGTCTAATATTCTCTTCAAACAAAGCTATATCAGACAGAGAGATCCCTCTCTGAGTCTTGGAGGGCTAGATCCAAGACTCGAAGTGGTTTTGATGTTGCCTCTGTGACTGCCTCACATCCTTGGGAAAATTACAGAGTGCTAATAGTCTCAACACGGGTGGATGATAAGGGAAAGTTTCATTACACACCAGAGATCAAAAGAATCCTTGACAAGCACCAGAAAGTGTTTGGGCCGATTCCTCTAGGTGTGCCACCAGACAAGGGGTTTGATCACATCATTGAGCTAGAAGCAGGGGCTAATACTATTATTACCACACCCTATAGGCATCCCAAGAAGTATAAAGATGAGATAGAGAAGGCCATCAAGGAGATTCTAGATATGGGACACATCAAACCAAGTTCAAGCCCATTTGCTTCGTCAGTAGTCTTGGTGAAGAAGAAGGATGGAACGATGAGAATGTGCATTGACTTCCGGGCTTTGAATAAAAATACGATCAAAAACAGGTACCCCATACCCAGGATTGATGAGTTGCTGGATGAGCTGCATGGAGCTATATATTTCACAAAAATTGATCTTCGCTCGGGCTACCATCAAATCAAGATGAGGGAGGAGGA
>ML782304.1:283995-295196 GCA_009831015.1 Picea engelmannii
GATTTGGAAGCTAATTTGTTGAACAAAAGGTCCAAGCTAAGGGCATAAGAGAAAGATAGAACAGAAAAGGAATGGATGACATCTTCAGAAGTGAAACTAGATGTTTTGGAAAACATTGTAAGAGAGATGATGCAGAGGATTAGTAGAAGGGATGAACTTGTTGTTCAAAGACCACATGTTCCATTAGTTCCAGAAAGGACAAAGATCAATGTCCCCAAGCTTTTTCCAACTCATCCTTGGTATCATGGATTGGATAATGAGTGTTTCATGTATTCAATTCATAACACAGTCAAATATGAAACTCCAACTCAACTTGTTGAAGATATATCAGCTGATATGATGTGCATGTTTGATGAAATTTCATTCATGGATGATCTACCCAAGCATGATCAGTATGATGAAGATGATATCAAGATGGATTTTCTAGAGAAATTAACAGCATATTGTTGGGAGGAAGAAGATCATTTGCAATCCCAACAACACAGTTTATATGTGCATAGCAATTATGATAGAATTGATCAAAGTACAAAAAATATCAGAGTAAGTGGAAACACTCTACCCTTATGTTTCTCATCTTTTCAATTTCTGAAAAGAAACTCTATACAAGTTGTAAATAGTGAAGACATAAAATTTTCTGATGAGTCAGTAAAGGATGTCATTGATGACATGGGACCTATTTTAGACCCAAAATCATAGTCACTAATTTCCCTTAATTTTCAAAGTCCATATGGAAGTCCAGAGCTCAAAACAATATTTGAATCAGTGGAATGTAATTATGTACCATTAGATTATAATTCATTTCAAATTTTGAAGGAGACTCTTGAACAAATGTTGAAGGAGAAACACATAGAAAGTCATGAAATTTCACTTGAATCAATGTAGCAATCTTGTCAGTCTTTTCAGGATCCAATAGTTGATCGGTTGGATGACCTGTGTGGTCAAAATCATTCTTCATTCGCCAGTCAGGAGCTCAAAATATGTTATGATCTTGACATGGTCATGCAATCAGCTTCACAATCTAGTTCAACAACAATCTTACTGCTAAACCTATCAAAACAACTGCAGTCATATCAGAAATTATATGAGGATGCAAATAGCATAGATACAGTGCCAGATCATGTGGCTGACTTGGCTGAATTTAAAAATCAAGGAACAGGTTAGTTATACCTTGATCCTATAGCTACCTATATGGAGAAATTTTGCACTGTAGAGCCCCAATCTATTTCTGGCATTACTTTTGTTCTTCAGAATTGTCGAGGTCTCTATTGTAAAGATCATACTGTAAATCAATCATTAACGCCTTTGCAAGCTCTAGTTCTGATGCTTATTAAAAATAGTGAAATAACAAATTTATTGGATCGACTGTTGGAGTGGATTCATTGGCATTTTTCCATTACCTAATTGAGCAGTGATTGCAGTAGATTAGGATAGGAGAGTGTGAATAAGCTCAACATTCTGAGCATTTCTTTTTCAGCAGTGTTCATTTTGATTTGGTTTTAGTTGAAAGATCAAAACAGGGACAGGTTGCAGAATAAGATTTCAGGATCAGCCCAATGAATAAAGCACCGGTTTTCATGTTCATATTTCAGTGGTTCTTGAAACCTCTTGAAAGAGTTGCCATCTCCAGGTGGAGTCTATGTTAGGGGTCCTATAATCATAGGTAACTCGATTCTCCAGTTGTTGATTTGGCATTGATCCTGTGATGAAGACCTCTGGCTCGGTTGATTTCATTTTCCCCTCCATCTATTTCGCTCGATCCTTCACCACCCTGCTGCATCCTTCATCCACCTCTGCGCCCTCACTCCCTTGCCCATTTATCACGTTGACTACATCTCACCCGCCACTCATCCCTGCATAAACAAACTTAGAATAATAACATATTGGTTAGTTTAATAAGGTAATTGATAATAAGTAAAGGATTAGATTAATTAATAATGTTAGTAGTTAGTAAATAGGTTAATAAAGTTAGTGTAATTAGACTAATAAGCTAGGTTAGTATTGTTAGTAATTAATTAATTAAATTAGTAATTAAGTTAGTAGTTAAGTTAGTTTATTAGAATTAAATGTTAATTATAAAATAAAAACATAAAAAACATATATTAAAATATTTCATAAAAAACATATATAAATAAAACAATTTAGAACTTAAATTAATCAAAATATTACAATGTAATAAATAACAAAATAAAAACAAATATTTAATACAAAATGTAATAAAAATAAAACAAATAAAATACAAAACAAAACATCAAAACATATAAAACAAAAACAAAATAATAAACAAAACATAATACAAAATAATAAAAATTAAAACAAGAAACAAAAACGTGTTAACTTACCTCACATCACATCACATCCCAAACAAACTTAAATCAACGTCCATTAATCAACTCGGACCCCCCCTTGCCATCCGAGCTTTAACGAGAGGGGGGGGTCCGATATCCAAAACCACCCAGGACAGGTGTCACCTAAGGGTGAACTCGGACCCCCCCCCCTCCCAATACCACTAACCACCTTAGTGGGGGTCCAACCAAAACCACTCTACCCTCCAAAACCACCCTTCCGAAAAGTGAAAAAACCGTGGTTTTTCCTGTTTAATAGTTCGACTTCCTAGATGGATTCTGGGTAAATGGAAACGAAATTTGAAAAAAAAAGAGGATTTTGTTCAGAATGGGATGAAGAACAAAAACCTCTTTCATATTTTTCACAAGTGCCACCAGCTGGGAGAATCGAAGCCATCTTTCAGCCCCTTTTTTCAGGTTTCCGGATTTTCTTGTTTCAGTCCTGATTTTGCGGGAGTTGTTTCGGAAAGCAGGGGACAAAATTGGAGAAACCAAAGGATGTTGTTTCTCTAGAAAAACTCATATACAATAACCTCCTACATTTTTTGCACAAGTGTCACCGATTTGGAGAAACATATGTCTGCGTTGACCCCTTTTTCCAGCAAATTCGGCCCAATTTTCAGTTCAGATATGTTTGGGATTTACTTGCTATTTTCGGCCAGAAGGATCGAATTCGATCTCCTGAGCCTAAGGATTGTGTTTTTTATTTATATATATATTTTTAATAGAGTAGGAGAGGTTGGACCATGTTGAATGGTATCATTGTATAGCTTTGGAGCTGGTGTACATGACAGTTTTGGAAGAAATAATATACAGGCATTTAAAGGATTCTTGTGGCACATCTGTTGGTGAAGTGTCCTTCTGTTATATGTTTTTCCCTGTTATATATTGTTTTCTTCTGATTATTCAATGGTAAATTAAGGGCAAAATTTGTTTAAAGGTACACTCTATGTCTAGCTTTTGGATAATCTTTATGTTTTCTACTAGAGGATAGTGTCAGAATTATTCATTTCTCTACTACCATCATCTCGTCTCACCTTTTATTTCACACCACTCTAAAATCTCCAGAATCCAATTAGGGTGCCTATATTTCCCTGTAAGTTTCCCTGTAGAGATCTGTTTTGATTAAATATGTCTCTGTGACTCCATTTCCCAATTACCCTCATCTATTGTTTCAACCCAACCAATTCAAAATCCAAACTCTAAACCCATTAGCTAGCCTAATATCTTATTTCCAACAAAGTTATATCAGACAGAGAGATCCATATTTGAGTATTGGAGGGCTATATCCTTGAATCGAAGTGGTTTTGATGTTGCCTCTGTGACTGCCTTCATATCCTTGGGAAAATTACCAAGTGTTAACACCTCAAATGATTTGCAGCAAAAATATTCAATCTGGGAAAAAATACTAACATTATGCTTGTGTCTGTGCTTTCGGCAGCTTACATGCGTGAAACAGAGTAGAATAAGCTGCCGAAAGTCCTGGGATTCGGCAGCTAACATCACTTTTTCAAATTCAATTAAGTTGTCGAAACTGCAGGTCTTTGAAGTCGTTTTCAAAATTGCAAAAAATGGAATTTCTTCGATCTGTCTACCCTTCAGGATCTTTGTTGAGATTCACAGCAGCTTCTGCTTTGCAAGGACTAAAAAGAGGAGAGGATGTATTTGAATCATGTTTTCTTAAAAAGAGGAGAGGATGGATTTTTGAATCGTGTTTCCTTTTGGTCCAATGAAGGGGGGCCTGAATAGGAAACTAGATCATGTAAATGAATGTTGTATCTTACTTTGAAATCCTTATGTCCTTAATATGTCCAAAATCAAGAGGTATATCACATTAAATTAGGTGGTTGACCACTAATATTGGTAATTGCACCCTATTCTAATTGTGCATCCAAAACTAAAGATATAAAAATTTTATTTAGAACTTTGAATATAGAAAAAAAAAGTTCATAAATTAGAACTAGGATGATGATGGACTACTAACTAACAACATGTGCACATGCAACTGAAGGTACAACCAAACAGGTACCTGTCAAATATTTCTTCGTCGAGTGAGGAAATCTTAGTACAAATAGAGGGAAATGTGGCTGCATCTAGTAGATATGATAAGCAAACAAGGACTAGAGGTGAAAAAGTCAGAATAAAATTTTGTAGATTCATGAAATTTTTTCTTGCCGAAGGAGGATCATGCTCTTATGATGACAAGAGCATAGAAGACATAGAGGTTCCACTTAGGTATAAGCATCTAGCAAAAAAATGGGTACCTAAGGAACTACCTCCTATAGATGTTGACTTCATTGTCAACAATAGGACATATCGCAATGCACCATCCTCCCTGCATGGCTTGGGGCTATTTTCCATGGATGGAATAATTGTAAAATACAATATAGTAACTGAATTAATGGACTATGTCGGACCGTGTTACAATTATAACGATTGGATGCAGGTGGTCCGATACATGCAAAGTATGTGGAGATATGCACTCGCCACAAATTATATACAGCTAATAAACAAGGATAAAAATAAGGGAGAGACTATCTATATTGATGGAAGGCCTAAAGCTTCCGGCAATATCGCAGGGTTTATAAACAGCACAAGATCCGGGACAACAAACAAACAACCGAATTGCATATATGAGGGACGTGAAGAGAATCGAGTAGTCCTATGCCCAATAAAAAAGATAGCTCCCGGGGAAGAGTTATTAGTGGATTACCGTTTGAATCGAATAGAAACATTGACTAATACTATGCAGATTCTTATGCAACACCTCTTTAAGAAACCTCTACTTATTGCATTATATTTTTTTATTATCTTTAACATTGTTGTAAATATTATCTTTAACATTGTTTTTTGTTATAATTAACATTTTTTTAAATATTTGGGGGTTCTAATTATGTTATAATGTGGCAGGATAATCGTGGAAAAGGGCCAGCCGCAGAACATGTAAATGATTATCAATTTCCACTTTCATTTTACGTTATTTTTATTATTTTCTTATATAATTTTATTGAAATAACATTGTTTTTGTTGAAATTATATGTAGTCTGTGGGCTATGTTGATCATGATTCCGCCGATGATGAGGGTTTTTATTCATCCGTTGATCTGATGGTCTTAATAAAAAAAAGAGCATTAAAGCGAACAAGGAAATTGCTAGCTTATTAGATCGTCCAGATCAAACTCTCGACGTCAAAGAAAATATCAAACTCCTTATGTCACAACTTAACACATATAAGGTAATAACCATAATTTAAAGTGTTTTTTTTTAATGTACTCGTATGTTCAATTATAATATTTTGTTCTTTAACTTTTACATTATCTCAAGAAAAAACATTTTCTTTTTTATAAAGTCATTTGGAGCCTGTTCAACCCGTTGTTGGTAGTAGTGGCGCTACAGAGATGCTACAAAGTCCTGATGTGGGCGGTCATACAGCTGCTAGAGTACTATTTACTTCTCCATATTCCACACCTAATTTAGATAGAAGCCATGACATGCACCTCCATACATCCACACCTAGATCAGAGTCTAGAGATGGTGGCAGAGATGAGGCTCATGGTGATGTGGTTGGCATGGTTGCATTTCCTGGAGCTAGCCGTGTCATTTTTGGTCGACGATAATGGACTTCCATTAAAACAATCAAGACTCCTAGGTAGTTTTAATTCATATTTTAATCGTTTAATGTTGTCCTTCTCATACAGAAATCAACTAGATTATTAATTTTAAATTAATGATCATATGTTTTTTTGTGTAGGAAACGACCTTTTTTATAGGCACCTAGAGAGCAAGGCCTTAATGATTTTTGGGGAAACCTTATGCATGAGGTGGAATTGCCAGAATTCGAACCTCAAAAAGGAACTTATGGATTATCTTGAAGGTCTCTTTGGAGTAGACACGTTCGATAAAAAAGTGGTCACCTCTGCAATGGGTGAATATTTAAAATATACGCAGGATGTTTATAGATGAAGCTTGGAAGGAAATCCTAGGTATGAGCGTCCTCCCTCAATTCTAGAGAGGGAGTGGAAGGCAATCATTGATGATGCAAAAGAGAAGATTTTGAAAAAATGAGGAAAACAAATAACTGGAACACCAAGATAAATTACAATATTTTGATTTCAATACCAGTTTTATTTTTCTTTAGATCTAAATAAAAGTGTGGTTATATATAACATACTTGAAAATTTTGATGATAGGTTTCCTGACACTTCGAAGGCAACTAAAGCAAGGATTTTCAAACGTGGCCAACAAAATCTAGGCTAGGGCAGCTACTTGAGGTTACAGTCACGAATCATAAGTACCCAAACATATTAAGAATATTATTTGTATCACCTTACAACTTTCAGGTAATTGCATCCAAAAACATTAAAAAACCATACTCTTATGCAATGCAGGGCGATGACTTCGGAACTGAAACCATGGAGGAAGACCTCCAACTTGGTTACAATTACAATTATAAATCCATGGTTGGTCATAGGAAAAGCATGGGGCAGACCCCAAGATCCAATTTGCGGGATAAGGTAAATAAAAATTAGTCCACATTAACCTTTCATTACTTTTAAAATACATAAATGTTTGATATTGTCCATAATTTAATGTCTTACTTTGATTTAATTAGGGGAGCAGAACTATCAATGAAACCATTAGTATTGGACAACAGAGTGTTGAAAGTGCAATGCAGCCAGAAGATCATGGTGCTCCCCAGTAGCCCCATCCCAGTGAGGTGCAGCCCCAAGATGTTCCTGTGACTAAGGCCCACGACGGTAAAATGTCTATATATTAATCATATACTTAATAATTATGTACTTATAAATTTTGACGTTTCAATGGAAGAGAATGTCATAGTTGATCCTCCTCGACCTGAAGATTGGGTGAACAGGCCGGCAACCATTCCAACGATGTCGACTAGAGGACCAGGTAAATAATTACATTGCAGAGTTTTTTTTTAATATTAATGAACTACTTCAATGATATTTAAAAATTGGCCATATAAATTTAATATTTTTTAATTTTGTAGGTGATGGCCCCTCACAGCAGCATCCACGTTGTGGGTACGAGACCAGACGTACTTGGAATGAAAGGACTGAAACAACATCGGATGTTGAAGAGCACCCAGTAAATGAAGACATGGAGATAGATGAATTACTTAAGACTTGGAAATCACAAAAGAAGACTAAAAGAAATTCATGATGTCATGTAATAATTTTATAAGACAGTTAGATGTACATTATATAGCTAAACATGTAATGATGCATATAACGCATTGACATTATGGGTACTTTTTCATCTGATAATATACACAAGGCCATCTATATGGCTTGTATATATCTGTGAATGTAATTTTGTTATACACTCAATGATAATTTCAGCTTCTCTTATAAGACTTGGTGTCTACTTGGTGTCTACAATCTTATAAGACGTGTGCATCATCTCAATCTTCATGTCTACAATATGTGGAGGTTTATTCAAGGTTTCAAGACTTTCTTCATATTTTCCTACTTTAATCTTCTCATGGTGATGTTAATCCATATAGAGGTTCATGATATAAAAACTCATTTTTATAATGTTGACATAAATTCAAATCTTCACTTTGTCGATTAGAGGGCACAATAATGGAAACAAGGAGAGAGTTTTGACCATATGTCAACTAATTTGTCCCTTTAAAAAAACTCCATTGATGTGCAAGGGATCACTGTGACTATGAGAAAAGACCTAGTTTATCCCCCACATATATTCAATAAGGTGTGTGGGATAAACACACCCTCAAAACAAAAACAAAAAATCACTCCAAGTGAAGTTGTTGCATAACTCCAAACCATATGCATCGTTGGAGTTTCCTTCACAATATTTTGTCCTCAATGATATTACAAGAAAATTCAATGGGTTGACCCAGTTTTGTGTTTACATTGTCCCTATTGACCTTTGGATGGAGAAATTTTGTGGAGAGGTGAGTCAATCTTGGTATAGTTTGGGCTTTCTACTTCATAGATATTACCTTACCTGGGTTCCAGACTTGAGAGTGAGTTATATTATTCTTGATACCCACTTGATGCTTGGCATATCCATTTTTTGGATGATGACCAAACACAAGGGAAGGTTTCCATATGTTGGTAAGCTCCTTGAATGGTTGATTTGGATATTTTATTTCACCTAGCAGCCACATCCCTTAGTTATCCAATAGGGTATAAGGCATGAATATGATCTTTGCGCAGTAGTTAGAATGATTTTTTTTCCTTCCATTCATGTTTTCCTTTCTTTTGTTTGTTTACTTTCATGCATTGCCTAATTTTATTGATGCATTTGATTTTCCTTAGATTAATTTCTTACACGTGTTTTCCTGCTTTACTTTCATGTTTATATTTGATGAAGTTTTTTTATTTGTGACAAGTATTTTTTATTTCTAACTAGGGTGGTAGATTCACCCCAAATTTTGTTTCATTTTCCAATTTATATGGTGTGTAGGTCACAGGTCTACAGAKATTATGGAKTTCTCATACATTCTCACACAGAGTGCATGTCCACGAGTAGGAGCCAGATGTTACCCCATGAGGGCTGACACATTTTTGGATACGCTAGCAAGGGTTTCAAGTTGTTGCTTKCATGATGTGTCATGCTCATATTCCCTATATCTAGATAGAGTTCTTCTTGATATCCACCAAAAACATGATCATGTTATCTCACCTATGGTGTAGCTCACTTTCATGCCAACTCCTCAGATGTTAGATGCATTGTTGTACGGTATGGCATGGTTCCTATTTTCTTCGTTTGACATTCCATGTATCAATACTTATTTCGAAATGATGATGTAACTTATTATATCAACATAAAGTGGTAAACACCTAATGATTTCCTAGTAGCATTTCATAACATTACATGGTTTTATGAATTTCCTTGTAGTACCTTGGGGAACATGTTTTATGTTAGAAGTGTGTCATCTCTTAGATTAACCTATACCATTGGATTCTTAGGATAGATATCATTATCCATATCCCAACCATGCTAATCATTTTCCAATTCCCGAGTGTTATTCATTTCATCCATATCAAAAATTGCATCTTGGTCGTGTATGATTTCTCAAAGGTCAAAAGGAAAGGTCAAATTGATAAAGCCTGAGTCAATAATGCAATAAGGAAAAGAGGTGAAGAGATAAAGTCAAAATACAAATACAAATCTTTAGAAATGCTCCCTCACTATGAGGCCAATGCCCCTAGTCTCTAGTTTGTCTATGAATATCTAAATAAAAGGAACTTGTTTGATAAAACAAACAATAAAAAAAACAATTCTTAAAGGGGTAGTAAGAAATAATGTTAAGGATGGTAACTCAATGTTAAGCTATCTCTAGAAGGATATTATATCTAAATATCCTAGCTAAATAAAGGTGGATGAATAAATAAATGATTGATAAGATTTGTGCATGTATAAGATGTTGAGGGTCATCACATGAACTCATTCCTCATTCACTTTCATCATTATTAATTATTTTTTCCTATCTTTCACCTAGGTTCTTAGGAAATATGTGTTGTCTTAGGACTTGATGCGTGTATAAGGGTCAATATTGTTCCCCTTGGTAAGACTTAGAAAAATATTAAAACAACCCCCTTTTTTATATTGTGTTAAGAGATGTCATCAGGTGCTACCAATTAATGGCTTTCTAAGAGGATAGACCCATCACTTCAAGTGGGTATTGTGCATTGGGATACATGTATTATGCCTCAAGATCCATGACATTGCATTGGGATCCATGATGCTACATTTTGATCCATATACTCATATATGATCATATCTACATACATTGGGATCCATACCATTTTCCTTGGGATTCATGTCACTACATTAGGATCCATGATAGTGCATCGATCCATGAGAGGGATGCCATGTCGCCACACATGCCACATGGACCACTCAAATTCATTCTCCCTTATCAATTGGACGTTTCATTTACACTTATGCATTATTTATCTCTCCTTGACCACACATGGGAGTTATTAATGCCTTGGAGGAGTTGGTTACAAATTATGGAGGTGCTTATAGGTTGTTATTTAGACCTTGTGATGATGTGGCATGTTTTATTTTTATCTACTTGAGAAGCACCCACATAGAGGAGGCCACACATGCCATTTATCTTGACTTTTTTACTTGGATGGCTCACACATGTGAGAGGTAATGTCATCTTCTTGAGTTAGTTATTCCAAACTTGGACCTTTCCATCATTTGAGGGAGTTGGTTGGAGGATCTTTGGGAGTATTTGGACAATGTTGACTCAATCATTCACCCTCTCATGGGGAAATTTCACCTTTATTGAGGAGTGCACCTAATCTATTATCTCCCTCTAGCCCACACTTGTGGCATTTATTATCATATTTGGACCATTATTTAGGGTCATTTGGCTCTTGGAGAGTTTTGAGGGATTTGTTAGATGATTTGTTGTATTTTCCCATGGGCTGGGTTAATGGTTTTGACCTCATAGTATTGAGCTAGCACATTGTGTTGTATTATATTTGAGGAGGCTCTCACCTATAAAAGGAAGAGTTCTCCCTCATTTAAAACCATTGGATATTAATGAGAAACTTGGCTTGATATTTGTTTGAAAATCTATTTCTTTTCTTTGTTAATGTTTAGTCATTTTCAAGGTTTGTATAAGCACTTTTAAAGGCTTTTTTGGAATAAGAAGGTTGTTAGAAGGCCAAAGAGTTAAGGGTGAACTACTCCACTTGGGAGGGTTCTCAAGGTGAGTTCTCTAACCTTACCCCTTTGATCATTGAAGTTATTGTTCATGCATTAAGGTAGGACGTCTGATGGCTCTATCCTTTTGCTTGGCCAACCTTTTAGTTCACCTTGATAGTACTAGGAAAGGTTTTCATAATGT
>ML782304.1:320732-350345 GCA_009831015.1 Picea engelmannii
TATACCTCTATATTTATGCAAAAGCATGGAAATAAATAAATAAATATTTCAAGTATTTGGTTTAGAGTTTAATGTGTGTATGGAGAACCATATTTAATATTATTTAAATCTTTATATCTATAAAAAATAAAATGGAAATAAATAAATAAATATTTCAAGTATTTGGTTTAGAATTTAATGTGTGTATGGAAAACAATATTTAATATTATTTATATCTTTATATCTATAAAAAAATAAAATGTTTTGTATATAAAAATAAATAAATATTTCATACATATGAATATTTAACATTATTTATACCTTTATATTTATAAAAAATGTTTTATGCATAAAAATAAATAAAAATAAAAATAAATAAAAATATTGTACATAAAAATAAATAAAAATATATTTCATGTATATGATTTAGACTTTAATGTGTATGTGGAGAAGAACATTTAACATTACTTATACCTCTTTATTTATAAAAATGTTCGGTGCATAAAAATAAATAAATAAATATTTCATGCATATGGTTTAGACTTTAGTGTGTATGGGGAAGAACATTCAACATTACTTAAACCTCTATACCTATACAAAAATGTTCGATGCATGAAAATAAAATGCATAGAAGGATAAAGATAAATAAAATAATTTATTAATTTTTTTTAGAATTTAATGTATTAATATTATTTAGAGCATAATGTTATATTATAAAATTAAAATGGGAGGAGAAGAAAATTTAAATTTAATGTAAATAAGTAAGTAATTGAAAAGAAGAAAAGTATTTTAATGTGAAATGAATGAATATATTTAGATATTATATAGATAATGATTATAAAAATAAAGGAGAAAAAATATAATAATAATAATATGTAAATTCTGCAAAATAATTTTGCATTATATCAATGCAATATTTTTTTGGGTATCATCTAGTGAAGTATGTATATCTAAAAATTATATTCATTAACAACGAAAATATAACAACACATTTTAGATTTCTTTAAGGAATGCCAAATTAATTAATTTAATTCTTGATTTCCAAGTAAAATAACATATCAAAACAATCGTGAAATTTTCTTAAAACACATGAAAACCATATTTAAAAATCAGACATGCAATAAGAGAAGACAACAATGATACAACTCATTATTATAACAATATGAAGATAAAGTACAATACCTCAAGTTTGTTAAAGATGGTACATCAAGTCCTTATGCTTTAGCCCAAGCGAGGACTTCTCCAAAGCTTCACAAAACTTAGCTAGGGTATTACAATTACCACAAAACCTAACCAACGACAACATGGACTAGTAAGGCATTAGCCTCTCCAAGAACTCATTATCAAGTTAGCATCACACTAACTATTAAACCCTTAAATTTGCCTTGCATATCACAAGATTTACTCTTCACTTGCATCACACAAGCTTATGAAACCTAGCACAAACCTCTCACAAGTATTATTGTTGTTACAAGAGTAAATAATTATTCTTCCAAGATCCTACAATTGCTAGCATCACATCAACAATCACATCTCTAAGACATGATACAATTCAAACAAAAACATTATCCTCCCTTTATATATGATTAGGTAAGGGAGGCCAACAATAATATATTGAGGTCCACAAGTAAACCTCAGGCTTAGTCAACAATAAATCCTCAAGTGGAGCACTACACTCTTAGAGTGATGTTTGCAGTGTATCACTCTTAGAGAGCATGTCTTAGAGATTGTTGGTGTGATGCTAGCAATTTGAAGGATCTTCGAAGAATATGTATTTATTATTGTAACAAGGATAGTGCGTGTAGGTTGCATGTGCTAGCATTCCTTGGCTTGTGAGATGCAAGTGAAGAGTGTGTGAAGCTTGTGTGATGTAAGTGTTTGGGGTTGGACAATGGATGTGATGAAAGATTGTCGTTGAGATCCTTGGAGAGGCTTAACTTGGTGGGATGCCTACTAGGCTTTATTATTGTTGGTTAGGGTCCATGGTGATTTTGGATTCCGTATCTAGGTGTTAGGTTGTAAAATAAACCTTTTGTGTATCTAGGATGAAATATATACAATGGGTAAGTGGTTAGAATTACTCCATACATATGAATGTCATCGCAAACACATAAATAAAGGAAAAGGAATATATATAAAGCATGGAAATTGCATCAATAATAACAATGAAAGTAACGATAATCATATACCAATGAAAAAGCTTAGTTGTTACACCATAGAGGATTGGTGAGTGCAAGTGGACTCCCCCTTCCTCCTTGGGAGGGTTATTTTGTGATATTTGGAGCTTCTGTTCTCTCTATCTTAGCAAAGAAGTGTGTAAGAACTCTTAAAAGGGGAGAGATCAATACACTAGCTACATGCTATAAGTGTATAGAATTATGGCTTGAGAATATGGTTCTCAATGATCATTCAAACATCATAACGTTGCATAAACTTCACTCAATGTTTGAATGCTTCTCCATGGCTTCTATTTATAGCCAATATTCAAGATCCATTAAAGCTAGCTCCAAGTGTGAATAGTTCAACTTGGGATGTGGTTCCCCATGCCTTGAAGAGACATGGAACCACTAAAGTATTGGATTTAAATGGGTTTGGAGCTTGAGGATGCCTGGTACCTCATCTTTGGCTGCATTGAATGTGGTTGAGATTTCACTTCAGGCTGAATTGTGTGCCTTTTAAAGGAACAACCACATAGGCCCATGAATATCGCGCAAAATATACATTGCAAAGTCGCATAGACGCATTAAAAACCCACTTTATATAGTTTTGGTGCTCTATAGAGAATGGTGTATTATTTCCATGGAATAACACTTTATTATGTTGTACCAATGACTCTTCCGGTGATCACTTGTATATCTCTGTGAATAATGTTTAGGTGATAATAGATGCCCCCTAATGTGTGAGGTTAGGAGTAGATGTATAGCCGAAAAACATCATCATTTTTTGTTGCTTGTAAAATAATTCCTTGGAGAGAGAGAGGGGGGGGGCATTGAAACAATAACATCCCATGGAGGAGAAAGGAGAACCCACCTACAAAACATGATCATACATGGAAATAGTATTTCTTTATACAAATGAGGCGGGCATATCCCATGCTCGTGCCATAAAAAATATTTTTTTAGAATAATAGACAAAAAAATGAGGCCTCTTGTCTAAGCATAAGAAGTATAAGAGTATTAATGATGTTGTAATTGTATTATCGGTGAAGTGGAAATTTGTATCTCCCTCAAGGGAGTTGGTGATAGTAAAGTATTGTTCTGAGGAGAACCTTCCTTGGAACTTGAAATGATAACCTGTGATGAGTGTTCATACTTGATGGCATGGATGGCCTGTCAAGCCTAGTGGTATTTTTTTATTTTTTTTGTAAGTAAGATTGTATAAAGATCCTTCAAAAAACAGAAATTACAGTATCATCGTTTTGTTCCAGACTATAAACACTGAACCGCCCCAAGGGGAAACCAGTTTAGCCAGCCGAACAAGTCAAGAAATCGAGTCTTAAATTACCAGTCATAACAGTTACCGAATCTAAAAACAAAAATACAACCCTCTGTGGGCGACTAGATTGTCCTTTCTTCTAACATTGACATAAGTTGAAACAAACAAAATACGACTATAGAACCTATGTGGAAAAATATAAGTTAGACACCCTACTAACCAGGCAAAGAGACACCTGTACAAATCAGGTGGTAGGCTTGTAGTGTGGCCATGCGTCCTAGGAGGTGGCACCAGGCATTGGGTCCTCGAGAGGTGCTTCTTCCCCCTCGAATGGTGTCGCTTATGCCTCCGTAGTCCCGTGCGGTGTTGGCACCAGAAACGGTGGAGAACTTCCTGCAATGCTGAGATCATTTGCAGGAATTGCGTTGCCTTCCCAATCAAGATTTCCATACGAAATTGTAGGTCGTGTCGTAGCTCAAAGACCAGGCCTTGCAGAATTGCAAGGCCTTATTGCAATTTCAATGCAGAGTCTGCGCAGGAGTGAGGCCCTTGTTGTGGTCCATAAATGGCTGCATAGCCTTCACTCTAAGTGTGGGCATTGTGTGGTCGGGCTGGGGGTGACTAGGATGGAGTGTTCGTAGGCGAATTGGGAGGAGCAACTGGAATTGGCTGGGAAGTGGAGGCCAAATATGAGAGTGGTCCTGGGTTGAACCCCAGAGAGTTTTCAAAGAGATCAAACCACTCCAGCCTGCATGCAAAAGGCGAGGAGAGGGGCGGGAGGTTGTTGAGGTTGTGGCTAGACTGGGACGAGGAGGAGGGCGAGGAGGGTGATGAGGGTGTAGGCGGGGGGCAGATAGCCAAGCGCAGTTGACTGAGATGCCGTGCCGAGCTGCACTTGGATTTCCCCTTTTGTCTCAGCATGTCTGAGACACTGTGAAGGATAATCAGCACATAAGGGAAGGATAGGCAACAAAGGAACAACTGGGGGGGATGCAGTCCGCTGGAGGGTTAGACCACGGGAGAATGAAGTTGCAAATGCCCCTGGTGAAATTCATAATGCTGACATCGTTGGTGGAGGAATACATGCACTCGCAGAGTAAATTGTGTGCCATAGCTCTAATCCATAGAAGGGATGGATAGTTAGCGCATGACGCAATGAGATTAATGGGGCCCTGGTTTACACCAGTTTATTTAAATGCATGGCTGGGGCGAGATGGGGAGGCACGCGCCTGTCACCTGGATAGCGCCATGGTGGTCGTTGCCTGCCTGCTCATGTTAACACTTGTTCTCCAATAGCACCCCATCTAGGGAGTTTTCGATGGCTAGAGCCTTTTCCTGGCATCTATGGAAGATGGGGTGCATATGGTGGGTGGAGGCTTGGCACAGAAGATCCAGTCCCTCCCGGTCTATTCCAATGTTGGATAATTCGTCGGCAATCTGGTTCGCCTTCCTTCTCACATGAGAGGGGATGAAGGCCTGATTGGGTAGGAGAAGCGTTGCAATTGTTCTCGGTCCATGAGAAAGTCGCCAACATGGTGAAATTTTCTCTGGATCAACACCGTTCAGGATTTTATAGAAGAGGTTGAGTATTACCTGTGAGTCTCCTTCCACTATAATCTTATTGAAGTTATGCGCAATAGATAATTGTAAGCCTCTAGTGATCCCCCAAAGTTCTGTAGCATTGTTTGTGGTATGACCCAAGATGCCCGCAGTGATGAGGAGAATATTCCCCTGGTGGTTTCGAAAAACCACTCCAAAGCCTGATGCACCCGGGTTGCCTTTGGAAGCTCCATCAAAATTTACCTTGATAAAGTCCAATGGGGGGGGGGGACCAATGAGAGGGATTGTCTCCACAGGAGTGAATCTAGGGAGGAGAGGGAAAACTATGTTTTGTAGTGAAATTCCAGTTCTTCAAGATGCTTTGTTCTTGAATTGGACAGGTTAAGTTTGTTTCATTCCAATGCTGCAAACTGATTGTTTCCCTTATGTTGTGGCAGATTTGAGTTCATCTGTGTTGCCAATTGTGTTGGGCATTCCTGAAGATTCTCTAATTCCTTTCCTTACAAATTTGCCAAAGGATAAAACCAAGGAGCACTTGCTAAATGCGGTTTAATATAGGCGAATGGAAAGCCACTTCTTGCCATTCTTCAATGGTTGTGCTTATGTTGTCCCTCTTGTGATCTAAAGTGTGCATGATGGACGTGCATTGGTCCCAAACTTGGGTACTAAAGGGGCAAGTGTTTAGGAGATGATTCATTGTTTCCGCCTCTTCCCAACATAGAGGGCATATGGATGGCCCTGTAAACCCCCTTTTAGTGAGATTATCCGAGGTGAGAATGCTTCCATGCACCACCAACCAAAGAAAGATGTTGATTTTTGGCCAGTGCTTCAGTGACCATATTTTGTTCCAAACTTTCCTTGGGGAGGGGGGGAGATTGAGATTGGCCTTGGTGGCGTAATGTTCTTGCATATTGAAGGTGCCCCTTGGGGAGTGTCCCCAGCACAGTATGTCCTCCCCTGGCAGGATGGGAATTTTCCGTGCGTTGGTCATATTGTACCAAGGTTGAAGATCCACCTGTGCTTCGATGTGAAGGTCCTCTCCAGTGGATTTTCAGCATCTCGTAGTGGCATCCACGAGATTGTCCTTCCAATAGTCTACCACTTTTGTCAGACCTGCTTGGGTAGCAGGGGTGCAGAAGGTGTTATCCCAGGCTTCTTGTGCTAGAATAGGTAACTGTTTCCACGAATCATTCCAAAAGAAGGCAGTTTGACCATTCTAGATTTCCCAGAAGGCATGATTGACTACAAGGTGACTATTCGTCTTGGCATTCGTCTAGATCAAGGAGCCTGGGGTGTCTCTGTTCCATCAGATGAGGCTTCTTTCCACTGTGTTGGGAGTATACTTTCTTCTCCAAATCTTGGCCCAGAGGTATTGAGGTCTCTTCAACCATCTCCACCAGATCTTGGCACTCAAAAATTTATTCATGATTGAGGGGTCTCTGATTCCAAAGACCCCTAGAGTCTTGGGTCTGTAGAGCTTTTCCCAGCTGATCTGCGCAATTTTTCCCCCGTTTTGAGCCCTTGCCAAAGAAAGTTCCTTTGCAAGGTTTTGATAGCGCTAAGGACGAAGTTAGGGGCGACGAGGGCTAAGAAGGTATAGACTGGAAAAGCTTGTAGCACCAACTTGAGAAGGATGAGGAAACTGGGGAGATTGAGAGATCGGTAGGTCCAGGAGGATAGTCTTTTTGAAAAGGAGGCGAGGAGGCTCTCCCAAGAGTTGTTCTTAAGGGATTTGTTAAGGAGGGGGATACCTAGGTATTTGGATGGATGGGAGCTTCGAGTGAAACCCAGGATTTCAGTGATGTGGAGTTGAATCGACATCGGGGTATTGAAAAAGAAGATCTAGGACTTGTCCTTGTTGATGTCCATTCCAGAAGCCTCACATAAGGTTTGAATAATGGAGAGGATTGTATGGGCCTCATGGACAATGGGGTATCCCATCATCAGAGTATCATCGACAAATTGGTTGTGAGAGATCAGAGGATTGATGCCATGCAGGCGTAGTCCTTTTAGCGTCTTGTTTGCTACAGTGACTTGTATAGAGTGGCTTAGACCTTCTGCCATGATAATGAATAGGAACGGGGAAAGAGGATCGCATTGTCTAATTCCCTTGGTGGGAGAGAAAGGGTGAGAAGGGACTTCATTGATGAGGATTGAAAATAAAGTCGAGGAGGTAAGATTTAGGATCCAATCTACCCATGAGGGGTCAAAACCAAAGGCTAGGAGCATCAAGTGCATGTAGTCCCAATTTAACTTGTCAAAAGATTTAGAAAAGTCCAGTTTTAGGAGCACAACTAGAGTACGGGTCTTTTGTAAAGAGTGGATAACTTCATGCGCAAGGAGGACGTTGTCCAAGATTTATCTTCCCTCCACATACCCTGATTGTTCTGGAGTAATGATGAAGGGGAGGATAGGCTTGAGTCTCCTTGCTATCACCTTGGTTAGGAGCTTGTAAATGACGTTGCAGAGGGCGATTGGTCAGAACTGCTTGGGGTGGTTTAATTTATCTTCTTTGGGAATAAGGGTGAGGAAGGTAGCATTAAGGGCAGGGAGGAATTGACCTGAGAGTTTGGAGTCTTACATGATCTCCCACGCCTCCTCTTTGATCATTTTCCAACAATGATGAAAGAAATCTGCAGTGAATCCATCCTGTCCCGGGGCTTTACCTTTGGGGGTGTCCAAGAGAGCCTGATCTACTTCCTCGAGCGTGATGGGCCGTACCATGGCTGCGTTTTGTTCCCCCATGATTAGAGTGGGTATGTGCTACGTGACCTGGGCGATGGCTTGTGATCTATCCCTCAGGAGCTCCATCAAAAGGTTTTTATAATAGGTGACCAGCTCCTCTTCCATATCCTCATGGGTGTGAAGGGTTTGCCCATTTTCTGTGAGTAATCGAGTGATGTGATTGGCATGCCTCCTTTGAATAGTAGACCTATGAAACAACTTGGTGTTCTTCTCACCCTCCTTGAGCCATTGGATGCGTGAATTTTGTCTCCACAAGATCTCTTCTTATGCCTTTATTTCTTCTAGCTTTTGGCTTACTGCCACTTCTTGTGTTTTAAGGTCCTCAAATAATCCCGTCTCCCGGATTTGGCTTTGTATGGTGCCCATTTGGTCCGTTAGTTGCTTTTGAGCCTCAAAGATATTTTTGAAGGTTTGTTTATTCCAGGTCTTGAGCTTTTGTTTGAAGTTTTTGAGTTTCTGCTGGAACCTGTACATCTTGGAACCGTGTGGAACTGCCACCTCCCTCCACCAGGTGTGGGCATTTTGTTGAAAGTCCGGATGATTGAGCCAAAACTATCCCATCCTGAAGGGTTTTCATCCTGGAGTTGCAGGAATGTCCAACCAAAGTTGGATAGGCCAGTGATCTGACCCATGGATATCGAGGATGCACACTCCCATAGTACATGAGAGAATCGAACAGAAGAAAGCGGTCCAGCCTGCAAGCTATCTGATGAGACCCAGTTCTTCGATTAGTCTAGGTGAAGGTACCATTGGAGGTGTCTGTGTCAATGAGGCCTAAATTTTCAATTAGGCTCTGAAATTCCCCTGACTCTGCTTCGAGACGACACATTCCTCCTCTTTTCTCATCTAGATTGCAAATCATGTTGAAATCCCCTCCCAGGATCCACCTGTTTCTCCTAGTCAAGGTGGCCAGGTTCTCCAGACTTCTTAAGAAGGCATGTTTATCCCTTGAAGTGGCTGGTCCATAGACATTTGTTAGGTAGTCGGGTTTATTAGAGTTGATGAGTCGGTAGGCAACAGAGATGGACCGTTTGGTTGTGAAAACATTTTCCAGGGTGATTGAGCTTGGGTTCCAAAGAAGTGCCAGTCCCCCTACAACACCCATGGCCACCGTGTAGATACCTTTCCCTTGCTTCCAGTAGCTTGGGAGTAGCTTGTCCATTTCTTCGGTTGTGCATTTTGTTTCTTGGAGCATCATTATGTCTGGTTTTTCTGCTATGATCATGTCTCGTAGTAACTTCTGCTTACTACGACCGTTGAGTCCCCTTATATTCTAAGAGATAATCTTCATGATGAGGATGGGGAGGGGAGGGGGTGAAAGTTGTCAGATATGAGATGTATCTGACCTGAGTTAACCATAAAGTGCCCTATCTCTTGGATGAGCTTGCTGGTGGATTTTCTTCCTCTTTTCTTTTCATCTTTCTAAGATTTGTGTTGTTCTTTCTGCGTGTTTCCTTGTATTCCTAAGCCTGCACTGGATTTGGCGGTGGAGCCTGTTGAGGAGTTGAGAAAGATCTTGTGGAATTTTCTCAGCTGGTCGGGAGGAATGGTATATAGTTTCTGGTGTTGATAGGTGTGTTCCAAATTCTCTAGGTCAACTCCCGCCAGGTCTTGCTCATATAGATCCATATCTGCGTCCCCGTCTTTGATTTTTGAAGGTTCTAAGGCCGTGGTGTTGGATCTGGGTGAAGGAATAGCTTGGGTCTGACCTGGGGATTCCTTTTATTTCCCTTTCTATGGGTTTTGAGGTGTTTTCTCTGTGGCTGAGGCTTGTGAGGCTCCCATACTCTCCAGAGGTTGTTGCAAAATCTCAAATTGGTTGCTTGAGGTTAGCTCCTTAATGGGCTAGGTTGTTGGTCATCTGCCTCCTTGTTTGCGCTTGCCTGACACCTGGATGAAGCCATATTTATTTTGGTTTGCTTCTGGGTTTCCATCTTTGCTTGGTGAGTTGAAGGGACAATCCMTGAAAAGGTGCCCATGCTCATGACACTTTTTTCATCTGAACAGTATGTCCTCATAGTCAATGGTTTGCAGCCAGTCTTCATCATGATATTCCAAAGCAATGGATCCTAGTAGTGGCTTTGTAATGTTCAAGTAAACACACTTGCACGCATAGAAGGTGTATCTTCTTTGCTTTGTAACCTCCGAGGATTTAACATACACTCCAATGGTGTTTCCAATACCCTCCAACACCTCCTCCATCCAGAACTCTCGCGGAAAGGAGTAGAGCCTTATCCATATTGGGGCATGAGCAAAGTCCTCCATTTCAGGGCTGAATTTTTTAGTCCAAAATCTCAAGAAGAGACCTATCGAGTTGAGGAAATACAACCCTCCATTGAAGATATGATTTATGTCCTCTAAGTTATGAAGGATTATGGTGAAGAATCCCTTGGAACCCAACTGTAGATCATAATGGCCTTTGGGCTTCCATCATTGGTGTATCCATTTTACCATTTCTCATTCCGAAGGCCAGAGCCCCAAAAAATTCCCCACTAAGGCATAGTCTCTCATGTGTTGCTTATGTTCCTCAATCCTGGGTGTGCTTATGATATATTTCGGGGCTTGCGGCGCTTGGGGAATTCATTTCCCAGGTATCCATGGACGTGTCACGCTTGTTGTAGTTGGTGTTTTTCCTGAATCAATATCCATCTCTATGTCCTTGAATGTGCCCTCAGAAAGAAGTTGTGAGCAAAGATCTGGTGGAGGCTCAAATGTTGGGCGCTTGGAACCCCCTCTGTTGTTTCCATGCGTCGTCGCTTCACTGTAGGAGGAGCCTCACGGCCCTCCCTCACTAGTAATCATTGTGCCCCTGCAGGGGCGACCAAGTGCACCAGGGATGAATCTGCCCTAACCCTAACGCACAGTAGATCTGGTGCTTAAATAAGCCCATTGGTATTTGACTGGAATTGGAAACTACAATTTTCACAAAGTAAGACCCATCCTAATGTGGATATATGTTGATGTCAAAGATCACGAATGTGGGTAAGAATTTCGTGAGAATCAGGTCGCGAAAATTTATAATGGAAAATTTTTTATCGAACTCTTGAATGTTTTTTGCCAAAAGAGCTTTCGACTGAAATGCTTTTTTAGTCAAAAGTTAAATCTAACAACACCCTCGAATTTCGTGCCACCAGGTGCAACCAGACGGATGTTTTTTGTTCGAAAATTAGTTTTCTATTAAAACTAACTTTCAGTCGATCTATGGCACTATGACACTTTTCATAAAAGTATGTAACTATGGAACTTTTCAGAAAAGTATGTGTTCACTTTAGCTTACTCCAACTTGGGAAGGAGATGACTCCTTCAAATATTGTGAGTCTGGTTTCAGAACTAGTACCAACATTTTAGAATTGAATCTACTTTCATTTGATACAATTTGTATTTAGTTTAATTGTTTTTTAGTAATTTTAGTTGATTTTATAAAAAACATGTCTGCATATTATTTTTAGATGAAATAATGATTCAGTAAAATGAAAAATCAATATCTGCAATAATACACAGTAAAAAATTATGGAAAATTTATATTACAGAACCTTTCATTGTCCTCTTCAAAAGGGTATTTTTAGATTTTAATTTTAAATAAAAATTAAGGCAGATACAAAGTCTCTAACTAAACGTGTTTAAAATCTGCAAATTTTTCAGATTGGTAAAATTCAAAAACTTGTAGTAATTATAATATTCATATGTTGTCTTCAAAACTATAGTCATACTTTAATAGAGTATGTCTAGATTGTTGCAACATATTTAGTTTTTCATAAACAAATTTTTAATAATGAGTAAATTGACACTAATAAACATAACTCATTACCAGTCCCTTCATTTTTAAGGAACATATTGTCGAACAATCGTTAAATTGACATATCAACTGTCAATAAAAAAAACTCAAAAAATGATCAGTAGAAAGCTAACACAATTCATGAGAAGTTTTGTTTTCACTATAAAGTGGAATTCTAAATAAAAAAAATTACTTTTGTTTATTGAAAGTTGAAAAACTTAAGAAAATAAATTTTATTTTCTCAAAAAACAAGGAAAATAGACACTCGCATTCATGATAGTATCGATGACTCTTCTAGTGATCACTTGTATAGCTATATGAACAATTTTTAGGTGATAACAAATTCCCCTTGATGTGTGAGGTTAGGAGCAGACGTATAGCCGAAAAACATCATCATTTTATGTTGCTTGTAAAATAATTCTTTGTAGAGAGAGAGAGAGAGAGAGAGAGAGAGAGAGCATGGAAACAAGAATGTCCCATGGAGGAGAAAGGAGAACCCACCTACAAAACACAATCATACTTGGAAATAATATTTCTTTATACAAATGAGGCGAGCATATCCCATGCTCGTGCCATAAAAAATATTTTTTTAGAATAATAGAAAAAATATTGAGGGTTCTTGTCTAAGCATAAGAAGTATAGTAGTACTAATGATGTTGTAGTTGGATTATCGGTGAAGTGGAAATTTGTATCGCCCTCAAGGGCGTTGATGACAGTAAATTATTGTTTTGAGGAAAACCTTCCTTGGAACATGAAATGAGAACTTGTGATGAGTGTTCATACTTGATGTCATGGATGGCCTATCAAGACTAAGGGTCTCTGGTTGGAACTAGAAACTACAACTTTCACAAAGAAAGACCCATCCTAATGTGGATATATGTCGATGCCAAAGATCAGATGAGGCAATGGAAGAAGAGAGTGATGATAAATCTCTTTGTCCCATCCAGGGTTCACCGTTGGTATGGTAATGGGAACCAAGATACCAAAACATTCCTAGAAATAGGGAGTTGATGTCGACATGAATGAAGATGTGACTGTGAAGGATAATATGCCCCTTGAAATCAACTGAGGATGGACCATATACCAAATTGTAAAGAGGTTGGTTTTTTATAAGTATGGATGAGGTCATTAAGAATGAGACTCGATACTTCTCTTTGGTGGAGCATTATTGATGGTTGGCAATTGTGGTAGTAAAAAAAAAGTTGGAGGAAAAGTGATCTGATGTGAGGGGTACAATTAGATATGGTGAATGTTTTTCAAATTGGTATTGAGGATATAGTGAATGCAAATGATTAGTTATTCGAGGGTAGTAACTCTAGGGATAATAGTAAAAGGTAATGGGATACTAATTGAGGTGTTGCAAACAACAAGAATTACGCAAACATAGGGAGTTCGTGTGATTACTCCGACCAAGGGAGATTAGGACTGTGATCGGGTGAAATGAAGCCATCGGGTGCAATGGAATGGGTATTTTTTTTTCTCATAAAAGATGTGTTTTGAAAAATTTCCAATTGAAAAACTAATTAGGCTGAATATGCAAACATAGAGACGGGTTCCCCAACAATCAAGTGGCTCGACCTTGGGAGGTGATAGTGGTGAGAGAAAATGGGGGAAAGGGGCCCCTAGGTTGGGTCTTTGTGGAGGTAGGTGACTGAGGAGTTGAAATGAAGATGGTCTACTAATATTGGAATAGATGAGGGGCCAATGAAAATGTGGAAACACATTCAACAGAACCAACCATGAAATATGTGAATAGCTGAGAGTCTACGAATATAATCCAACAAGATGATGAGACAAAGTACGAGGTTCATTCTCTACGTTGTGAACTATTCAAAATCATGTCCTATGGTAAGAAACAATATGGGTGTCGATTTGCAAGGGGAGCTAAAAACCAAGACAACCCATGGGGGTGGAAGACTATTGGTTAGCAACAATCAAATGCACATGGAACTGGGTGAAATTGTTATATAACCAGGAAAGGAAACCCTAGAGACATATGTCGGGGGGTAGCATTGGTGAATGCAATGAGATCAGAGGGAGTAATTAACATGATAATTTAAAGAATTTGATACTTGAAGGGGAAGGATAAATGGTCTTTCCATGCAAAAGATAATGAGAGCCTCCTGACAAGTACCTACACACATGAAACTAAATACCCAAAGTGAAAGCACTTGATAACAAGGAATTTGATCAGATAGTTGGGATCAAATAAAATATTGATAGTGAGTTGGTGTACCTGTTAAGTGGGTGGTGAGACGAGGGGTCTTGAGGAAACTTTTGGGGGAACTAAATGGATCATACTATTGTGAAGGGGGTAAGATGGTGATCTGAATGACGTAAATGACTTTGAAAATGGAGTTGATGAGCTTCCGAACAGACTCGAGGAACATCGTGACAGGGCCATATAAAAAGGGAGTGGGGAAAATTGTGCAACTAGGTTGAGGAAAGTTGTCTTTGGGACAATCTTGGTTCAAGTTTCTAAAGACTCTGTAAGCTTGAACGGTGCCCTGTTTTTTATTGATAAGGATAGGCTTAGAGACCTAGGAAGTTTACACAATGGGGTATATAAAACCTTCTTTGTGAAGTTTATCGATTTATGCTTTGATGCGCCTTGGATGGGTGAAGAGGTCGTTTATTTTAATGAACGGGTGAAACATTAGACCATGTATCCATATGATATTCAATAATGGCAGGGTCAAGACCAGGTATTTCGATATACGACTAGGCAAAGACATCCCAAAACTTCTAAAAAAGGAGCCTTATATGCAAGGACTTCCTCCAAGGAGAATGAGGCACCAAGGGTGATGTGTTTAGTAGTGCCTAGTTTGATGGAAATGTCCACTTTGATGGTTGGGGAAATGTTGGCCATGTTGCCTTCATCAAAAGTGTCAAGGGCAGGGATTGGGTTTTGAACCAATCTATGTGCCAAGGAAGAATGAAGTCTTTAGTTTCAACCATACAAATATTGGATGTCGTGGTAGGTTGAAGAACATCTTGGGGGAGGAAGGATGACCGATGGTGTATTGCATCCCAATGGTAATCAGGTGTCATCGTCACCTCTAGAATGTCTTTGTCGAAATGGAAGATGTGTGAAGGTGAAAGGAGAGACCTCTGAGAGGCCTGAACAAGATGGGTTGAAATTTTTGTGCCAAACATATCACACGAAAGTGACACAACATTAGGTGTTGAGGAACTGACAGATGTTGATATTGTGAAAACAGAGTGGGCCCGCGGCCTTACGGTGTTTGTAAATTTTCCTAATGATGGTGGGCATGCATTGATCCTTACTAGTGATGATTTTCTTATTGAAAGTATTGAATTTATAGTTGAAGAAACATATAAGATGTACGCACACTCCTATGTGTCTTGTATCCAGGATGAGGTAGGATTTCCTGCCATGGATTAACCAAGGAATTGGGTGAGGTGGAAGGGGATGTTTATTTTTGTTATTGTATTGAGGAGGTCATAGGGGAAGAAGGTAGGGGTGCCTTCTCCTAAGGATAAGAGTTAGGGGAGCCCTAGGGGATGGATACAATGTTAAGGGGTCTTGCTACATGGAGGGATTCTCAAAGATGTTGAATGGTGGTTATGTGATAAGTTCGATATTCAATGATAAGTGTACATATGTGGGTGAAATGATCCAAGTGCCTGCACAATGCACATGAGCAATTGTTTCACGCATTCACGAAGGTGGACACATTGTAAATATGGGCAGTACAAGACTTTGTCACTGATGTCAGTTGTGATGTAGACTGGGTGGGTCCTGAAAGAGTCGTGTGTGTCTTAAAAGTGTGGGAGGTGGAGACAATGATGGGTGTAGTGGCCATACTCTAAACATATAGCACAAGGGTAGTTTGTATGTAATTTTTTATTGCACGTGGTGTAGAATCCTTTGTAGTTTCCCTATGAGAGGGGTAGGAAACAATGGTGTCTGGTAAATGGATGAGGTTCCCTAATTCTAGAAGAGTGGGACACAATTTCTTCGGGTGCCCTGGTGCTTCGCAGAGTGCATACGGAGGTGGTACTTTAGTAGTAGTTTGAGTGTTTCCCAAGACCTTCTTCTTTTTATCCCCAGTGGTTGTATTCTTTCCCTCTACTGTGTGACCAGGTTGTGGTAATAATGGTTTGATTGGGTTTTGCATTGGTTGTGCAGTGTTTTGAGGTGGAAGTGTAGGTACCAGTACCATAGATGGGGGCTCAAGATACCATACATGTATTGTTGAAACCATGTTTGGAAGCGTGAGTGTAGATGCTACTTTGTGAGTTGTAACTCCTAGTGGTGGTTAGAAGAATGATATCTAGGTAAGGAGGTGAGGGATGGCCCGAGAAGACATTAGTTGTCATTCGTGGATGGCATCTCAGAGACATATGAGGAAGAAGTTGGTTCTTCCATGACATAAGTGATAATTGTTATTAATATAAATATTAAAATGCATCATGGGGCTCCCAAATAACAAAGCGCATTGATGCTTCCCCCATAACAAAGTGCACTGGTGCTCCCCCAATAACAAAGCACATTGGTGCTCCCCCAATAGCAAAAAACACTGAAACCCCTTGAAAATTGTATCCCTTATATGTTTATAGCGGAGGTGTTTAGCGAAGCCACGCAGGCAGAGGTTTTTGTGGAGGTTTTAACACCAGTGCACCTAATTTGATCGAGACCGCACCGATGCACCTAGTTGACCTATCACACTAGTGCTCCTAGGTCGACCAACTGCACCAGTGCTCTTACAAAACATTACATCATGGTGCTTAAAAAATAAAGTGCATCGATAACCAATATTAATATAAAATATTAAAATTCATCGCAGTGCTCTCTAATAACAAAGTGCACCAGTGTTGCCCCCATAACAAAGCACAGCGGTTCTCCCCTAATAACAAATCACACCAATGCTCCCTCAATAACACAACATTCCAGAAACCCCCCGAAAAATTTATCCCTTATATGCTTATAATAGAGGTGTTTAGAGGAGGCGGGAAAGTGGAGGTTTTTGTGTAGGTTTTAAAATAAAGCTAAAATATTAAAGCACATTGATAACAGTTGTTAATATAAAATATTAAAATGCTAAAATGCATCACGGTTCCCCCAAATAACAAAGCACACTGGTGCTCCCCCAATAACAAAGTGCACCAGTGCTCCCCCAATAACAAAGCACACTGAAACAATTGATTTTTAAACAAAAAAAATAATAATTTAAAAACCATAAAACTTCCATCATGCGCTTAAAAACCAATACAACCTCGGTGAATTTTGGTAAAATAATGCACTAGTGCATCTTACTAACGGGCGCACCATTAAAGCATAAAATAAAATAAAAAATACCAATCTGAATCAATGGGCCAAAATATACAGTGAAAAAATGAGCAGGAATTTTATATTTTCAAAATGTATGTGTTTATAAATGAAAACTCTAATCATTATTTCATTCTTTTGTCAAAATTTAGAGGGGATATTTGTGCAAGAGAGATTTACAAACAAAGTCTTTGGAGTGGGTAGATTTTTTTAAAGAGCGAGATTTACATACCAATTTGCAGAGGAAAAATTCTAGGTATGTGATTTTATTCTATGCATCATCTCAATCTTTCCCCCTACATATTTTATTTGATATGTTACTTCTCGGCCTACTTTATTTCTTTCTTTCCCATTTTGAAAAATCAACCTGCCAACCGAAGTATCCAAGCCTCATTAGTTCTAGCTCTTTCCTTTCAAAAGCAAAGCAGTTTGGTGTTGATCATAGATTAAGAAAGAAAAGCTATCTCTTTCCTTTCCTAAGCTCTAGAGGGCTTCTCTTATGTTCCATGACAAGCCAAGAAAGGAATGGCACATGACACACAACCTCTGAAATGCAATTCCATGCTATTTGCCACATATTTTTTGGGTCTGTCATTAGATGGGGGGCGATGCCCCTTAGAACCAACACCATAATGAATAGGCATAACAAATGATATTGACATTTTTATATCGACGACTTTAGGTAACCTGCATGTGAATTGGATAATGTCGAAGCACTTGACACCATGCCACGACTATTTGATCTATTTGATGACTAAAAATCCATGCACAAAGATCTCTCTAATCTCATGATTCATTTTTCTCATGTATTCAAACCCTCAATGATATTACTCCTTTGTCTTATAAATGCCATGCCTACTTCGTTGTTTTAAAAATTATTCTTACTACATTTGAACACTTACATTTTACATTTTAAACATTCCTTTATAACAACAAAAACAATTACTAATTATTAGTATCTAAAAAATTCAACCCTACCAAATACCAACCAAAACAATTACTAATCATTACTATCTAAAAAAATTCAACCCTACCAAAATTATAAGAAAAAGTGTGTAGTTGATCTCTCTAATCTCATGATTCATTTTTCTCCTGTATTCAAACCCTCAATGATATTGCTCCTTTGTCTTATAAATGCCATGCCTACTTCATTGTTCTGAAAATTATTCTTACTACATTTTAACACTTACATTTTACATTTTAAACATTCCTTTATAACAACCAAAACAATTACTAATTATTAGTATTTAAAAAAATCAACTCTACCAAATACCAACCAAAACAATTACTAATCATTACTATCTAAAAAAAAAATTCAACCCTACCAAAATTATAAAAGTGTGTAGTGAATGAAAAGAAGAATAAGATACTATCACTAACAAAATATTGAAAAAAAAAAAAACTAGCATGCTAAAACTTGGCATAGAAAGGCATTATATAAAACACGAAGAATAAGATACTATCACTAACAAAATATTGAAAAAAAAAAACCCTAACATGCTAAAACTTGGCATAGAAAGGCATTATATAAAACACCCCACTACATGCAGCCCACTCTAATAATTTAAACTTTTTAATGCCTTTTCATTTATATAAAGATTCAACCTTATAAATATTAAAAAAGAGTATTAATAAAAGATAAAGACAAGAACTATAATGAACCTTGAAAGAAAGGAAGAACGTGCTCTGAAGTAAGACACGTCACAAGAGACATATTTATTAGATATGTCGCATGCGTGGAGCGCACACCAAAAGGATATATAAATGGAATATAATGAGGATCCAACATATTCTAACAATTGAAATAAATGGGTCCATGATTTCCCTCCCTACTTACAACTCAATTTTTTTTTAAGAAGATAAGTGGAACGAATGTTCATCATATTTAAATCAAACGAATTTTCTTCATATTTAAGTAAACGAGGTATATATGTATTTTCCAAATTATATGTATCATATTTATTTATTTACTAAGTGTATTGTTTAATTATTTTATGTTTTGTTTTTTTGGAATTTAATAATATAAATTTGTAAAAAATTATAATTTTATATTATTTAAATTGTATTTTTGAATGTAGAAATGAATTTAGTATATTGAAAAATTCTTAAAATATTTAATTATATAAAATTAATTACTCAAACCTACATACTTAACAATTTTTCATCAAATTTCGAATAAAATTAAATAAAAAATATTAAAAAAAACGAAAACATTAAACAATTAAACTATGATTTTTTTAAATATAAATATATAAATATTTTATTAGAATAATATAATATTGATTATACAAATTATATTATAGTTACAAATAAAATTAATGTTAAACCAAATTTAATATAAAAATGTAGAAACAAAATAGATTGTGAAATAAAATTTAATATAAAGATATTCAATGTCATACTAGGTAGATAATAACAAGAAGTTGAATTAATATGGAATAAAATTTGACAAATAGATGTAGTATTGGTAGTTGTGAAAATTTACATTTAATTTGAAATCTTTTTGTAGTTAAACAAAATTTAATATAAAAATGTAGAACACAAATTAGATTATGAAACAAAATTTAATATAAAGGTATTCATTGTCTTTAAAAAAAAAAAATATAAAAATGTAGAATATAAATGAGATTGTGAAATAAAATTTAATATAAATATATTCATTGTCATAATAGGTAGATAATGACAACAAGTTGAATTAATATGAAATAAAATTTGGCATATAGATGTAGTATTAGTAGTTGAGAAAATTTACATTTAAATTAAATGTTTTTGTTTAATTTGAACATATTTTATAGGTAGTGTTTTAGAGAAAATTGTGAATGTTATTTAATTTGAACATATTTTATAAGTAGTGTTTTAGAGGAAATTGTGAAGGTTGATATGGAATGAATTGCTCAATTCGTAGATTTTAAGGGTTGGTGAATACAGTTTCCATCATTTTTCTTTTATATGTATTCCATGTTTTACAATTTACCTTATAGATATTAAATTATAGTGTATACAATGGTACAATATGGGGTTTCTACAGTGTTGCTTTAATTATTATGCATGGTGTTGCATGATATCACTTAACATTTTAGTAGACTCTTGCTACACACTAGGGAGGAGGATGGAGACAAAGAAACAAAGTGATTTGTTAGGGTTTGACAAAAGAAGGGTTCTTGTAGATGCTCTTTGAAGGATTCATAAGAGTTCTAAATAAGGCAGTTCCTATCAAAGGCGACCAAGCTAACGGAGAAGGGACAGGAGAGAAGTTTATTGGTGGCACAAAAGAGGGAAGTTAGATCAATTCAATGGATCTAGATTCAAAGGGGGGTTTTTATGAACAATTTGGGGAGGGCATGAATTTGACTCTCTTGATCCCCTTAGGATTAGAGTATGTAATCAAGGATGAACGCTTACCCCATTTACCATCCAAGGATCATGGGGAAATACTTGGAGGGTTGCCATGGAAACGTTGGCACAACACAAAGGAGAGGGTCGAACTATGTGAGTCTACTTTGAGAGAAAGTCGGTGGGTGAAGGTAAAGTTATCCTCCACCAACTCCTCATCTTCATGCACCCAAGCCTGTTGAGGAGCTTTCTTGTGTGCCATGATGAGAGATTAAATGCAGGGGTCAGAATCTATAAAATTTTGAGTCCTCACCAGCATGCGACCAACCAAGATTTCCAGAAACCTCCCTGGAGTCCAGGAGGTGGGAAAAAATAGATAAATTTCAACGTGCACTTTGAATTTATAGACAATGGTAGTTGGCGACGACAATGAATTTGACATAAGCACAACTGAAATAAAAAAGAAACAAGAGTAATTGACCAGGAATATGTCCCAATTGAAGTGCAGGATGTTGATAGGGAGCAGAGGGATATGAACTCCTTCACTAAACCAATTTACATTCCTCGTAATTGAACTCTGCACCTCAATTAAATCGCACCTCTTTGAGCTTTCCTCCAAACACTGAATCAACTTTGGTGGAGAATTTGGTTCTCCACCTGACCACCAGGTACCTAAATTTACATTTTCTGGGGGGAATTCATTGAGTTTCACTAAACAAATAGAGAGATGGAATTTTCTCCCTAGTGATATAGGCTTCTTGATACTAGCCAACATTGGCATTCTCCCAATATTAATAGGACCTCGAATGACATGGATGCATGAAATCAGGCTGCTACAGATCTTCCCAAGAACCAGAGGTCCTGATGGGGTTGTCATGGCCTGTACTTTCTAGGTTTCTACACTTCCTTTCATGATTACAGCGTTTTCATCTGTCATCAAATCCATTAACGCTTGAGCTACCTGATGCTGTGAAGTACATAGTGCTGAGAAATCCCATGAGGGTAAGAGTTCATGGATTGTTTACACATCGTCATGGACGGGACCGATGCCAAGTGTGACCTGCACATCCCCATGAGCCAGGAGATGATGGGAATATTGGATCACCATTCTCGTTTATAGCTATCCCCGCTTTGCATGAAAATTCCATGTGTCATCCTTTATTCGTCGTGGGCCCAGTTGGCTCGATTTTTATTTGGGGTCTTTTCCATTAGGGAGGGGCTACGAATAGGACTCGCCCTTAGACTTTCAAGGATACAGGGGCCATTTTGATTTCATGGTAAGCCATTCTATCGGCTTCTCAGTTGTTTCCTCTTAGTATATGATAGAAATTAGCTTGAATGGAGGACAATAGTGCCTTTGTTCGATTGATAATTCTCTGGAGTTTGGTGTCTTTAGGATTGGTTCCCAGAACATAAAAACGAATGATGTTTTTTGAGTCACCTACTATTGTGATATGATTCAATTGTTTCTCCCGTGCTGATCCAAGTGGATATCGGTGGCCACCCACCTTTTCTAGCTAGCTCAAAACAACTTTGTGGCAATTTTCGTAATTTACTATTTTTAGTAGTTTTTCGGGTCCTAAACTTCTGAAGCCGTTTTGAGGCCCTAAACGACGTTTTTTTTGGGTATGTAGCAGTCAAAAATTTTCATCATGAAGTTTTTGTCAATATTTGTAGTCCTCAGATAGATATTTCTAACAGGGTATCGTATGCCTAAGACGGATATTGTATGCAAAAGTTACGACCCCGGGAAGTTGATGTATTGACTTACCCAAACGGGGCCCACATGACTTTTGGCGCTTTATCTCCTAGGGTTAGGTTTTTAGGTGTCTAGGGTTTTTGACACTCCTATTTATTGCAAAAATGCCTTCAAAGCCTCATTGTAATCATCTTCTTGCGAATGAGCACAACCGTCACATCTCTTCTCAGAGATAAGCCACCACTATTCCAGCAAGCTTGTTTTCCGTTGCATTTTACAGTTTCAGCTTACTTCCTTATTAAATAGAAAACCAATTTTATTGTATCTTTGTTATTCTCTGTTAAGCATCTGTTAATAATCTGTAGTTATTTCATTCTTCTCATAAAATCTAGATCAGTGGTATCATAGCGGTCTGCTCCTTGTCATCTTAATGCATGTCGACAACGAGGTCACAGTACAAAGAATTGGGTCTCGAGCTTGTTTCTCTTGAGGACCAAAGCTCTCGCATGCCCAAGCGATCTCTCATGGCAGGAGAAAATAAAGATGATGGGACAAGAGATCCTTTCAAAAAAATTCTTGAGGAATCCCTCACACAACAGAGGAATGAGATGATCGATAGTTTCGTGCAAATCCTTTGGAGGCTACCAACAGGCGACACATCTTCTTCGAGCGAAGGTGCCACCCTCTTCAAGGTACAAATAAACTTCGATATTCATGTATTTGAAGGTTAGATAGACACATATGGTGTAGACAAGTGGTTGAATCTACTAGAAGGGTATTTTTCTGTCCATAACTTTTCGAATAGAGAAAAGATTAATTTTGCGCTCCTCAAAGTCGTTCCCCATGTCAAATATTGGTGGGAAACATTCTATGAGAAAAAGGAAACAGAGGAACCCTCATTATTTACAGTCATGACCACCTAGGAATCATTCAGGGATGTTATTAAGGAACAATACTACCCTGTTGGAAGTTATGACGACTTGTATACCAAATGGACCACACTGCGGCAAGAAAGAGACTAAGCAGTGCCAGAGTTCACAAATATCTTCCATACCTTGTGCATAAGTTGGGTATCAATTATTCAAAGCGACATTTGGTGCTGAAGTATTGTGGTGCTCTGCATAGATACATCCAGACTAAAATGGAATTTATGGACATCTCTTCCTTGGGCACGGCCTATTGATATGCCGTCAAAATCGAGTAGAAGCTCAAACAAAAGACGCGACAATTTGGGCCCGGGAACCCCTCACAGCAAAATCCAGGAAAGGGTGGCCCCAACCCACAGAAAAAAGGACAGAGAAAATATGGACAGTATCAAGACAACCAGTCCAAGCCACAAGCAAATAAGGACATCGAAAAGACAAAGAAAGATACTGGGAACTGGTGCAACTTCCATAAGAGCCCTTGGCATAACACTGCTGACTGTCGTTCAAAGTAGTCGATGGTGGTCGAAGTGAAATCCTCTGAATCAGATGCAGTTTCTGACTCTGAGTCAGAACCAAAAAGGGAATACAAATCATTGACGCAGAACCCAGTGCAATCGTTTCTACCACCAAGCTCCAGCCTGATTAACCAAACGAGCCAGAAGAAGGAGAGTGCCTCTTCCATTCACATATGTGGGTAAAAGGCACCTTGCTGCACTTCATTGTTGATAGCGGTAGCCAGAAGAACCTCATTTCAGCAAAGGTTGTCAAGCGGCTGACCCTACCAACAACATCACACCCACAACCCTACACCATTGGATGGCTCCGCCAAGGAAGCGATCTCTGTGTCAGCCAAAAATGTCGATTGTCGTACGACATCAAGCCCTTCAAAGATGAGGTATTGTGTGATGTCGCTCCTCTCGAAGTTTGTGATGTTCTTTTGGGCCAACCTTATTTATGGAAACGTCATGTTGTATATGGGTCTAGGACTTGTAGTGTTATTATTACTTTGAACAGGAAATTGTACAGGATACCCGAGGCAGTCCCACCTAGTGTTATTTCCTTGATCTCTGCCAAGCAATGCAGGAAGGTCATCTCTCAGACAGGGAAGTTTGTCTTATTCGTGATTCACTCTCGGAATGAGCGACAGATCACAGCCACATCTAGGGTCTCTGCAGACGACCTCTCCACACAACAAAAACAAGTAGATAAGTTTGTTGAAGAATACTCGGATATCTTCTCCTCACCTACCGGGGTACCTCTGCACTGTCACGTCAAGCACCCCATCGATATGACCCACAACGCATCGTTTCCCAATGGGCCAGTCTATCACCGCTCTATGTTAGAGAATGAGGATATCAAGAGATAGATCCAAGAACTGCTCCACAAGGGGCACATCCATCCTAGCTCATCACCTTGCGGGAGCCCAATCGTGCTGGTACAGAAGAAAGATGGAACCTAATGACTCTGCAGTGATTATCGGGCCACAAACAAAATCACAGTCAGAAACTGGTACCCAATTCCCCGATTCGATGACCTCCTTGATCGAATCACGGGGGCCAAATATTTCAGTAAGATTGATCTGAAGTCTAGCTACCACCAGGTCCCGATAGAATAGATAGATGTATGGAATATTGCCTTCAAGTCAAAGGAAGGCCTTTTTGAATGGTTGGTCATGCCCTTTGGTTTGAAAAATTCTCTAGCCACTTTCACAAGGATGATTGACGATATCCTGCGACCATTCACCAATACTTTTGTAGTGGTGTATCTGGATGACATTCTCATTTACAACAAGTCTTGGGCATAACACTTGCAGCATATTCAACAGGTTTTGCACACCCTATGGCAGTACAAGCTATACGCCAACTTGGAAAAATGATCCTTCGGCGTGGACAGGGTCCATTACCTGGGATACATGTTGATCATCATGGCGTACATGTGGATCTATCCAAGATCCAAGTCATCCGTGACTGGCCAGCCCCAACCACACTCACTGAGCTTCGAAGATTCTTGGGCCTTGCCAATTTCTACCGTAGGTTCGTGTTGGGATTCTTCCATATTGCATGGGCCCTTAGCCAAATAACTAGGGGTGGTGGTAAGGAAAAATTTGCGTGGGGCCGGTCCCAACAACAAGCGTTCGATGATTTGAAGCAACTCTTGTGCTCAACCCCAACACTTTCACTACCATACCTGCAACAACCCTTTCAGATCAAGACAGATGCTTTAGACTATGTTGTGGGCATCGTTCTCACTCAGTATAGCCACCCCGTGGCCTATCATAGTGAGACACTATCAGATGTTTACGTAAGTACCCTACTTACGACAAAGAAATGTACTTCATTGTGTAAGCCTGCCGCCAATGGAGACATTACATTCATGGGAAGGAGACAGTCATCCACACTGATCATAAGCCACTGCAGCTCATGCAGACAAAAGGAAAATTACAGAATGACCACCATCAAAATTGGTCCACATACTTACAACAATTCCACCTCAACATCAAGTATAAAACAGGAACCACCAACCGCATCGTTGATTGCCTCACTAGACCGCCAGTCGCAGCACTCATCACGGTGTTAGACTCTTGTGGCCATGAGACCTTTGTATGGCCCCAACTCTATGAGACAAACCCGGACTTCTCCACCACCTACCAAATGTTGGGTGCAAATGCAGTTGTCGATAATTTCCATCTTCTGGATGAGTTGGTGTGTCATCTGGGCCATATCTGTGTTCCATCAAGCGAGCGAGAAACGCTGATCTGGGAAGCCCACTACATTCAGGTCGTAGGAAACTTCGGCATCGAAAATACAGTGGCGATGCTACAAAAACGTTTCTACTGGCCGAAACTTCGACATGAGGTCAACAAGTATATCAGGTTCTGCACTGCCTGCGTTATTGCCAAACCGACCACTAAGAAACAGGGCATGTACACCCCTCTTCCTACTCCTGACAGGCCATGGGAATCCATCTCAATGGACTACATGTCGGGCCTCCCGTCCACCAAGCGGGGAAATGATTGTGTTTTTGTGGTTGTTGATCGTTTTTCTAAGATGGCGATTATGGTTGCCTGGAAGAAGAGAATCACAGTAGAAGCCACTGCCAAGCTCTTATTTGAATGAGTCTGGGTACATTTTGGAATACCACAAACCATTGTCTCATATCGAGATAGTCGATTTCTCAACACATTCTGGTCGAGCCTCTAGTCACTGTTGGACACTAAGCTCACCAAATCCACGACCTTCCACCCCCAGACAGATGGCCAAACCGAGGTCGTAAATAGAATGGTTGTGCATATGCTATGCATGTATAATTCCAAGAACCCTCGCACATGGGATGAGAGTCTTCCCTATGTCCAACATAGCTACAATTGAGCCCTGCATAGCTCAACTGGCCACAACCCCTTTCAGGTGGGGATGGGATTCCAACCATTGTGTCCCATATATGTTGCACTTCCCCTTGTAGTCACCTCGACCGACTCACCTCCTTCTCCAACTGAATATGAAAAATCCACTCGGTTCATTGAGTGAATCCAACATTTCTGCCAACAGGTTCAGGATATCCTACATAAGTCCAATGACAATTACAAGCAGGGCCATGATCAACATCAGGTGCCACATAAGTTTCAGGTGGGTGACAAAGTTTGGTTGCACTTGCAGAAAGAATGCCTTACAAGACCCCGTCGGAAGCTTCGCCCACTCTGTTATGGGTCATACACCATCACCAAGGCTGTGGGGGATAATGATTTTGAGCTCAACATTCCTCCTTTTCTTTGCCTACACCCACTGTTCAACGTGGACCTCCTTCGACCTTATTTCCCACCATTATTGGACAACTCAAACGTAGCAGAACAACTAACACCAACAGAGATCAACCCCGACTGAATACAATGGTCATCCAGTGATCAGATTGTGGACACACATATCAAGGGCACTCAACAACAAAGGATCCATCTTTATCAAGTCGTCAAAGTAGGGCAGCTCCTTCACCAAGGCAAGTGGCTCACCCGGGGCCAAATTCAGCAAAGATTTCCTCATTTGATGGGGGAACTCAACGCAATGGAGACCATTGCTTCATAAGGAGGGAGGATTGATCTAGGTGGATATCGGTGGCCACCCACCTTTTCTAGCTGGATCAAAACAACTTTATGGAAATTTTGGTAATTTATTATTTTTAGCAGTTTTTCGAGTCCTGAACTTCCAGAGCCGTTTGGAGGCCCTAAACAACGCTTTTTTGGGGTATGTAGTAGTCGAAAAATTTCATCATGAAATTTTTGTCAATAGTTGTATTCCTCGGATAGATCTTTCCAACGGGTTATTGTATGCCTAAGACGAAGATCAGATGCAAAAGTTACGACCCCAGGAAGTTGATGTACTGACTTACCCAAATGGGGCCCATATGAATTTTGGCACTTCATCTCCTAGGGTTAGGTTTTTGGGTGTCTAGAGTTTTTGACACTCATGTTTATTGTAAAAATTCCTTCAAAGCCTCATTGTAATCATGTTCTTGTAAATGAACGCAGTAGTCACATCTCTTCTCAGAGATAAGCCGCCACCATTCCAGCAAGCTTGTTTTCTGTTGCATTTTACAGTTTCAGCTTATTTCCTTATTGAATAGAAAACTCGTTTGATTGTATCTCTGTTATTTTGTGTTAAGCATTTGTTAATAATCTATAGTGATTTCGTTCTTCTCATAAAATCCGGGTCACGTGCTAACAAAATCCCTTGATAAATCACATAGGCTTCGGCCATATTGTTGGTAGTCTTGCTCAAGTTCCAGGAGAAGTCTAGCAAATGATTTCCTATAGGGCTATACAACACCCCTCCTGCACCTGCCTCCCTTGGGTTGCCTTTTGAATCCCCATCAAAACATAGGATGAATCCCGCTTTAGAAGATAACCATAGATTGTATTCTTGATGTGAAATTTGAAGCTTCCAAAATGATATTTGAAGTATTTTGGGGGAATGACTTATTTTGACATTCATTTTATTCATATAGTGTTCTGCTTTTTCCAGCTGTTCAACTTTCTCAACTTTTATTCTTCGTGAAGATAGATATTCTCCCAATTGGCCCATCGCATGGGTAGCGACTGTGGGGGGGAGAGATAATTTATTTTTAAAGATGACTTTATTCCTTGCCAACGAAATTTTCCAACAAACAAATTTAATGGACACCTTCCAGACACGGAGAAAGATTGGTATATTAGAAAATGATCCCTTATAGACTTTACTCCATTTCTCAATCATAACTCTACATGTTGAGGGCCTGGAAATTTTATGCATTAATTATGAATACACCATTTGCAATACTTGTTTGGATAAATTGCAATCCAGGAAGAGATGTGTTGAAGATTTAGAATCTTGTATGCATAGTGCACATATAAATGGTCCCATAATACCTCTTTTGAGCATATTTTCTCTTGTGAAAAGTTTATTGTGTGCTAGTTTCCATCCAAAAATATTGATATTTAGGAGCCCATCTATATTCCAAATCTCCTTCCATAAATTGAACTTTTCTGGTAGTTGGGACTGATTGAGAAGAATCTTGTATCCTTCCTTTACCGAATAACCAGAAGAACCCCACCCTCTGCAGTCCTGCGATTGGAGATGAACAGGAGCCGAACCATTGATAATCTACAAAAAGGATTGAGAAAGTTGGGATAACATTTGGAGGGACTTCTCCCAAATTCCACCCCTTCCAAGATCCATTGCTATGCCATTCAGAGATGTCAAAGAGGGAGAATTTCCCCTAAGTTGTTAGCCAGGTACGCAAAGGGTCCAGGGAGGGGATGCCAGATAGGATTCCAAAGGTAGAGAAGGAGTCCTCCCATATATTGATATTATTTACATTCCCCGAGCACCAGAAAAGATGTTCCCGCAAGATTGAAAGAGAGGCACTTAATAGTTTCCAAATATGAGAGCCTAACTGTTGGTCAGGAGCAATGTCTAGGAATATTCTTCGATTTATTGATAGGTACTTGTGACATATTTCTTTCTTCCACCAGTATTTTCCATCAGATATCAATCTTCAGAGAAGTTTTTCTCCCAGTGAAATATTTATCTTTTCAGGGTCCCGAATTCCTAGCTCACCATGCTCTTTAGGGGCGCAAACTATAGACAAATTGACCATATGGAAATTTTTCTCATTATCTTTACCCCCTTAACATAAGAATTTGTGGATTATCCAAGCCATTGCATTTTTTATCCCTATTGGGGCTAAGAGAGCTGAGAATTGGAAGATGGGGAAAGAAGATAAGACTGATTTTACCAATACCACTTGACCTACCAGATTCAACCAAATAACTCCCCAAACTTCGAACTGGTCTTTAATCTTTTGTATAATAAATTCCCACGCCTCCACTGGGAGATATTTCAAGCTAATTGGAGTTCCTAAGTATTTGAAGAATTTCCAATCCACTGAGAAAGGAAATTGCAACACACTAACAATTCTTGCCAGAGTGTTTGCTTTTATATTCCATGAATAAATTTGGCTCTTGTTTTTTTTCTTATAATTCCTCCTGAGGATTCACCATACTGATCCAATACCAATTTGAATCGGCTGGCCATAATTTGAGAAGCTCCACCAAGAAGCAAAGTATCATCAACAAATTGTGAGTGGTTTATTCTTCTAACTCCTCTTGCAATCTTCAGACATGGGATGGAGCATGTTCTTCTTTCATGTTCTAATCTTCTATTCAGAGATTCTGCCATTAAAACATACAAAATTGGGGAAAGCGAGCATCCTTGTATTAAGCCTCTTGAGACTTTAAAAAAGGGGGCATGCCTACCATTTATTAATGGATCTATCCAAGGGGTGGAGATATAGGCTCCAATCTAAGAGATAAAAGATTGATTAAAGCCAAAAAAAAAAAAAA
>ML782305.1:20883-69574 GCA_009831015.1 Picea engelmannii
AACTCAACTTCATTAACAATTAAAAATTTCACAATAGCCTTCTTATCTTTACCCAATGAATAAAATCAACCTGTAAGGAATTATCCTATAATCCATTTCATTCTACCAACTATTAATCAACAAAATATTCAACAAGGAAACAAGTAGATGTACATATCTGAATAAAGTGTTGGGACAACAAATGGAACAACCAAGTTCTAGCCAACCGTAGAACAGAAGAACCAAACTACTTGCTCTATTCACCCCCTAGCCTGACCATGAGTCCATAAGGGCGAATTCCAATAATCCTCTTTCGCTATAGTCCTCTTTCAGATCAGAAATCCCCTTGCCTCACACTCCAAAAAATGTTCATAGAAACAAGTGATATCCTTTCTCCAACATACTAACCAATGACCTGCCTCCTCCCATGTGTTGTATATCATGAGCATCTTGTGCCTAGGTATTTTTCCCTCGTTGGGAATTTTTGCAATTTTACAAATCCCTGATTTTCAGGGGTTGCTTGTGGCCAAATTACTCATTTTCCACTTGTAAAATTCATCCCTGAGGTAAATCAACTATGTTCCCCACTCATGGAATCATGGTTAGCTATTTTCAACCTTGTTGTTCCATTTTCCCTTCAACAATTAATATATAAAAAATATGTCTTTTACATGTGTCATAGTCAAAGAGTTGGTTGGGAAAATCAAATCTCTACCCAACAATCACAATAATTAATTACAAATAATCAAATTCAAAATTCAAAATTTCCATAAATGGCAATAATTTTTCAAATACGAATTTGCCAAAAATGGAAATAAACTTTCTAAGTGCATACAAACTTTAATAATTAATTGTTTTGGGGGATATTACATCATCTCCCCCTTCTATTCAACATTTTCCCTAGTGTTCGTTCCTTTCTCGGAATAGGGTTGGATAAGATTCCTGCAAATATTCCTTCAATTCCCAAGTGGCCTTCTTAGGACTAAAGTGCTTCCATTTCACTTTTACCAGGGTGATGACTCTGTTTCGTAGTATTGTTTCTTTCCTGTCCACAATGTTCAGAGGTTCTGCTTGGTACTCGCCTTTTGGTTCCACCTACACCATGTTCCAATCAATGATGTGAGTAGGATCATGAACATACATTTTTAACAAAGAAACATGAAATACATTATGAAATTTTAATTTTGCAGGAAGTGCAAGTTGATATGCCATGGGTCCAATTTGAGCTAAGATCTCAAAGGGGCCACAAAACCTCATCACCAACTTTGAACATTTTCCTAGCTTTAATGTACTTCTTCTTGCTTTGACTTTTAAATACACATGGTCTCCAAATTGGAATCCCCGGTGTCTTATTTTAAGATCTGCATAGCTTTTCTCCCTTTCATGTGCCTCTTTTAAATTTTGTTGTACTTTTTTTACAGTTTTCTTCATTTCCTAGAGAATTTATGGTTCCATTATGAGTCTTTCAACTGGGTTATCCTAGCTAATCAGAGTTGTACATGTTTTGTTGTAAAGTACTTTGAAGGGGCTCATCTTAGGGGATGTATGATCACCATTATTGTACGGAAATTCCACTAAGTACAGGTATTCCTCCCACTTAGTTGGTTTCGTCCTTACATACATTCGTAACATATCTTCAGCAATCTAATTTGTTAGTTCAATTTTCCCATCTGTTTGTGGATGGTAGCTTGTGCTAAAATTTAGGTTAGTATTCAACCCTGTGTTGGCACCAGGCTGAAGTAGAAAGAAGAATGATTGTGGGAAAGAAAGCGTGCAAAATATTATCACATGTGCATGCAAGAAAGCATGCAAAAACAAAAGCAACAGCTGGAGGAAGAAAAACACACGTATGGGAGAAAGACCTAACGTAAGAAAGGTTAGGGTTTTGGTAATATTATGAAAATGGATGAAGAGCCTGAAATGTGTAAATATAGATACAAAAGCATCATATAGGGTTGGTTATTGTTAATTTAGCGGTATGAACTGATTTTGTAAGCTTTTGAGAAAAGAAGATATGAGGGAAGGTAGATCTGAGGATTAGACCATAGGCGGTAGATCCTTGTGTGATCTAGTTCACCTCACATATATCTTACCCAGTTTGGTGGAGAATTGTAAGCGCGTGGCACTAGGAATATAGACCTGCCTAATAAAAGAGACAAGAGCCAAATATTTATGGATGTAGCCCAGAAGGGGGTGAACCATAGTAATAATCATGTAATATGTTGAATGTATGCATGTCTCTTCTTTTTTTCAACAATTAATGGTTAAGCTTGATGAATGAGTTAATATATTGTTATGAATATGTTTATACTTTGCTTAAATTAAACTGTGGGATATGTGTATGCGACTCCAAGGAATAAGTAGTTTCCCTTACAGCTCATGGTATCTGGCTTTAATCAAGAAACCCCTATCCCCTACTTTGTCATAGGCTGTAAACACCTTAGTCTTATGGCCGCCCATTTTAAATCTATCTCGGGTGAGACTGCGTAGTACCTTCTCGATGTTGTGTTTCCTTCTGGTTTACCAGGAGGGCCGATAGTTTTAGATGCTTTGTTGGAACCCTAAATGACATGAAACCTGGATCAATAACTCAGACAACCTGAGAAGGGAATTGATAACCAACAAATGGTTTCGTTTTTGTCTTAAGAGAAACAAGAAAGGACTGAGTAGATGAGATGGAATGAATAAGAACCGGAGGAGCGAGACATAAGAGAAATGAGTAGTTAGAAGGGAATGTTGAGACCTTGGAACCCCACTAGAAAACAAATCAAGGGCTGGTTGAGAACTAAAGAGCTAGAGTTTGCATAGAAATACAATAGAAACCCCAGGATCACACCGCATAAATACCTGGATAAATACGTATTGATGGATTTACACGAAGTCTTTTTCTGTGATTTTACACATCTACTACAAGAGTGGATCTTAAGGTTAAAGGATAACCATGCGACGAACCGGATTCGACAGCTCGATTGGACTCCAGTACAGATCCAACAGCTACAGCAGGTGAACAACAAATTCAACCACGCAGTCGACTTTTTCCTTGACAGTATTTTGGCAGGCTTTATCACAGAATTTGCGGTAGACACAACAAATTCATACAACGCAGCTGAGAAAGAGTTCCTATGAGGACCCAGAGGAAGGTACATTCGATCACTGTATACCTCTATCAAAATATTTCTATATAAAAAATGTATAATGACAATGGAATTAGATAGCTAGACTTCCATCCGTGCATGGGGGAAGGGGGGAAGCGCTAACAGAGAGAGGAGGAATGGAAGGAGGGAAAGACAAAGAAGGAGGAGGAACCCTTGGACCCAATATTTATGGATGATGGCCATATTAAGTGGATCTTGGCATCATCGGGAATGATGTGTAGCGGAGAACCCTACCAATATAAGGTGAATACCAAGAAGAGAGCCATAGTTGAGAGGGAGCACTTAGCCAGCGATGAGGAAGAGGTAGAGGATCTTCGGGTTGTGGAGAAGATTGAGGAAATATTACTCACCTCATATGATAGGAAATAAAGAGGCCCAAGAACAGAAGGAGAAGACAACCATCCCTTCAATATTAATGTCAGTGTGGAACCCATAAACCCATGTGCGACCAATACACCAAATAGAACACCACTGTTTAGACAACCAAAGTTCGGGGGAAGTTTAATAGAAGGAAGTACATCTACACAAAGAGAAACAACTGAAGGAGCCAGTTCAGGCAACCATAGTCAAGTATCTACACTGCGCGGAGGAGGGAGTAGCTCAGTATTTGGAATGGCAGGACATGATCTTACTATTAGATTACCATAGTTTTGAGGAGAAGCAACAAAAGACCCTGAGAAGCATCTGTTAATTTGTGCAAAGATCTGGGAAGCAAAGCAGCTCACTGATGAAGACACCAAACTCATGCAACTAGTGATCATGCTAAGAGACTGAGCACTAGACTGGTACATAAGTCTAGACAAGAACAATGTTCTCGAAATGACATAGACACTGGACGACATTAAGAAACTATTGATAAATGAGTTCCATAAGCCAAGATCAGAGGATCAATACATGAATGAAATGATTGAAATAAGACATAAACTAGGATAATCGGTATGGGAGATTGATCAAAGATTCAGGCGATTAAAAGGAAAGTTAAAATACCTTATGACCAATATGCAACATCGGCACATGTTTGTCAACTCACTACTCCCACACTTAAAATATCCATTACGACAATAGAATTTTCAGACCCAGGCAAAGGATCTATAGGCAGGCTTGCAATTGGAAGAGAATCAGTACCAACAGACAGACCCGACTATCAAAGAACTGAAAAAGGATATGAAGAACTTAACATTTTAGCTGAACCAGAATAAGAACAAGGACAAATGAGAAGTCGTTTGGTGCACTACCTGCAGGATGGAAGGACACCATAAGAATGAATGCCCAACACTTGCATAGTATATGGCGACAGGGATGCCAAAACCACTACCACAGGGAGGATTATGGTGTGAAATATGAAAGAAAATAGGTCACGACCCTTACCACTACACGATGATGCAAAAATACCAAATAGTTCCGAAGAACTCATATTGCACCTTTTGCAAGTCAGTTGGCCAAGACGACAAAGATTGCAGAACTATGGAGCTAATGCGAGAAAGAACATCATATGCGTACAGGGTACAGGTAGAAATGATGACTGGGAAAGCAACACCATAGTTTACTCAAGCCCCAACCCCATACAACACCACGCAACAATAGTATAATACTACACCACAACCGTACAATAATGCATAGTTGCAGTACAACCCAACATAGCCCTAGTATAATACTACGCAGTATAATCAGGGACCATAGTATAACACACCACGAGGTGATCATGCAGGATATAAAGGAGCGGGACGAGACAGAGGAGATTTTGAACGTGGTAGAGGACCTGTTACATGTCACAATTTCCAACAACCGGGACATTACGCATGGGAGTGTCCACTGCCACCAGCGACTTGTATGTATTGTCATGCATCGGACCGCGATACGGAGGAATGTCCGACATTACTTGTAAAGATCCAGGAAAAAAGGAATCAAAATAACTAGAATGTTCAGTGGATTTCTGTTGAAGCAAGGGATGATGAACGAAACATCAACATAGTCACTCGAGGAGGAACTAAAATAGGAAATGACACAGTTCGAAAGGAACCAGCGCAGAACCAATGGGTAAAGAAGAACACTGACCCCAAGAAGAAGTTCGACGTGCATAAGGAGAAAGATATCTTTATAGAAGTCCAAAAATAATTCCATAAGGAGAACATTGCATCGACTGCACAATAGAGAAAGGAAGCTCTAGAATATGAAATGCCGTCATCACTAGACCATACCAACAGAATAAAACTCAAGGAAAAAGTAAGTACTATCAAAGACATTTTTCAATCATGCATCAAAATGTTAAGTGATCCTTCATCTGTCAAAATAGTGCAAAACATCCTAGAAAAATGTAACAACGAGACAAAACAGAATCCAGAATTGAAAATTGTCAACCACCTACACACAAGAAGAAGAATAACTAGGGAATTTAGACTAAATGCTAACATTGGGGATTTAAATATGGGATATATTATACTAGATCTAGGATCTGAAGTGAATGTACTTCCAAAATCTACATGGCAATGCATGGGAGAACCTACACTGGCATACTCAATTGTTAAATTAAAGCTAAACAAATCAACATAAAGTCCTACCAATAGGTAGACTGAAAGGAGTGACAGTAGATCTGAATCATGTGCACACTAAGGCGGACTTTGAAGTCATTGAAATAGTAGAGGGAACAACACCTTACCTTATAAATCTTCCCCTTGATGAGGGGTTCCTTGATGTCAATGGGGCATGTGATCTTATCTAACCTGACTAAACCCCATTCCCATACCTTCTTTGTTACTCTACACATGAAGGTTATCTTAAGGTTGTAGATGGCCTCGATGATTTTTTCTAGAGAAGCCAAGACATATAATATGTAAAGGGGAATGGACTATAAAACATACTTTACAAGGATGTTTTGGAATAGTAAGAGAAAAAAGGGTCCATCTAGTTATCTTGGCTTCCATATTATATCATAGATCCTCCTAGATAAAATTATGTTGGCTATTATGGGCTGACCCAGGTTCTAACTACAGAGTTACCAACTTCCCTTCAACCATCGACCCTTCTGGATACCAGAAGGGGAGACAGAGGACAGAGTGCACTACGTAGTCTCACCCGAGATGGCTTCAATGGGTGGCCACAGGAGCCAGGTGTCTACAACCATGGGATGGGATGTGATTCTCTCTCAGGGACATGAGATGTAATCAACAACTAGCCCTCAAATCCTCATTTATTATGCTAACTCTAACTAGATGTTAGTTCTGACCATTGACACAACTATTCCAAGAAAAAATAATTAAACATTATAACACCATATACCCAATGACATATATTCATCTACTGCAACATAATATTCATATCTAAATACTAACTATGACATTTATTCATTTAGTGTTGTTCTACATATTTCATAAGTTTATCCCTAGTGCACAGTATTATTTCCTTTATCATTCTAACATGTTCATCATAAAAATCATTAAATCAAATATAATCAAGAGTACTGCAAACATTCACACATAACCCAAATATACCATGGTTCACCCCCTCTCGGGGCTATGTCCGCAAAGATGAGTCGCATTATCTCTTTATTAATCTTCATGCAAAATTCAATGCCATGCACTATACATTTCTTCCTCCATTACAATCGATCTCTGCAAATCACTATAGTCCTCACAAACTTATAACTTCTTACCAACCAACCATATGAATTCCTAACTGACTAAATCCTTCCACAATCCTAATACATTATACTTATACAAAAAATAGGACAAAGTCCTTACAAAACCCCTAACCCTAGGTGGATTATCTTTTTCCACTTACCAATTGCTCAATCTCGGTTGGTCCATGATCCAATTGTTCTCCAAGTCGACGCTTGTCCACTTTCCAACTTCTCCGCAACAGTTTATCCACTTTGTAACTGATTTTCCTCGACATTAGTTTTCCTCTATTTCTGGTGCTTTTTTTCCTCTATTCTTGACGCAATCCCCATTTTCCCACGCTGCCTTGATTTCTTCAAACTTCCTTGATTTTATTCCAAAATTGGCCTACACCAATAGGCCCCCAACACTGACATCGTGACTCTTCCTGAGTCACTCACTGACTACTGCATCTTTCACTACATGTGTCAGTGCTCCATATATTTCTACCTCTTGTTGGAATTTCTCCTGAGCCTGGTTTCTCTTTTCTGCCATGGATTCTATCATCTGCGTAGTGACTAGAGGTTTCAATATTTCTCCCCCCCTCCAAGCCTATCTGCTCCATCCTTGATTTTGCTTCATCGATCTCCATGACCAAATGTTCAGTATTTTCCTGCAGAGACTCTAACTGAGCCTCCCTTGCAATCGTTTCTGCCAGCATTGCCTTTTCTTCTCACTGCATACTCTTGATTTCTGCAGTCGTCTTAATCTTTTCTAGAAGTGACATTGTCTTTTTTCTCTGTTTCAAGTTTTCCATTGCCACATGGACCATATCCTCCTTTTGTTTCATCTTCTATAAGCTTCCATCTTCTTGTACTTGTGTCCATTGTTGGCCACTTTGCTCCAACAGATCTCTCATCTTTTATATAGTCTATGTTATATTATTTGCAAATTATGTTGCATCTTTCTCTCATTGTGATCTTACTTCTGGAGGAGTAGTGGGTATTGCATGCTCCTCCAGCTCCTTTATTTGGTTTTTGTAGTGCTCCAACGCTTGAGCTATCTACTTCATGTTTTACTCTGGTGATACTTCCTTTGATGTTACGTTGTCCGGGATGGTTTGAAACACTATGCCAATGTGTTTCTCCATATCTTCTACCTTCTACTACACTAAATTGTTCTCCTTCCCTTATTGGATAATCTCTTCCTTTAGTTTGATTTTCTCCTCATGCATTGTTTGTAAGTTTTCCGCATCCGACCTTTCCCTAGACTGGATTTCTTGTGCGACACTGATTTGCAATTTGTGCAACGGCATCGTTGGAATCCTTGGCAACACCAAGTCTAATGTATCTATTTCCTTTATAGGCTTCTATGACACCTCCTCGTCGATGTACAACACATCTGGTGTTATCATGAAATTTGTGATCCCTTGTGCTATGATTTGTATTGTTTTGTTTTTTGGCATTCCTTCCCTAGTCTCCACTGTTGTGTCTTTTTGTCGCTTTTTTCCTTGATATTTATTTGTTTCAATGCAGGTTTTATGTCCTGCACCTACTCAATAATTGAAGCATATGCTTCTCAAAATTATCCCAAGATTTTGATAGACAATATTCAATGGTTGTGGCTACTAGTTTGACATCATCTATCGTCAGTGATGTGTGAGGTGGTATTCTATGGGCCTTCACCTTCTTCCTTGAGCCGCTTGATTTATCTGATGTTCTCATAGTTTAGGCCTCTAATAGCTCAGATGTCACTGACATGTCTGTATCCGCCCCTATCTCTTATCCAACTTCTTCTTCCACAGGCATATCCTTTGTTTCTTTCCTCACTTCTATTGCGTGCACCTTTTCTCTTGTAACATCTTGTGTGTTCTCTGTGCATAGTGGATCCTATCTGGAACCACCCTATGGTTTCTTATACATCCTTTGTTTCTTTTTAGGTGGGTTTCTTCCCCCCACTTGGCCTTGGGTTTTCTTATTCTTCTTGATGGCACTATTTATTCATGTTTGTTGCGTGGGGACTATTCTGTCTTGCGTCTAAGTCTGTACTATTGGCACTGTATTTGGAATTGTTGGAACCTTCCATTCATCATGCCACTACTGGACCTCCATTTGTATATGCTGCATCATCACGTCATAGCTTAGTTATATCCACTCCTTTGTTGGATCCCTCTTCACCTATAACCACATGTTGTGGTGCATTTCCTGAAAAATTGGCAATTTTTCCAAACTCTTGGACTTTCTCAGGTGAAATCCTCCACCTGTTGGCTAAGTGGTTATGGATCTATGAAAGGTATCAAGAAAATAAATCGTTGTTCACCTTCTTCATATTAGGGTCTGTTGTGATCCTTAAGGAAGTGTATCGAGTTGAACCACACTTTCCTAATCTTTGAAGGAACATACTATACGTCGGTTCTTTCCAACCTACAAGAGAAATGATGATGAGTAAGCATGATTAGTGTAATTCAGATCCCCAATCTTGTGTATCCTTACAATCTTCCAGAAAATAATTAAGCAAATAAGGGGCCCAACTCATCGACCTCACCTTCACGCACTGCACTGCAACCGATACCACTCCTACTAGTACTTCTTCCTTCCTTTATTTGCAAATTACTTTACATCCTATCAAACTTGTGTCAAATCTTGTCACTGGATAATTAATGTCACTGATCCTGATCCCCCTATTCCCTCTATATGTGCTATATTTTTCCTTAATTTCATTTGAAATGGCCTTTTACTTAGTCATATCCTCCAGATATTGTTTTGACTTCTCCCCATCCATGGGTAGCCCAGTAATTGAAACTATTAAGTCCACACTGATAGGAATTCATCTATCCATCCATAAAACACCTCCATGCACCCTTTCTAGGAGTTGTTTCACACATCCGTTGATATGTTTACTGCTCCCAAAGTGCGGTATATCTAGTAAGTTCATAATACCCGTGTTTTAGAGTCCCGGGTGTTGGATCATGTTGTCATTGATTCAAAAGGTTTGATTGATTGATGTCAAGTGATTGATTGATTTCATTGATTGATTCCAAAGGATTTATTTATTGATGATTGATGTAATATGTATTTTCCTTGATGATAATGCATAGATGTCAAGTAGAATATAGTCATATGATGTCATACATAGATGAAGATGGATCAATGAGTTGCCATTGATACATGATGCATATATGAATATGGATGAATGAGTAATCATTGATATTATGCAAAGATGAAGATGGATCAAGAAGTTGTCATTGATACATGATGCATATATGAAGATGGATCAATGAGTAATCATTGATATGATGAAAATATGAAGATGGATCAATGAGTTGTCATTGATATGATGCATAGTTGTATCATTATTGTCTTATCATGGTTGATAAGGTGTACAAATGGATGAAATCCAAAGTGGTACCCTTATGGTGAAATCCCTCATGGGAAGACGCTTTATGGTTGAGTTATCATAGAAGTGTGGTTGGAGAAACCATGCTCATATGTGGAATAATGAGATAAATATCAGTGAAGTTGTTGGTTAAACTATCCTAGATGCATAGTGTTTGTCATGCCATTTCTAGTGGTATGTGGAATGTCACATAACTCCTCATAGTTTGAGATTTATGGCCCTACGAAGATGAAGGACCCTCATATGTTGGATTGAAGCCCCATGAAGTCAAAGAAGTCAAAGTACTTGAAAAGAAGAAATTATTATTTAAATGATAAAGTGAAGTGACAAAGTCAAGAAGACTATTTAAATGATAAAGTGAGGTGTCAAAATTGAGGAGGATTATTTAAATGATAAAGTAATGGATAAAATTCTATTTATGGAAAGTGGTTAATGCTAAAATGAGGAAAATAGGTTAAGTGACCTAGAAATGGGTTAAGTGACCTAGAAGTAGGTTAAGTGACCTAGAAGATGCTTATAAGGAAGCTACTTTGAGAAGTATAGATAAGAGGCAAGGGTCTCTTGTGAAATTTACATTTTAGGGAAGATATCTTGTGTATATCTTGATTATGAATTGAATATCTATTCTGAGAGAGAGACTGTGAGAAGGATCTCATGGATGCATCAACGTTTCTGCAAGTTGGAGGTCATGATGGAAAAAGTATTGGAAGTTCAGAAACCCTAGTTTATGAGGTGTACGCGGGCTATTGTGATCTAGGGCGCGTACATACATGGGTTGTATGAAGACAGGGCGTGTACAGTGGATGAAGTGATGGAGATTGGTGTGTGAGATGATGACAGGATCTTGAAGACTGAGGCATGTTCCAGATCTACATTCTATGGGCTCATATGTTCCATAGAACTTCTGGTATGGTTATATTGTTTTCTTGATGGATACTACTGCTTGTTGTGTGGTGAATGCTTGAGGCATTCTTGATATGGTTGTTGTGATATGGTTTGTGTTGGTTGATAGAGTGAGCAATACTCTTATGATTCAATATTGATGTGATTTATATATTATATTGGTTTCTTATACATGATTGAGTAGTATTCATATTGTATGGTGGATAAGAATGAGTAATTTGTTGGAGAGATTGGATGTGTTGTGACTGGCTATGGGCCAGACTGGACAGTGAATAACATAAGAGAATGTGATTGAAGGTTGCATAATATATGAGTGTGTGATGAAAAGAAAACCCTAGTTTCTCAAATGTGATACACAGGCTGTAGTATAGACTTACTGTGTACATGCATAGGTTGTAGTGAGTCAGGGCACATACATACGTGGGTTGTACTACTGACAGGTCATGTATGTGTTGACAGATTGATATCTATTGAGGATTGTTGCCTCATCTCAGTTGGTGTTGTGGGTGTAAACTGAGTCTTTCATTATAGAGTTGGTGGTCTTGTAGAGTTGTACTATATTCAGTTGTTGTTGAAAAACTCAAGGACTGTAGTTCGTAATAAAAATAAAATTGTACATACATCTTGTGTTCTTTGTGTTCCTTGTGGTGATGATTTGTTGATGATATATTGTTGATAAATGTTTCTTATATATGTTCACACCTAACTGGTTATAAATGACAACAATAAGTAATGAATACATGTTCATTGCTAATGAATGAGTTTTGTGTAAGAGGAAAGTTTTGGGAAAAATAGCCCTACATTGTTCACCCCCCCGCTCAGTGTAGTCGGTGTATCCAACAATTGGTTTCAGAGTAGGCCTTCAACATAAGCCTTAACAAGGTTGGAGGAAATCCATGGACACACAAATGGATGATGAAGTTCCAATCCTTGATGAGGAAAACTATTCTACTTGGATAATAGAGATAAGAGTACATTTGAAGGAAATGTGAGCGGGTATTTGGAAAGAACCCATTGGTGGATCAGTTTCCTTGAAGAACAAGTAAAATTTTGCATCTCAAATGGAAGGAAAGAAGAATGATGAATTGGCTCTCAAGACAATTCTTAGTGGACTCTCAATCCCTATCAAAGAGAGCATGGGACAATGCACTTCCGCCAATGATCTATGGCTAAATCTAGAGAAGACATATCAAATAACTAAGGAGAAGGAAGATATTGAAGACCACTCCATCAAGATCACTAAAGGTAAAGAATATCCAAAAACTCTTGAATGCATTATTTCTAAATGTGATCTTGAAAACATTTTAAATGAAGACAAAGAATCATGATATAATGATGGCACAAACAAAGATATTGAAAATGAAGACAAAGAATCATGTGATGATGATGGTAGAAATGAAGATCTTGAAGACATGTCAAATGAAGACAAAGAATCAAGTGATGATGTTGGAAAAAATGAATATCTTGAAGAGATTTCAAATGAAGGTAAAGAATTCCCAAAGACACTTGATTGCAATGATTCAAAATGTGATGATCTGAATTTTTCTCTGGAAGTGAAGAAGAAAATATAGAAATAGTTTATGTAGAGTTTGATGGTAGCTATCCCATGGAAAGAATATAAGAAGGACTATTAGAACTTCAAAATAAAGTTTAATAGGGTCTCTATGAATATAGCAATGACTGCTATTATATAGACTATATCTATCTTTCAGATAACACTAAAAGGTTTCTTAAGAAGAGTCAAAGGCACATCTTGAAGTTAAAGGAAATGCTCAAGAAACAAGAAGAGAATAATAAGACTAAATTAGAATATAAGGAAGAATATATCACAAGGATAAAGAATGAGAAATAAGATATGAAGGTAGATGACGAGATTATAATTTTTTTTGAAATTATTGTCCATCTCAAGACCCAAATTGAAGAAGCCAAAAGGGTAGAGGAACTATTGAAGAATAAAATAAATGAAAAGGAAGAGTCATGTCATAAGTTATAAGTTGAAGTTGTTTATCTTAGAAAGAAAGTGGAGAAGTCAAACAAATTCTTGAATATCTCACTAATCTTGACTGAGATCTTGGAAAGTCAAATATCACCAAATGATAAATCAGGTCTTGGATACAAGAAAGAAGCTACACATGCTAAAGCAAGAACCTCAAAGAAGCATGAGAAAAAGGATAAAGAAAATGTTGCAAGTCAACCATCTACAAAATACAAGGAAAGTTTCAAAAGAACGAAGAAAGAAAGACATCAAGAAGCTACCTTTACACCTCAAAGAAAATCGACACCAAAGCAAAGGTATGAAATTGTTTTTCATGGTCAATGTTATTCATGTAATGAATATGGTCACAAAGCTTTGGAATGCAGATATTATCCAAGGAGAAATAATGGAAGAATTCATAACACCATAAGGTCTTGGAGATGTGATCAAGTAGGACACATTGTTGTTCACTTCCACAACATGAGATTCTACAGCTGTAGTGGATTTGGCCACAAATCCCAGGATTGTTGGAACACAAGAATAAATTCCATGATGAGGACTTCATACAACATGACTAGAATAAGGAATGAAGTAAGGAAGGGAGACATATTTGAAAATATGGAAGCTCAGAGATCAATTTATGAGAAGCAGGGACACCTTCATAAGTGGGTGAAGAAGACTGAGCAACCAGAGAAGAATGGAAGCCTTAAGGGAAGCTCAAGTGTGTCATATACTAAATCATATGCAGGTGGCAGTGGTAACACTGATGTACATACATAGGATAACCTTGAATAGGTCATGTACATATGCGATATGTTTGTGCAACAGGCCACGTATATGCGGTAAAGCCTTGGGAAATAGGCTATGCACATGGATTGGAACTTGATGTGATGTTATAACACTATGATGAAGTGTCTAACATAGTTTTTTGCAGGTTATGACATTGTTTGTTGTAGGTTCTTATGATTACATATTGGATTATGTAAAGTGATGTTATAAAATGAAAGGCTATCTTGGATGCATGGCACTAAACCATGAGTATGGATTGAGGTAGTTTATGTTGAAAAACAATGTTGGTCATGACAGTGAAGTTATGTCTCCTTGATTATGTGATATATCATGATGATGCTAGCTAGAGATGTCATTGATATATTGAAGAATACTACTAGTACATATATTGTTGGATGCTTAGTATTTGTTGTAGTGAATGAAGGATTGAGGTTGATCTGTTGGGGTACATGGATGGTACATATTTTGAGTTTCATTGATATATCTTATGATGTATTATTAGAAGCATATTTATATGGATGGGATACATATGGGAACATGTAGTTGGTGAATTGATGAGGTGACCATGTTGTACATCATTGATGATTCATAGCTTGATCTATAGTTGATTCATGATTGGTACACTCCTAGTACATTGGTGAAAACACCTACTAGCAGGTTGATTGGCACATGTTTTATGGTGGATTTGGCATACATGCATGAGGATTGATTTTGTTGTGATATCGGTGCATGGTTGATGTACTTTATTGGTACAAGTGATGATACATGTTGATGTACATGTTTGGTACACTCATAGATGGTATATGTTTGAATGATAGTACTGGGCTAAAAGTACACCATTGGTATTACTTGATTAGCACAACAATTGGTATTTGTTTGAGATACATGGTTGTGGAACTTGGTTCATGGTAGATACATATCATGAATGAGATGACACTTGTTTGTAATGTTGGTAGATGCACATTGTTTGGCATGTTGTTATATGCACATGGTTGACATATTGTTGGATGGACATGGTTGGCATATTGGTAGATGCATATGGTTCACGTATTGGTAGATGAACATGTTGGCATGTTGATAGAGGCATATGGTTGATACATTCCATGGATGATATCTTTTGGTACTTTGTATGATATTGATGTACATGGTTGTTGTGCATGATGATCACACATTTTGGTACAGGATATACCTGGTTAATATTTTTCTCTATTTCGTTGTTGACATATATTTTTCTTCATGACGTTTGGTATGGCATGTGTTTGATGCATGAATAGGTCCAAGGATCATAATATGGTAGAATATTGTTCATATTGCAGAGAAGATAGGGGGAGACATACCCATAGGGGGATTGATTCTTCTTCCCATGATTCTAGGAGGATATATTTATTAGATACATACTAGGAAAGAGCCCTATATTTGAAGAAAAAGAACAGAGGAATAATTCCATGGGGAGAGATGTTCACAGGGGGAGTATGAGTGATGTATATTCAAAATTACATCAGAGTGATATCCCTTGTTCAAAAGGGGATAGATGATTCATAGGAAGATCAAAGGCATTCAGACAGGGGTAGCATCCCCAAGGAGAGTTCAAGTAAGAGGAGCATCCCCAAGGGGAGAATGGCCCTTTTCCATTAATTTCAAAGGGCGAGAGATAGTCACATTGATGTTATTGATGATTATTGATGTGGAGATATAGTCACATAAATGAAATTGATAACTATTGATGTAGAGCATGCCTTGTCTACATGTTGACATCAATGGTTGGTGTTGACATCAATGTTGGTATTGCCATCAATGCCAAAGGGAAACATTGTTGGATCATGTTGTCATTGATGTGAAAAGTTTGTTTGATTGATGTCAAGTGATTGATTGATGTCATTGATTGATTTCAAGTGATTGATTGATGCCAACGGATTTATTGATTGATGATTGATGTAATATGTATTTTCCTTGATGATAATGGATAGATGTCAAGTAGAATCATAGTCATATGATTTCATACACATATGAAGATGGATCAATGAGTTTTCATTGATACATGATGCATATATGAATATGGATCAATGAGTTATCATTGATATGATGCAAGATGAAGATGGATCAATGAGTTGTCATTGATATGATGCATAGTTGGATCATTATTGTCTTATCATGGTTGATAAGGCATACAAATGGATGAACTCCAAAGAGGTCCCCTTATGGTTAAATCCCTCACAAGAAGACGCTTTATGGTTGAGTTATCTTATAAGTATGGTTGGACAACCCATGGTCATATGTGGAATAATGAGATGAAGATCAGTGAAGTTGTTGGTGAAACTATCCTAGATGGATAGTTCTTGTCATGCCATTTCTAGTGGTATGTGGAATGTCACATAACTCCTCGTAGTTTGAGAGTTATGGCCCTAAGAAGATGAAGGACCCTCATATATTGACTTAAAGCCCCATGAAGTCAAAGATGTCAAAGTACTTGAAAAGTAGAAATTATTATCTAAATGATAAAGTGAAGTGACAAAGTCAAGAAGACAATTTAAATGATAAAGTGAGGTGACAATATCAAGGAGGATTATTTAAAAGATAAAGTACTGGAGAACTTTCTATTTATGGAAAGTGGTTAACCCTAAAACGAGGAAAATAGGTTAAGTGACCTAGAAATGGGTTAAGTGACCTAGAAGTGGGTTAAGTGACCTAGAAGAGGCTTCTAAGAAAGCTACTTGGAGCATTGTAAATAATAGGCAAGGGTCTCTTGTGAAATGCACATTTTAGGGAAGATCTCTTGTGTATCGCTTGAGCATGAACTAAAGATTTATTCTAAGAGAGAGAGTGTGAGGAGGATCTCATGGATGCATCAAAGTTTTGGAAAGTATAAGATCATGACGAAAAAAGTCTCGAAAGTTCAAAAACCCTAGTTTCTGAGCTGTACGCAGGCTACAGTGATCCAGGGCACGTACATAAGCGGGTTGTATGAAGAGAGGGAGCGTACATTGGATGAAGTGATGGAGATTGGTGTGTGAGTTGATGCTAGGCTCTTGAAGACTGAAGTAGATTCCAGATCTACATTCTATGGGCTCAGATCTTCCATAGAAACTTTGATAGGGTTAGATTGTTGTCTTGATGGATACTATTGCTTGTTGTGTGGTGAATGCCTGAGGCATTCTTGATATGGTTGTCGTGATATGGTTTGTGTTGGTTGATAGAGTGAGAAACACTCTTATGATTCAGTAGTGATGTGATTGCTATACTATACTAGTTTCTTATACATTATTGAGTAGTATTCATATTGTATGGTTGAGAAGCATGAGTAAGTTGTTGGAGAGATTGTATGTGTTGTGACTTGCTATGGGTCAGACTGGACAGTGAATGACATAAGAAAATTTGATTGAAGGTTGAAAAATATATGAGTGTATGATGAAAAGAAAACCCTAGTTGCTCAGATGTGATACACAGGTTTTAGTATAGACTGATCGTGTACATACGTGGGATGTAGTGAGCCAGGGCACGTACATATGTGGGCTGCACTACTGACAGGTCGTGTACCTATTGACAGATTGATATCCGTTGAGGATTTTTGCCTCATCTCAGTTGGTGTTGAGGGCGTAAGTTGAGTCTTTCATTATAGAGCTAGTGCTCTTATAGATTTTTACTCTATTTAGTTGTTGTTGAAAAACCCAAGGATTGTAGTCTGTAATAAAAATAAAATTGTACATACATCTTGTGTTCTTTATGTTCCTTGTGGTGATAATTTTTTGATAATATATTGCTGGTAAATGTTGTTGATATATGTTCACATCTAACTGGTTATAGATGACAACAATAAGTAATGATTAAATGGTGATTGCTAATGAATGAGTTTTGTGTAAGAGGAAAGTTTTGGGGAAAAGAACCCTACACTGTTCACCCCCCTCTCTCAGTGTAGTTGGTGTGTCCAACACCAATATCCACTGTGCAGGTTCCAATAGCGATGCACTTGATGGGCCCCCTCCTTTACTTTTCATGTAGTTGTGTTGTGCCAAATTTGGGAATTTGACAATATCTGTTACATCGTGGTCTGAGTGCTTCATGTTGTCTACCCTTCCTCTCATGTCATCATTTGCTTTCATGCCATCCTGGATATTTGACATTACAATTATAAAGTATTCTTGTGTGTACGGTATCCCTTGCACACTTCTTTCAGCCAAAGCTCTCTTTTTCCCTCGTGGGGACGATGCCCCGACCTGTAGTACGTCCTCTTCTCTATTTCTTGTTCTTGTTCTGGCTCTCGGCCCATCTATGATGAACCCATGGCATGTTCTTCCTTTTGTGGCACTTTTCCTCTCAATGCATCAGACTTTGTCCTTTCTGTGTCTTCCTCAAGCTACGCAACCTCCTATGATGGGGTTTCTTCCTCCTCCACTTGCATGCTATGTGTCTCATACTTTGACGTATGGATTTCATACACATAAACTATCATTGGCATGTCTCGTGTCCCTGGTTGCATCGCCCATGCACTGCTTCTCATTTTTCGACCGACCCTGCTTGGTGCTCCATACTAAAATATGGACTGCGGTGCTACAAATCTAAACCTACTGTCAAGAATCCTCACTCTCTTGTGCTTAGGTTTTTCCCTTCTTCCTTATCTTTATATATAAACACAAATGACTTCATTTTCCCCCCTTTTCTGACTTTATAGCGGGACGACGTACTGAAAATTGTTCTACACTGAGAGTTTTCACTTTTTATCTTTTTCTTGCACGATACCCTTTTGTATCTGTCAACTACTTTCCAACGCGTAGTGTCTTCAACACTATTTTTTCTACAATGCACTATTAATGCTAACAATTCTACTACATCCAAAACCTTTAAGTATTCTCCTATCCTTTTGTCTTTTTGTTAAGTTTCTTATTTTTATGATTTTTTGTATTTTTCTTCTAACATCTACTAGATACAATATGTACAATCATACCTCATTTTTCTATGTTTACCTCAGGTTGTTAGGTCGACTGTATTGATACAACTTTAATCGACTTTCATTCACCAGTCCTATAAGATTCTTCCCTAAAATATCTTTCAGTTGCACAACACCTCCATTTGTGATGGCTTCTACCTAATAAGGCCCTAACCAGTTCATATTGAACTTCTCAGGGTGTTGTAGATACCTGCTTTCATAGAGGATAACTAGATCTCCTTCCTTAAATATTTTTTTATTTATGTTCCTATCATGAAAAGATTTTTCCTTCGCTTTTTGTACTTCCTAGTGAAATCCTGCTAGAATTTTGTCTTCTTCTAGCTCCATCAGTTGATCCAATATTTCATGTGTAACACCTTCTTTTGTCATGTTGTTGATTGTTGCAATGTGAATACTAGGTACTAAAAAATGCAATGGAAACACTACCTCCTTCCCATACACCAGTCTGAATGGTGTTTGTTCTGTAAGCTTCTTGCATGTAGCCCTGTAAGCCCATAGTACTACTGATACCTTAAAATCCCAATCATCCATATTCACATTGCAAATATTTGTCAATGCATTTTCTAGAATCTTGTTAAAAGCTTCTACTGTACCATTTTCCCGGGGATGTTAAGGTGTTCTCTTCTGATGATTTATCTCGAATTATTTTGGCATAGCTCTAATTTTATTGTTAATAAAATGAGTTCCCTGATCAGTCAACAAAATTTTGGGACAGCCAAATCTGGTCTCAACGTTCTCAAAGAGAAATTGTGTTGCAATTTCTATGCTAAAAACCTTCATTGAGGATTCTTCGTCCCATCTGGTTAAGTATTCTTTTGTAATGATGATGTAACTAGATCCTAACCTCCTTGATGGTGGTTTAATGGGTCCAATGAAATCCAAAACCCATTTTTCAAATGCTTGCAAAGTTACTTGGGCCATAAGTGGCATTTCATCTCTTTTGGATGGTTCTCCCACCCTCTGAAAGACATCACAGGTTTGACAATATTCCTTTGCATCCTTATGTATTGTAGGCCACCATAATCCTACCCTCAACACCTTTTTTGTTTTATGATTTCCTTCATATATCCCTTCAACTATCTCTTTATGTGCTTCTACTAACACCATGGAGCGTTCATGCTCCATCACATATCTTCTCAGAAATCCATATGCACCTAACTTGGATAAATGACCCACAATCAACTGATAGTATTTAGCACACACTACCAACTATGTTTTATGTGCGATAATAAATTCCTTGGGAGCCATTCCTGTGCTAAAAAATCAAACAATGTCAGCAAAATAATCATCAACAATATGAACAGAAAATAATTTAACATCAGGAAAATTCTCCTCCAAGTTCTTTAGCTCTTCTCCATTAGTAATTATTGATAGATGATTTGGTCCTACATTCATCTTCCCTAGTTTTACTATAATTTCAAAATCATATTCTTGAAACAATAACAACCATATATAGATCCTCCCCCCCCAACATTGTCATGTTAACTAGATACTTAAAAGAGGAATTATTTGTAAACATCTTAAAATTTTGACCTATTAAATAATGTCTGAACTTCTGTACAAGGATGATTTTAGGGGATAAATTTCACTCATGGGATAATTTTCCATGGTTTTTCTAAAAACGAGATTCTCTATTTTAAAAATGGTTCACCCAAATTCTATAGGATAAAATTATTTTACCTTAAAAATCGCCAAAAATTTATAAAAAATATATAAAATCCTTAGAAATTCGAATATTTTTACAAAAATATCGCCAATCATTTATAGTTGGCATATGAAGGATTAGTAAGATTCGGCAAGGTTTCTACATTTTAAGATAAATTTCCATCCTTAAAATCATCCCTTCTTCTGTAGGGCATATATCATAGCTAGACCTTCCCTTTCTGTAGTATTATAGTTCTTCTCGAACTCAAAACATATTCTACTAGAAAAATATATTGGGTTATCAATGTCTCCTTCATATGGTTGTGCCAAAACTTCTCCAACTGCAATGGATGAAGTATCCACATGCACATGAAATTCTTTTGTCCAATCTAGAAAGCTCAAAATTGGTGTTGTAACCATATTCTCTTTCAGTATGTCAAAGATCTCTTGGAATTCATCATTCCACTGGAACCTGATGTCTTTATTTAGTAACTTATCTATGGGCGCAGTAATCTTTTCATATCCCTTTATGATTTTCGTGTAGTACTTTCTGTGGCCCAATGTTTCTCTCAATTGGCACACTGAATTTGGTGATGATAAATTGACAATAACAACAATCTTTGTAGGGTCTACTATCAAGCCCTATTTGCATACAATGTGCCAACGTAGGATGCCAAATGGTGTGTTTAATATACATTTCTTAATGTTAAATGAGATCTTACGTTTCCTACATATTTCTAACATTAACCTCAGAATTTCTACATGGCCCTTTAATAAACTAAATACTTTCCAATCATCTAGATAAACCTCTAAAAATTTATGTATAAAATCCTTGAATGTAGCTACTACTACTCTAGAAAATATTTTTGGTGCATTATTTAAACAAAATGGAATTACTGTGTACTGATATGACTTCCACTCCGTTGCAAATTTAGTTGTGTACCTGTCCTCTGGAGAAATTCTGATCTGATTATATCCTGAAAATCCATCTGTGAAAGAGTACAATTATTTTCCTCCCACATTCTCTAAAACCTTATCTGTAAATGGATTAGGAAAAGGATCATTCAAGCATGCATCATTTAACTTACTCATATCCACATATATATTAATCCCTCCGGTCTTCTTTTCGTGGACTACCATTGGACTAATCCACTCTGATTCTTCTACAGGCTCTATGATTCTTGATTCTAGCATTCTGTCAATTTCTTCCTTCACCTTATTCTTATAGATGGGTTTTAATTTGTATGCTATCTATCTAAATGGTCTTGTCTCTGGTATAAGGGATATCTTCATTTCTCTAAGGTCTCATGTTACCCCTTCTATCTCTAAAAATGTTTCTAGGAATAAGTCACTATACTTGTGTAGTAATTCAATTATCTTTTCCATTGTCTCACTATCCCAGTAACCTCCAGTTTTGGCTATATTAGGCTTCTCTTTAGTACCAATATTGACCTTTTTAATCTTCATAGGTGCAATAAATTATTATGATTGCAACAGGGGTCCTTCCAACCCTCTTTCTCCCTCCCCTTCTAATATTTGTATGCTGCATGTGTTTTCCTCTACTTCTTCATCCTCTGCGACCTCATAACAATAAAATAATTACTCAAGTGTTTCTTTTCTGTAATATTTGTTTATTGTCACTATATCTACCCCATACTCTTCAAATATATTCCCTTTGATCCTTTTTAATTCCATATCCACCCATGGATTCTCACTTTCAAATGAAAAATTTCTAATAAAGTTCTAATGTACAATGTCCCAACTTGCAACTTCTCTATGCAGTTCCTGCTCCTTATGCCAATTACTGGGTATTCCTTCTAATGTATGAATAACTTAATGCATCCATTCCCCTAGTGGTACCAATATCCAATTAGTGATACAATAATCTATGTGTTGTCTTGGGTTCCCTCTTACATCATACTTATGTAGGGATCTATCTTGTTGAGTCCTACCAAATCTTATGCACATCCATCACTTACACTTATACCAGTCCTGAATTACCTTCTTATGTGCACCCCACCATTGTTCAGGTGTGTCCCTCAGTGCTATATCCAACACTAATCATCTTTGACTATCCAAAACCTCCGATTCAAACTCTGTCAGGAAGTTTTATAAATTTTCCTCTTCACTAATTATGGGAAACTATCTGACTTATGTCCCAACCCATCTTACTATGCGTGTAACTCGGGTGTACCTCCTATTAGAGACTTCATGCAATATTTTCTACTAGTTTTCTACTCCATTATCGGTATATGACATGTTGTAATTAATACTCCTCCAACTGAGCACTCCATCTGCAGTTGGATTCACATAGTCTTATTTTCGCATAGTAGTCTTATATAATTGGTTCACATCATCCTCTAGGACACTATTAGGCATATGTTCTACATATCTTTCACAATCTAAGGGATCTAAAGGTGCTACTACCCTAAATTTCCCAACTTCAATTATCATCTTTCTAGTCTTTAAATTAATTATGGATTGATTTTCAAAGGCCCAATTAATTCCCAATAGTGTTGGAAATGGTATAGACTCCTCCACCATATCCATTACTTCAAAGTCTGTTGTTGTGCACACACCATCTATATTCACTATTGTATTCTTCAATATACCTATGGGAATCACTCTCTGCTAGTTTTCTAGCTTCAATTGGATATTAGAATACCCTAGTGTAGGTTCTCCCATTGCTTCCCAAGTCTTCTTTGGAAAAATGTTGAGATTTGATCCTAATTCTAGGATAACATTTCCCATGTTAAAGTCTCTTATATTTTCACTCAAACTAAAATATCTGCTAGTTATTTTCTTTCTATGGACCTAATTATTATTCTTTGGTTCCATTCCTACCCCTTCCTCTATGTTATATTTCTCAAGCATACTTTAAAACAAATCCAATGCATTGTTATCATTAAGTAATTTACAACAAGATTCCAAGAAACTCTTTAAGTTACTTACTTTCTTTGTTTTCTTTCCTTTGTAAGTATGATCCAAAGACTGAGCCATATCAAAAATAGGAGTATCATACCTGGGTGCAGTATTCGATGTTGAGGCTACATTCTCTTTTAGGAACTCATTCGTTTCTTCGTTGAAAGCTTACTTCTGCTTATTTGCATCAAACTGTTGTTGTGGCCAAGTGTTCTTCTAAATCCAGCACTAAGATTCCTTCTTTTGATCATGTGCATCTTCTCCTATCTTCTCTCCTCCTCTAGTCACTATATTTATGTTCCTCCTAGTATCCCTTATTTCTAGAACAACCCACTGAACATTTTGGTTATTTAGATTTCTCTTTTCCTAGATCTTCGTCATTAACTTCGGGGAATCTTCTGTCATGTGATGTGTTGCATGACAGTACATAAATGTTGTTGTTGGTTGAGGAAACTCCTTGACATAGTGTCCTTGCTGTTGAAAATTATGGGAGATAATAGGGCATATTCCTCTGCACATTCCTCCTCTTCTTCTACCTCTAAATCCTCCTATGTTCCCCTGTGGATCCATGTTATGATACTGTCGTGCCTAATTATACTGCAGAGGTTGCTTAAATTGTTGCACTTCTTGAAACTATTGTGCATTGCAAAATTGTGGCGTATTTTGTCCTGCCATCAACTCAGCCTGCATCTTATATGCATATGAGGTTCTTTCCTTCATTAAATCCAAGGTTCTACAATTTTTGTCTTCATGTGCCATAGACTTACAAAAGTTACATAAAGTACTCTTCGGTTCTGTCTTGTACTTTTTCATAATAGGGAAGTGATCAGGATCATTGCCACGTGTCTTGCATATTTCACACCAAGGCCCTTCTATAGGTAATGGATTTGGCATCCCTACTCCCAAGTACTATGTAAATGTTTAACACTCATTCTTGTGATGTCCCTCTTATATGCACAGGGTACATTACACTGCTTCTCTTTTCTCCCTACTTTTATTTGTGTTTAATTGCATTGTCAATTTCTAGAGGTCTTCCTTAAACTCTTTTATAGATGGATCTGTTTGATTATACTGATTCTTCTCTAATTTCATCGCTTCTTCCAGTGCCTCTGCCTGGTTTTGAAATTTCTATTGTCTCAATGGATATTTGAAGTGTGGTAACATAGAATTTATAAACAATTGTCTATGTTACATGCCATAAATGGGATACTTCAGTTTACCTTTCAATGTCTTGAACTTTTGATAGATGTCCCATACATAATCTCCTTCTTTATTTATAACCTCAATCATCTCATTCATAAACTGATCCTCTAATTTTGGCCTCCAAAACTCTTTGATCAATGCCTATTTTATTTGTGCTATTGTTCCTGGTGCACCCTGTGGATATTTTACTGCTAGATTCATATACCAATCCATTCCACGATTTCTAAACGTTATTGCTAGCTACACTACTTTTGTTGCCTCATCAATGACTCTTTTCACTTCCCATATTTTCTCACACACAAATAGGTGCTTCTATGGGTATTTTGATCCATCCTCGTGGAACTATAGTAATCTTATCATTCGATATACACCTGCCATTGCTGAATTTGTTGTACCTTCTCCACATGGTACTACTATCTGTGTATTATTGTTCAGAATTGAACTCCCACTGGAATTGCTACTCGTACTTCAACTTGTACCACTACCTACATTGTTGTTGGTACTTCCACTTGTACCCTCACTTCTATTCTGATATCCTAGATTCCTCTGACCATCAATCCCCGATTCTCTAAACAACTCTTTCTTTGTTGATGTGTTAATCATACACGGGGTTGTAGGTTCTACATTAATTTGGATCTAGACAATGGTACTTGCTTCTGCATTATATCCTTCTCTTCTAGACTTTATTTCATATGTGGAGTGCAATATTTCTTCAATATTCTCCACAACATGAAGATCCTCTAGCTCTTCCTCATCACTCTCCAAGCCTTCCCTCTCCACTACTTCTCTTTTCTTCCTATTGAGCTTATACTAGTAGGGTCTTCCACTACATGTCATTCCTTCCTTCTGCAAAATTTCTTGGACCTCCTCTTGATCCATCATAATGGGATCTTTCTCTTTACTGTTCTCTCCTCTCTCCATTTCCCTCTCTATCTCATATCTTACTCGGTGTTTCCCCTAACTCCCCCATGCACGGAGGGTAGTTTAGCTTTATGATTCCATGGTTAATACCCCTTTATTACGCAATAATCTATGGATTGAAGTGTACACCAACCTAATGTACCTTCCCCTCAAACCCTTAAGGATCTCTTGTTCTTCTACACTCTAATACTTCTATGTATATATTGCAAACTCAGTGATATACCCCACTACAACTTTGTCTAGCCAAAAATCTATTGCGCGCATGAATATGTTATTCACCCTTTTCAACCATGCAATACTCTCTTATTTCCACTCCACCGATATAACTTTATTCCTCGGATCGGTATATTTCAACCAAGTTATCCACACTTGAAATAGCGTAGGAAACTAACTAAAGAAACTATCGTGTATTTTGTTGAATAAGTATCTGTCCAAGTACTGTCTTGGATTAAACCTAGGGCTTCTATTATTTTTGTGGGAAAACTCTAGTTCCTGAACTATCAACCATATTTCAACCTCCTCTTTCATGGGGCTACAACATAAAAACATCCCCTTTCATTAAACCCTCACGCTATACTGTGTGATACATCCCTCCCAATCTAATCTTATGAGTTCCAATCAGCAACAAAACCATCGTTGGATATTATGGGATGACCCAGTTTCTAACTTGAAAGTTACCAACTTGCCTTCGACAATCGACCCTTCTGGATACCAGAAGGAAACACAACGCATGGAGTGCACTGCAAAGTCTCATCCAATATGACTTCAATGGGTGGTTGTAGTACCCAGATGTCTGAAACCATGGGATGGGATGTTATTCTCTCTCATGGACATGAGATATACTCAACAACTAGACCTCGAATCCTCATTTATTTTGCTAACTCTAACTATATGTTATTTCTGACCATTGAAACAACTATTCCAACAAAACTTCATTAACCATTATAAAAAATTATACCCAATGACATATATTCATCTATTGTAAGATAAGATTCAGATCTGAATACTAACTATGACATTCATCCATTTAGTAATGTTCTATAGATTTCATCAGTTTATACTTAGTGCACAATATTATTTCCTTTATCATTCTAACATTTTCGTCATAAAAATCATTAATGCAAATATAATCAACAATACTACAAACATTCACACATAAACCAGATATATCATGGTTCACCCCCTCATCGGGCTACGCCCACAAAGATGAGTCACTTCATCTCTTTATTAATCTTCATGCAAAATCCAGTAACGCACATTATACATTTCTTCCTCCATTACAATCGATGTCCATAGATCGCTATAGTCCTCACAAACTTAGAACTTCTTACCAACCAACCATCTGACTTCCTAACTGACTAAATCCTTCCACAGTCCTCATACATTCCACTTACATAAAAAATGGGACAAATCCCTTACAAAAAACCCAACCCTAAGTGGATTAGATTTTTCCACTTTCCAACTGCTCAATCTCATTCGGTCCATGATCCAACCATTCTCCAAGTCAACGCTTCGCCACTTTCCAACTGCTCTGCAATAGTTTGTCCACTTTGTAACCAATTTTCCTCATCGTTGGTTTTCCTCTGTTTCTAATGCTTCTTTTTCTCTATTCTCAACATGCTCCCCATTTTCCGGGGTTTATTTTCCTCTATTCTCAAAGTGCTCCACATTTTCTGGCGCTGCCTTGATTTCTTCAAAGTTCCTTGATTTTCTTCCAAAATTGGCCTGCGCCAACACATTCTTGAGAGAATTTTCTAGTAGGTCCCATCTACATGGACAAAAAAAACCTCTTTGCAAGACTCAGATTCTAGAAATGTTCCTTTGAATCAATAATGGAGTGTTGAAAAAAAAGAATTATAATTTGGTCATGTTCATTAGTTCTTGTGAGGATTTTGTGAACATGTGTAAAATATCTATGAAATATTTGGCCTCCTCTACCATAGGCATCCCCATAATAAGGAATCATCCAAAAATTGGAGGTAGGAAAGGGGATCCAAGTTTTGGTGTACATTGACACCTTGAATGATGCCATGCAACAAAAACTACTAAAGGCATTTTCCAAGTCCATACGACAAAAGGACGTACAATAAGGGAGATGTCTCTATATGGGTTGAAAGTTTGGGAAGGTGCTCCATTAACAAATATGGAGAAAAAATATGAAGATACCAAGATGTGGATCCAAGAGAACCACTCTTAGTAGAAACTATTAAATGAATAAAGAGAATATTGTTATGCAATTTGTTATTTTATATTAAGCATAAACACGAATATCATAGGAATGACCAACGAAACAAGAAAATATAGAGAATAACATACCAAAATGATACCTTTATGATGCAGGAGCATCGCTCCACCTCAACAAGGCACGAGCATTCAAGCACATCAAAGTGCATTCAAGGAGGGGATACGAGCGAGCATTCTCATTTTGCCCTCATTTTAAATTTTAATTTGTATCAAATGCAATTAAATGTTGTAAGGATGGAAGAGCCAAGCCGATGAAGGGAAAGGCTTGAGGAGACCCCCTTTTGTATAAGATCTTGGTATAAAAAATTCATTAGATCTAGCATGTGGAGGAGATGAGCGAGTAGAGAGCTCAAGAGAGGAGAGAACATTGAGACTCTGTTGCAGTCCAGTCTTTGTAAACATCTATATAGACATTCATAGATAATACAAAAAGTAGTTTTTCCTGCATATGATTAAGTGTGTGTTTATTTTTTTTATGAATGAATTCCACTCGTGTTTTATGATTTTATGATGTAGATGTGTATGAATAGTTTCCATCTACAGGGTGAAGATAGATTCTACTATATTTGAGAGTTTGTTAGAATTGTTTATGGGTTCTTTTAGGATAAATGCAAGGAGTGCATGACAGAGTGTCGAAAACTCTATGAGCTAGCCCAAGGATTGTGTATCTGAATTCTACTTCGAATTCAGGGGAGAACATGCCAGGAGGGAACACTAGAACATATACAGACTTGGGAGGAGCCTCACGGTTGTTGAATACCTTGAAGGATAGATTGTGTAGAGGAGGCACAAAGAAACAGAGTCATTGAATATTCTGCAAAGATCTGCCAGGAGGGAATTGAGTAAGTGCGAGTGCACATAGGTGAAATATTCTTCGAGTTCAAGGAGAGGAGTGTTGGAAGAGAGACACTCAAAGAGTTGTTGAATACTCTAGAAAGCTCAGAAAGGAGTTCTTGAGTAGACTTTCCTAGAGGGAATGTATATCCCTTCGAGGAACAAAATGGAGAGAGACCTTTGAGGTCCAAAAAATTGAAGCTCAAAGTGGAACAAAGTTTCTAAATACTCTCGAGGAAGACCTATGTAAGGAGTGCACCAGGAAAACACTCAGACAAAGTGTTGAAATACAACCATCTGAAGGCCAATCAAGCACAAGGAGTGCATGTAGAAGTGAAATGATTTCAAGTTTGAGAAACTCATGAGGAGTGGTGCAAAGTTGCACATAGATTCCAAGTGTGCACTAGGGAGAGGTCAAATTTCAGTGACAAAAGATTGGGAGGAGAAGTACTGATGAGACTCAAAGTAGTAGAGCTCATAGGAGAAGGTTCAAAGGCCAAAACCTTTGAACACTTACAAAATTCTTCCATGTCAGGAGATGGTGCAAGCTCAGGAGGAGGGGTGACAACTACAGTCAGATTAGTTGCAAGGAGGAGATCTGGACCATTGGATCCAAAAAGATGCGTGGAAGAGATCCACGTGTTTCAGAGAAAGTCACTCTAGAAGAAAGCATGAGTTTAGAATTGAAATTCTGAAAGAGTTGGGAGATGAAGTAATCCTGGAAATCCATTTAGATAAGACACGTGGCGTTAGATCAATGCTTCAGTGATTCGATAATCGGGAAATACAGAGGTAAGAAAAGTGAAGACTTGCAAATTCTAAAGTCGCAAGGTCATCATGGCCATCCGTAAAGGGGGAAACTTGACAGAATATATTCTCATCCGGAGACTTAACACTCCATAGGTTCTGTAGAGAAGTGTTTCAGAAATTCCTGAAACGTCGGATTCGAAATAGTTGAGGGTCGTTGATATGAACAAGTGGCATGGAATGTTGATCCTCGCGCCAGTTATATTCGTGGTTAGGGGTTCAAAGAAATTGGTGATAACTGTAGTTGAAATAGTCAAATCCTAGAGTCTAGAGCGTGCAGGATATTACGCCCTGGGTCATAGCTCGAGGTCGCATGGAGAGAGGGGCTAGTGGAAAGAAGCTACCATCCATTATCTTTGAGATATGAACTATGATAAGGAGAGGGCCTGTGGGTCTCACAGGACTTGCGCGTTAGGAGAAAAGGGGGCCTATACAAGCTAAGTTGGGGTTCAGTAAAGGCTTGAAGATTCGATCTAAGTCAACAAATTGAAAGATACTAGACTGGGAGGTTGCGCAACCCCGAGGGGAGAAGGGGGGTCTACGCCAGGCGATATCGGAGCTTAATTTTTGTTTGTAGATTTCAAGTGAAGGAGAATATGGAGATGATCTCAGTTGCAGAGTGAACAACAGACTTTCCAGGAGGGCAGGTAGAGGGTGAACTTGACTATTGAAGACCATGAACATGGTCAAAGAGAAGGCCACCAGAAGAAAAACAAATCATAAATTGACAAGGAGCTTGTTGAGATAAGAGAAAGGATGGAGCATATAACATTGAAGATGTAGGAGGAGGAAAAGGTACACTAGAGGTATGAATGGCCTCTGAAAAGGAAGATAAAATAGGATGTTCAAAATTTGTTGGCCAGAAAGAAGCAATAGGTAGTAAGGAGTTGGTTGAGGCATGTTGAATGCCTTAGAGACACAAAGCAAGTGGTTCACATTTGTGAGCCAGAAATTGGAAGAAACCTCAGCGATAAGGAGGAGAGATCAGAGGATCTCATAAAATTCCACGAGGGAAGAGATAGAAATTAAGTTTTTCAGGTGGGAAATGAGATGAGATCAATTGATCTCATAGACTACCAGGTGGGTAGAAGAGAAATCCCAACTTTCCAGGTGGGAAAGGGAGAAGAAATGAACTCAGAGGTGAGTTCAGATCAACAAGGAGTGCTGACAGAGAAAGATCAGAGGAGTATTATGATCATTGGGGGGATTGAGATATTACTACCAAGAAACCTAGTTGAGGCTAGAGCATGTGTTGCAGATGTAGAAACACAGGATAGAAAACCAGTTGTGACTATCATAAAGGAGGATAAGGATCAGACATTGATGTTTTCCCCAGCATAAGAAGATGAGTATTCGACAAAATTGCTCAAAATTTGCAACCAAGAAGTTGAACAGGAGATGACTGCAACACTGGAGCCTACAACAAAAGAGGAAGTAGACAACATAGAATATGTTGATATATGTGAAGAGATGGAAGCCCTTGAGAGAAGGGTGATAATGAAAAGACAACACATCCAACAGATCAGGTTAGAAATAGGTGGAGAAGCATACCATCCCAAGGAACAACTAGAGGAAGTTTGAGTTGAACCAACACAAGAGGAGATGACAGAAGATAGTTTGTCAAAGGGAGAAGTTGAGTAGTGGCTCAGTGATGAGACTATAGAACTGGATTCTACAACAGGGCGGCAAGCTAAGGCTAGAAGAGAAAAATAAAACAATAGGGGGGATCGAGTTGATCTACACATCGACAAGGAGGTGGTGCAACAGAACAGTCTACATGCAAGAGGAAGCCAACCAGTTGACCATCTAGAAGAGGTGACTGAGGATATAAGAAGTCCAATATTGAGGTCTTCATAAAACTTCCAGCAAGGAGAAGCTGAGAAGAAGGAAGTCTGCAACAGAACCAGAGAAACAACAACAACAACAAAGTAGAGGAGCGGGAGGAAAGCTCCAAAGAAGAGTTTGGGATCCAAAGGGATTTAAACATTGGAGCAGAGGAACTCATGAGTAGGAGCTCATGATTTTCCCAATAGTGGACTATGATGTATGAGCATCACTCCACCTCAGCAATGCACCAACATTCCATCACATCAAAGCGCATTCAAGGAGGGGAGAGGCGCAAGCCCTCTCGTTTTGCCCTCATTTTAAATTTAAATTTGTATCAAATTAAATTAAATGTTGTAAGGCTAGAAGAACCAAGCCGATGCCTTTGTGCAGGCAAGAGATAATGTCGCCTTTAATGGCTGACAATTTGATGAGATCTAGATCCAATCGAGACTAGATGGCCATTGAATGTAATTCAATGTAATTAATGAGAGTTAGTTAGCTTGGAGGGAAAGGCTCGAGGAGCCCCTCTTTTGTAAAAGATCTTGGTATCAAAATTCAATCTAGCATGTGGAGGATATGAAAGAGTAGAAAGCTGAAGAGAGGAGAGAATGATGAGACTCTGTTGGAGTCCAATATTTGTAAACATTTGTATAAACATTCATATATAATACAAAAAGTCATTTTTATTGCATATGATTCTGTGTGTGTTTATTTGTTTTATGAATGAATGGAACTCGTGTTTTATGATTTTATGATGTAGATGTGTATGAATAATTTCCATCTGCAGGGTGAAGATAGATTCTACTATATTTGAGAGTTTGTTAGAATTTTTTGGGTTATTTTAGGCTAAATGCAAGGAATGCATGACAAAGTGTTGAAAACTATGTGAGCCAACACAAGGAGTGTGTATATGAATTCTACTTTGAATTCAGGGGAGAACGTGCCAAAAGGGCACACCAGAACATTTACAGACTTGGAAGGAGCCTCAAGGTTGTTGAATAGCTTGGAGGAAATATTGTGTAGAGGAGGCACAATGAAACAGAGTCACTGAAGATTCTGCAAAGCTCTGCCAGGAGGGCATTAAGCAAGTGTGTATGCACACAGGTGAAATCTGCTTCAATTTCAAGGAGAGGAGTATTAGAGGAGAGACACCCACAGAGTTGTTGAATACTCTAGAAATATCAAAAAGAAGTTCTTGAGTAGAGTTTCCAATAGGGCATGAATATCCCTTCAAGGAACAAAAGGGAAACATACCTTTGAGGTCTGAACATTTGAAGCTCGAAGTGGAACAGAGTTGTTGAATACTCTAGAGGAAGACCTGTGCAAGGAGCGCACCAGGCCAAAACTCATAAGAAGTGTTGAAAGACAACCATCCGAAGGCCATTCAAGTGCAGGGAGTGCGCGTAGAAGTGAATTGATTCCAAGTTAGAGAATCTCATGAGGAGTGGTGAAAAGTTTCACATAGAGTGAAAGTGTGTGCTAGGGAGAGGTCAAATTTTATTGACAAAAGCTCAGGAGGAGGAGATCTAACGAGACTCAGAGTAGTAGAGCTCATAGGAGAAGGTTCAAAGGCCAAAACCTTTGAACACTTACAAAATTATTCCAAGTCAGGAGAAGGTGCAATCTTAGGAGGAGGGGCGACAACTACTATCAGATCAACTGGAAGGAGGAGATCTGGACCATTGGATCCAGAAGGATGCATGGAAAAGATACACGTATTTTGGAGAAGGTCACTCAAGAAGAAAGAAAGAGTTGAGATTTGAAATTCCCAAAGAGTCGGGAGCCGAAGTAATCCTGGTCGTCCATTTAGATAGGACATGTAGTGTTAGATCAACGCTTTGATGATTCTCTAATGGGGAAAGCTAGAGGTAAGAGAAGTGAAGAATCATGAAGTCTGAAGTCACAAGGTCATCAAAGCCATCTGTAAAGAGGGGCACTTGGTAGAGGATCTGCTAGTCCAGAGAATTATCACTTTAGAGGCTCTATAGAGAATTTTTTCAGAAATTCTCGAAACGTTGGAGTCAAACCAGTTGAGGGTCGTTGATATGAGAAAGTGGCGGGGACTGTTGATCTTGGTGCCGGTTAAATTCATGATTCAGGGTTCGAAGAAATTGGTGACAACTGAAGCTGAAATGACTGAAGCCTAGAGTCCAGAGCGCCCAGGAGATTAAGCCTCGGGTCATAGCTCGAGGTCGCATGGAGAGAAGGGCTAGTGGAAAGAAGCTAGCACCTGTTGGCCTTGATATCTGAACAACGCTATGGATAGGTTTTGTGGGTCTCAGAAGACATGTGCGTTAGGAGAAAAGGGGGCATGTATAAGTTGAGTTGGGGTATAGTAAAGGCCCTAAGAGTTGATCCAACTCAGCAAATTGAAATATTCTAGAAATGGAGGTCGCACAGCCCGGAGGGGAGAAGGGGGGTCTGCGCCACTTTATTGAAATGGGAGAAATTTTCACTTGTCTCTTCGAGGGGGAAACCTCCAATAGAGAAACACTCTATTACAATAATTCTCAAGACAAATAATTTTCATGCCTTGACTCCCATTTATACTAAATCCATCTACCAAAAGAACAATCTAGAGGAATATCTTTCTAGAAGTGGAAGCTTCTATTACATCTTCTTTCATTTGAATTATTCACCTTAGTAATTAGGCCTTATTTATTAATATCAATCGTTATTACATAGAAAATATATTATTCTACCTATGTGAGTGGTTAGGGAGGTTAGGTCACTAACATTCCCTTCCCCTTAAAACCATATGTGTCTTTAAGGCTTGATATGAGGAAATTGCTAGATAATGGTAGTTGGCTCCCATGTGGCATATTTTCGATGTGTGTCCTTCCACTAAACTAAAATTTCCTTGAGGGTAAGTTGGCAGAGATGAAGCCCGTGTTGGTTAAAGACTTCTTGTTGAAGAAACCAAATGGAACCTTCTTCATCCAGCTTAGGTAGAATGGTCTTAGTCTAGCACCTAGTGCCGAGCAGCTTTTTTAAGTGGGAAACATGAAAAAAAATATGGAGCTTAGGGTGGCTGGGAAACTCTAACTAGTAGGCAAGCCCCACTCTCTCAAGAATACGATAAAGACCATAAAATTTTGGGGAAAGTTTCTAATAGTGTTTGGCTCTAAGTGAAGTATGCTTATAAGTTTGCAGATGAAGAAACACCTAGTCTCCATCAACAAATTCAATTTGAGAATAGCTCTATTCTTCTTGTTTTTTCATTAAATTTTGATAAATGATCCAATTTTCTTTGAGTGTATAGAGAATGGCCATGAAAAGTGTCAGAGTTTGATCCACCTGTTGAACCTTGGAAACACAGGGCATGTATGAGAGGAATTATGGTGGATTTTTCAATAGAATGGCTCGGAGAGAGTCATGCGAGTTGCAGTATGGTAAGAGGTGTTGTACCACCATTCAGCGAGGGGTAACCACTCAACTCATTGATTTTTTCTGTCGCATGAAAAATACCTCAAATAGGTTTCCAAACACTTGATGACTGGATCAGTTTGTTCATAAATCTAAGGATGATATGTTTTGTTGAGATGCAATTGGGTTCCCTAGAGTCTAAAAAATTCTTGCAAGAAAGTGTTGGTAAAAGTTGGATCATGAACATAAACAGTAGAATGAAACATGCCATGGAGTTTGAATATATTATCCATAAAAACTTGAGCCATGGTGGATATTGTGAACATGTGTTGAAGAGAAAAAAAAAGCATATTTGGAAATATGATCCATTACTACCATGATGACTCACTTATAGCTTAATGTAGGTAAGCCAATAATGTAGTGCATAGAGATATTTGTTGAAATAGTAGGTGGAATTGGAAGTGGTTGGAGTGTGCCCATATATTTGACTACCTCACCCTTATTACACTGACAAGTATCACACTTAGCCAAAAACTTGTTGATGTCATGTTTCATACCATCCTTGAAAAAATGATGTTTGACTTGTTCATAGGTTTTGGTAAAACTGGAATTCCCAGTTGTAGGTGAAGCATGAAACATAGAGAGCCCAGTTGCTTTAAGTTTAAACTATTTTCTTAAATACATGTGACCTTTATAATGAATCTCATCATGGTGCCATGAGTACCCTAGAGAATCTTGTTGTAGTGTTTGTATCATCTTGGAAATTTTGGGGTCTTGCAACCATTCCTGGAACCTCCTGAATCCAATCTATGACAATAAATGAGAGGGAAAAGGGACCCATATTCTTCATATTTCCATGAAATGGATTCAACCACCACATTTTCTTTTTCATTTTTTCTATAGGATCTCATAATCATATCCAAACAACTTGGTTACCCATTTTTGTTGCTTCGAGGAAGAAATTCATTGTTACAAAAACTACTTGAAGCTTTGATGATCAATTTTAATTTGGAAGCGTTTCCCCAAGAGATAAGGAAACTAGAGATCCACAACATGAAGAATAGACAAAATTTCATTTTGATAGGTGGATTATCCCAAATGATGCTTGGAAAATGGTTTGTTGGTGAAATACAAAGGTAGACCATCTTGCATGAGGACAACCCAAATGTATTTCCATGAGGTGTCACATTCTAGTACAAAGGTCTTGTTGAATTTAGGGACAACCAAAAAAAGGAGTAGTGCACATAGTTTCTTTTAAAGATTGGAAGGAATGGTCGGCTACATAAGTCCAACTAAAAGCATTATTTTTAAGGAATTCTTTTGAATATTTTTGGGTGTGACCAATCCTCTATAGATTTAATTTTCTTTGGATCCACCTTTATACCATCCTTGTTGACAACATGTCCCAGGTATTATCCTTAAGAAAAAATCTGTGCTGAGATAGTAGCTGCAAAACTTGATCCACATGGGTAAGATGGGATTTTCAAGATTTTCTATAGATGAGAATATTATCAAATAAAACCAAGACAAAATGATGGAGGAAAGGACTAAATACATGATTCATGATACCTTGAAAAGTAGAGGGATCATTACAGAGGATGAATTGCATAACTAGGAAATCATAGTTACCCTCATGAGTTCTAAATGCAGTCTTGAGAATGTCTTCTTATTTCATACGAATCTGTTGGTATATAGAAAATAGATCAGGTTTGGTAAAATATTGAGCACCAATAAATTCATCCAAAAGGTCATAAAAGACAAGAATGGGAAATTTGTCTTTGATTTTGGGTTTTATGAGGGCACACAAATTAGGACACATGCATCAAGTACCTTCTTTCTTGAGTACCGTGACTACTAGAGAATAATAGGGGTTGGTACTAGGGAAAATGAAAACCACTTCTAGTAATTCTTGAACAATCTTCTCAATTTCATTCTTTTGGGAGAACAGACGATGATAAGGGAATTTTTTTGGGGGGAAGACTAGCCACAACTAGTGGAATGGAATGATCATGGACACCATGAGAAGGGGGAAATCCCTGCGGGATTGAAACATAGCCTAGTGTTGGGAGAGGATATATTGGAGATATGGATGGACATAGGGTGTTTCAACCACCTTAATGTAATGAAGTTGGGATATAATTCCAGAATGACCTTTTCTGAGGAGCTTTTTCATTCAGTGGGAACTAATAATCTCTGGTGAACCTATAATGATGCCTTGGAATTAGTTATGTTGGACCTCCTCCTAGAATTGCATGGTTAGTTTATGGAAATCCATGGTGACATGGACAAGAGTGTGTATCCATTCAACACCAAATACAATGTCAAAACCACCCATGTCAATTGAAAACATATGAGATTTCTGGTGGTACTCACCAATTTGTATGCATACATTTTCACAACACCCTCCATATTTCATTGAACCCCCATTATCAATAATGATTTGGAAGTTATTAATTGGAATGAAATAGCAATTGATTTATGGGGAAATGTAGCGATGAATAAAATTATGGGTCCTACCATTGCCAATGAGACTGATGACTTTTTGGTGTTTAATGTAGCCAATTAACTTGATGTTTTGAGGAGATGAGAAACAAGTGAGTGCATTTAGGGAAATCAATGGTTCAAATTCATATGGATGCAAAGGAATATTAATATAAACTAGTGGGGTTACCTCAGGTACAGGGGAAGCATCTTCCTCTTCTTTAGAACATACTCAGACATAGCCATAATGTTTTTTTCCTTAAACTTGTGCCCCATAAAATCTGTGTCATCAAAATTATAACAAAGACCCTTAAGTTGACATTTATCCATTTCGGCCTGAGACAATTTCTGGATATTGAGGAGAGTCGAAGAAGGGGCACAAAGGGTTGTCTTAGGGAGAGAAATAAAGTGTGTCTTTTTGGTTTGGGAGGAGACAACTTGTTTTGCTTCCTTGAACCATTTAGTATCTTCCAACCAAGTCTGGGGGTGAGCCATGATGAAATGGGCATGTATTTTATCATTGAGGCCATTGATAAATAATTCCTTGAAAAAAGAATCTATCATTCTGAACAAAACTCCCACCACAAAAAATCTTAACTATCAGATTACATCCCTATATGGAAGGGAGATTCTGGATGAATTTCGTGAACTCAAAAATCTCAGAGTTAAAATCAAGAGAAGAGCAGCAGATTTGGATTTCTTGAAACATTGTAGAGATAATAACGTCTTACCTAAATTCGCTTGCATTGAGCATAAGATCAAGAACAAATGGAAATTTTTAGTAAACCCTAGTTTCTCTCTTAGCTGACCTTAGGTTCCTCCACTCCACTTTATTATTTATTAGGGTTCCTTTCTTTTTTTTTCCTCAGGATTTTATGTCCTGAATATGGATCCTATTGTGGATCTGAAACGTCGACATGCAAAAATGAATATTGTGGTTCTTCCGAATAATTCTGAACAAAACTCCCACCACCAAAATCTTAACTATCAAATTACATCCCTGTATGGAAGGGAGATTCTGGATGAAGTTCGTGAACTCGAAAATCTCAGAGTTAAAATCAAGAGAAGAGCAACATATTTGGATTTCTTGAAACGTTGTAGAGATAATAACGTCTTACCTAAATTCACTTGCATTGAGCATAAGATCAAGAACAAATGGAAATTTTTAGTAAACCCTAGTTTCTCTCTTAGCCAACCTTAGGTTCCTCCACTCCACTTTAGTATTTATTGGGGTTCCTCTCTTTTTTTTTCCTCCGAGTTTTATGTCTAGAAGATGGATCCTGTTGTGGATTTGAAATGTCGACATGAAAAAATGAATATTGTGGTTCTTCCGAATAATTCTGAACAAAACTCCCACCACAGAAATCTTAACTATCAACATCTATCATGCCCTCCTTTCTGAAATCCAATTTCTCAAAGGAAACTGTAAACTCTTCCATTGGGATATTTTGTTTCAACTTCGTCAAATGGCCTAAACGATGGGTGTCAAGGTCAAAGTGATCATAAATATCTGCAATACACTATGTCCAAGCCACATACCCTTGGTGTGCATTTTTATGCCATTTACACCATTTCCAACATTCAAGATCCAAATGTAGAACAAAATAACATACTTTTTCCAACTCATCAATAATGAAATGCAAAGAGAAGTAGTGTTCCATTTGGGTGACCCAACCTGTGGGATCTGAGCCATAAAAAATTTTCACATCCACTCTAGGGAGACATAGGTGATTTTGAAAGTGATTGGACTAAAAATTGTGGGAATTGGAGGAAGTATAACCTTCAAGGTGCAAAGGTTGCTTAGATGAGGGAAGGACTCCAAAAATATTCAATTTGGCGAAGACATGGACAACAAAGGATTCAAGTTGGCATTCAAGATGGAATTACATGTGGGAAGAGAGGTCCTTCTCCATGTCATGTTACAAATATTCCATTTTGGTGTCTATGGTTGAATGCATGGAGGAATTGTTGGCATTGATCTACTGAAATTCCTTATGGTTCATGGAGAGATCATATGACAAGGAATTGAAGTGTGATTCAAGGTCTTGGCTATGGGTGTGGTCCATGGTGAAAGGGGGACACATGAAGGGGTTGGGTGGTTCTGCAAACAAAAGGGGTTATATGTGAAGGGTATCACCATGATCTGGGAGAAAAAGGGAATCCAATGGGATAGGTCCCAAATAAGGGTGCGGGGATGTGGGGCGAGGACTACATGGAAAAAAAGGATAAAAAACTACAAGTATCGCGATGATGAGGAAAAAAGGAGGAATCCAATGGGATAGGTCCCAAATAAGGGTGTGAGTAGGATCTATGAATTTTTTTGTTTTTTGTACTACTAGACGATCTAAATAATATCGCAGTGTCGAAATGCCCAAATTCTTAACAAGAAACAATTTTTAGTAATTTAGAAACCAGAATGCAGGAGGCAAGGTTGCACAACAATATTCCTTTTCTATTTTGTTTCCATCCCAATGGTTAAGTTTTTCAGTGTTCCTAAAGACAAGGGTTTTTCGTGTGTTATAGCTATATGATATATGTGCGGGGTAAAAAAATAGTACTTGAGCCAATATATCAAGACACCAACTAAGGAGGATAGAACGTACCCTTAGTCATACTACTCGATTACCTAGGTACTAGACAATATATTCCTAATTTTTTTTCTCGATGGCACTATAAAAGTAAGGAATTCAATCGATTGATCTATGGTTGGTTTCATGATACCTAGGTGGGCTCCAGATATACCCAAGGTACTTGGAAGAGAAGGTCAATATACAATTTTTTTATAATGTGCTACAACTCGAAGGGGTACCAACAGGGATTACAAGGGTGTCGAACAATGTGATGTTAACAACATTTTTTATTTCATGTGTGTATGCTTCTCCGACCATGGATTTATTCGTTGAACGACAAACCACTATTGTTTAAATATGTCGTAACACGTATCTACCCAAAAAAAAAATCAACCCACAATTTGTGCCAAGGAAAGTTCTCTCATACCACTTGTTATGCACCTGGTTATGTTATACTGAGCATAAACATGAATATCAAAAAAATTACCAACAAAACTACAAAATACATAGAATAGCACACCAAAATGATACCTTTATTGAAATGGGAGTAATGTACACTTGCCTCTTCGAGGGGGAAACCTCCAGATTTATCAAGACAAAGAGTTATCATTCCCTAGACTCCTATTTACACTAAATCTATCTACCAAAAGAACAATCTAGAGGAATATCTTTCTAGAAGTGGAAGATTCTATTTGGTCTTCTTACATTTGACTCGTTGACCTTATTAACTAGACCTTATTTATTAATATCATCCTTTATTACATAGAAAATATATTATTGTACTATTCAATTGAATCAAAGGAAACCTTCCATTACATATAGGAACATACTCATTTTGAGCTTAACCTGTCCATTTATGGGAATTGAACCACAATGGGGAGGATAACAACCCAATTTATGCAAGAATTATAAATTGAAGCTAAATGAAATCTAATATTTAGAGACGTTGTGAGTCAATTAATGTATTAATTTTTACTCTCTTATCTCTTATGAGACCTGGTGAGTCAAGTAATGTATTGATTTGTACTCTTGTATCTCTTATGGTATCATAAATGGTGACCTGAGAGACATATTCTTCCTGGATGTTGTCATCCTAGTGAAGGAATTTGTTACTAATAAAGGTGATGCTATGAATTAGTAGACCATGATATCAATGGGACGTCTTTATAGTGTATGTGATGGTTAGTATGTATGGATATAAACATAATATATTTCACTCTCATCAATCATATCTACACCTGGATTATTTTTCTATATCAAGTTGATTCTTTGCAGAGAACTTCTTATTGTACCATTAGTGTATCTAGCATTGACAGGAGTAGTGTCAGATTTAGTCGAGTAGCTTCCTAGGCATTTTCAAGATAAGGTAGAATCAATTTCCATGTCTGTAATGAATCCCTTCCTCCTCCTCCTTTATCTGAGATAAATTACCACTCTCTTTGAACATAGTCTAATTTTCACCTGCCTTATTTCTATTCTATATTAAGGGGATTGGAAGCACATTTGGTTTTGCAATCCTTGCCTTCTACTCAGATTTGTTATGAAGAGGAAGAAAAAAATAGCATATAAAAAAGCATAATATAATCAATATCAAACCCATATTAAACCAAGCACCTAAATCATACACTTGACATAGTGATTTATGTGGAAACCCAAGATGGTAAAAAACCATTGGCAATGATTATCGTTATTCTTATTATTCAAGGGAGAATTAAAATAGCCTTCATAGGCATACAATCATCCTCTACTCGCTCTCTTCTCCTTGCACACGCTTGTGGTGACATTGTATTCCACCTCTATGGGTATGCTCACATATATAATATCTATCACTCAGTTATACAAACTGATCATGGATAGATCACATAGTTACATGAGCAGTTCATAAATAGATTGCATGCATGTGCAATAAAATAGATGCATGCATGTGCATGTGCATGTGGCCGCATCAGGAAATTTGTTGTCATGTTTGCAACAATATCCACCTTGACAACAATTTACCTGATATATCATGCCCTTAATTAATTCATCACCTTTTCTGCAATCCACGAGAATCTAAACACCACCGTAGCTTCTCTAGCAAAAATGGTTTCGTAAACATGTCTGCAGAATTCACTTTTGTATGGACCTTTTCCAAAGAAAATTCACCTTCATCAACAACCTATCTTACAAATCCGTACTTAACATAAATATGCTTCTTCTTACTGTGATAACATGGATTTTTAGCCAAATGAATAGCACTTTGACTATCGTAAAATACTTTCACATTGTCCTGCATCCTTCCAAGCTCACCCAACAGATCCTATAACCAAATTGCCTCCTTTCATGCATGTGAAGCAACCATATACTCTGCCTCAATAGTGGATAAGGAAACTACATTTTGAAAATTTGACATCTAACTAGAAGGTCGTCCTGCAAGAGTAAAGACATATCGTGAAGTGGATCTCCTTTTTTCCAAGTCATTTGCAAAATTTGAATCTACATAACCACAAATTGAATCTCTGGAACCATCATAGGTGATAGAATAACTTCTTGTGCCTCTAAGATATCGAAGCACCCATTTCACTTCTTCTCAATTCACTTTTCCTGGATTTTCCATGTATCGACTGACAACACAAACTACATGTGAAATATCTAGTCTAGTACTCACCATCACATATATCAAAATTCCCACTGGATTAGGATATGGTACACGAGACATATAATCCTTTTCTTCGTCATTACTAGGTCATAAACCTGAAGAAATATTGAAATGGAAAGCCAAAGGGATCTGTACAGGTTTCACATTATTCATACTGAATCTCATAAGTATTTTCTCCAGATACTTCTATTGTAATGACCACAACTTACCATTTTTCCTATCTCTATGTATCTCCATGCCTAGGATTTGTTTTGCTGCTCCTAGATCCTTCATATCAAATGCACTAGCCAACTAAGCCTTTAACCTGTTGATTTCTACCATTCTCTTGCTTGCCACAAGCATATCGTCAACATATAACACCAAAATAATGAACATGCCATTTTCCAACTTTTTAAAGTAAACACAATGATCATATTCACTCCTTGTAAAATTTATGCTCACCATGAAGGAATCAAAATTCTTCTACTATTGCTTGGGAGACTGTCTTAGGCCATACAATGACTTCTTGAGTTTCCAAACAAACCTCTTGTTGCGATCCTAAACAAACCATTATGGTTGTTCCATATATATATCATCATCTAAATCTCCATGTAGAAATGTTTTTTTAACATCTAGCTGCTCTAACTCAAGATCAAGTAAAGAAACCAGTGCTAACATAACACAAACTAAAACAAGATTCACAACTGGTGAAAAGATCTCATGAACATCAATACCTTCCTTTTGAGAATGCCATTTTTATTCCATTCTTTCTTTATACCTTTCAACTTTATCAACAACACCCTTTTTCAGTTTGTAGAGCCACTTGCAACTGACAATCTTCCTGTCCTTTGGAAGTTCTACCAGGTCCCATGTTTTATTCCTCTCTAAGGCATCCATTTCTTTGTCCATGTATTTATTCCATTGAGCACTTTCAGATACCTTAATTGCTTCCTGAAAACAACTAGGTTCTCCATCAATAGAAACCAAAGCCACAGATGAAACATAATCGTCATACCTTGTAGGAGGATTCCAGACCCGTGAAGATCTCCTCAGAGATGGTTGAGGCATATCCTCAATTTCCTAGATATTTTCTACATCTACATCTTCATATTCTTCTTATGTAACTTATTCATGCTCCTTCCTTTCTGAAGATGGTTGAGTTTCCAACTGAATTTTCTAAATTTGAGGTGCCTATTCTTGTCTCACTTCAACATCTACCAATTCTAATTTCAAGAGTGAAGATTCATCAAATACTACATATATGCTAATGATGAGTTTGTGGGAAGTAGGATCCCACAATATGTACCCCTTAACTCCATCACCATAACCAAAAAAGACATATTTCTTTCATATAGGATCTAACTTAGAACGTTGATCTTTAGAAATAAGAGCATAATCATCAAAACCAAATACTCTCAGATTTGAAAAATGACATGACTGACCTATCCATACCTCTTTTGGAATATTACAGTTTATTGCAGTTGATGGTGACCAATTTATCAAATAGCATGTTGTAAGAACTTCTTCTACCCACAATTCATGTTGCATCTTGGCATTACTAAGCATTCTCCTTGCTCTCTCTAGAAGAGTCTTATTCATGCGTTCAACAACACCATTCTACTAAGGAGTATAAACCATGGTCTTATGTCTTTCAATCCCATCTTCCTTGAAATAGTTCTCAAATTCCACAGATGTGAACACACCTCCATTATCTATCCTTAAACACTTGATTGACTTGTCAATGCTCTTTTCAACCAAAGTTCTAAATTTCTTAAAAGTATTAAATACATAAGATTTTCTTTTAAGTAAATAGACCCAAACCTTTCTAGAGTAATCATCTATAAATGTCACATAATATGATGATCCTCCAAAGTAAATTGTAGGGGATGGTACCCAAACATCTGAATGAATGTAATCGAGGATACCTTTGCTTATATTCCTTCCTGTTTAACTCTCATCTACATTGTTTTACAAAAACAAAATACTTGTAGAAATTCAAATTCAAAAACTTCAAACTTGGAAGTGACTTACGATCAACCAGTACGTTAAGCCCTTTCTCGCTCATATGACCCAAACATCGATGCCATAAAAAAACATAGTCACTTGCATATTCAGATGCTAACACTACTTGATTTACTTCTATCCTTTATTCATTTCAATAAAGGTTCTTGATCCTCTTTTCTTTCTGATGTAGGAGCATTGCTCCATCTCAGCACGTGCCAACTAATCAATATGCATTGTGCGCATTCAAGGAAGGAGAGGTGCAACCCTCTCATTTTTTCCTTCAGAATCCTAAGGCATGATCCAGGAATTAATTGAAGACAAAATGGAAGAGATAAATCATTCTTTCACACAAGTTGGAGATAAGGTCGTCATTAATAGGATGACAAAAAAACAGATCTCCGTCCGATTTGGAGCAGAATCACCATCATTGTAATTTGGCTTTTCAATAAGAATTATATATGGTGATTTGACAACATTAGTTAGTTTGCGAGGGAAGATCGTAGAGCCCCTCTTGTATAAATATTTGTATTCTAAGCAAAGTAGAGGTTAGAAGGTGGGAGATTGTTAGATGGTTGGGTAGTTAGGTGTTAATTGTTAGAAATATAGAGAGCCGAGACTCGGTTGTAGCTCGGACTCCACCATTGTAAATTGGAATTTCACCATTAATAGAAAATGACATTTTTTCCTGTTTTACATTTCTGTTCAATGGATGTTGTGTTATGAATGTCATTTGCATGCTTATGAATTGTAGATGGATGTTAGAAATCATCCGGAGGGATAGATATACATCTTTCTATCCGTGAGTGTGTTAAGTCAAGTCTAGTTATCTAGGCTAACTGCAAGGAGCGCATGAAAGAGAGAGGAAACTCTATAATCCGATGCAAGGAGTGCATGTCTGAACTCAGTGGATTCAGAAGAGAAGCTTCCAGGAGGGCACACCAGATTAATTTACAGACCCAGAGAGAAATTTCAAGGAAGTTAAGTCCCTTGAAAATAAAGATTGTGTGGAGAGAGGGACAGATCAGAGTTACTAAACACTCTGAAATACTCTTCTAGGAGGGAATCGAGCTTGCGTGAGAATTGACAGGATAAACACAACAGAAGGTGTTGAAGAATCCTAGAATTGCTAAACATTCTGGTGAAGGAAGGCTTTGCAAGAAGTGCAATGACAAAGGAAAGAAGACGCTTTAAACCTTTCCATAATTCCAACGGAGAAGTCATCAAAGAACTAAGACAAACATAAGGAGTGTGACTAAGGTGCTGAAAGTTCACCTTATAAGCTCAGGAGGAAGGGATATAAGTTGCCAGGAGGGCACGAGAAGCTTGCAGAGGAACTTGAAGCCTTCGAGGTTTTCAAGCCGAGCAAAGTTGCATGAGAGTTGGACATATTTTTGCAAAGAGTGGATAAATCCTTCGAAAATAACCTAAGTCTCGAAAGGAGAAATTGCGCTAAGTGTGAAAAGAAGTCAAGGACTTGCCGAAGTCCCAAAGATAGGGAAGTCACCCTTTGTCAAGGAGGATACAGGTGGCATAATATTGAGAGGTTCGGGAGAAGGAACTTTGTAAGGTTTGCAGGAGAAAGCAAGGATCTTCGCAAAGTCGTGAAGAGCGATTTCAACCTAGGTCGTTAGATCTGGAAGGACGCATGGCGGAGGATCAGTGCATCGCTGATTCACAATCATAAGAAGCAGAGTGGAGAGGAGACAGGACTCATGAAGTACAAACTTGTGGTTTGATCATATCCATTGATCGCAGGAAGAATGAGGACTGTAGATCTGGTCCCAAAGAATTCTCCAATTCAGAAATCGAGAAGAGGAGGAAGACACTCGTAAGAGTCCCGAAGTGCGAGCTCACGAAGGGAATTGACCCACGATTATAGTCCATGGTCACATGAATGAGGAAGCCTAGCCTCGATAGCTAGTGTCGTTGGTGCAAGAACTAAAAGCGCAAGGAAAGGGTCCATAGGTACTACATAGGGAGTGCCAAGGAAGACCAAAAAGGGAATTTGACAAGTCAAATCGGTTCCATCTGGAGCCTAATGAGTCATTTGACTCGATAACTTGATTGATCCTAGATGGGGAGGTCGCGCCAGCCTGGAAGGAGATAACAGAGAGCAGGTAGGTTGGCATCATGTGGTATCAGAGAACAACTTCGTCTATATATTTCAGGTGAAGGAACAATTGAATATGCTCTCAGTTGCAGAGTGAGAAACAGACTTGTCAAGTGGGCAGGTAGAAGGTGAAGATGGCCATTGACAATCATAAAAATAAGAGAGCAGAGGTCCAATCCCAAAAGAGAAAGGTGGATATGGACAAGGAGCTCAGTGAAATCCGAGCACAGATGGAGAAGCTTGCATTCAACATGCAGCAGGAGTCAAATGTACACTGGAGATACGAATTGCCTTTGAAGAGGACAAGCAGAGGGCTTGTTCAGAAGTTGTTGGCATGGAGGAAACAACATATGTTAAAGAGGTGGCTGAGGCATGATTAAAACCTCGGTCATAACAGAAAGAGATTTGGAAAAAGTCTCATAGCTTGCTAGGTGGGAAACGAGAATGGATCAATGGATCTCATAAACTGCCAGGTGGGCAAAGGAGACATCCCAGATTTGCAGGTGGGCGAGGGAGAAGAGGTGATCTCAACTGAGAGTTCGTTGATAGATGAGGAGGCAAAAGAAAAATCTCACTCAAATGGAGATTCATGCAGAACTATGAGCCACATGTGTAACAACCCTAGTTGAATATATACTTAGGGATTATTAAGTAAAAATTTATTAGGTAATTAATTTTTCCTAACATGTTATTAACTAAACAAAGATTGGTATAATGATATTAATTAAGTATTTATTAATTAATTAATGGTTATAATTTTTATTAATTAATTAATTAATTAACTACCTATTACATTCAATGACATGGGTATTAAATTTAAAAGGGTTAATGAATTTAATTGCTTAAATTAAAGGATTACGTATACGGAGGGGATAAGGAGCATTAATAATCGGATAAGACAATGAATTTGGGGATAAGGAAAGGGGAAGGAGGCATATGAGGGGAGGAGGCTTACGGAAGGAGGGGGGATCATTTTTTTGGAGGGTTCTCTTGGATTTGCGCAGGGGAGTTTGAGTTCTGTAGTCGGGAAGGATTAGTACAGGGGGCACCAGTTTGCTGGGGGTTTTGGGCACGGGGGCAGGATATCCATATGGTATCCTGGAGCTAGGAAGTTGTCCTAGTTGGCAGGGTGGAAACACGATTTGGGTAGAGTTGGTCTGTGGCTTGAAGTTGGGCAAGGCAGCAACAGGAAGGTCAACAAGACAAGCAGAAGCAGCAGGAAGGTAAACAAGACAAGAGGAAGCTGCAGGAAGGTCAACAAGACAAGCGAAAGGTTAGCATCAGACCAAGGTATTTTAATTTACGTATTTGTTTTATGCAATTTAAGGAATATGAAGGGTTATAAGGTTGTTCGTAAGTTATTATGTTCAGTTCAATAAATTTTGGTTATATGCTGATTATGAAGTAAAATAAAATGTTAGTTTAGCATTCCTTAAATTAGATTTTTTTTTGGGGGTTTTATAAGTCTCTGTGGAGCCAAACCCTACACAAGGTATCAGAGCCAAATGCATTTCATATCATGAAATTTCCAAGTGTCTAGCATCGTCAACACCCATATCTAAGGCGCTAATGAAGAGACTACGAAGGATCATATCTCATGAAATACATATCTCATGGTTCCGATTAATCTATTAATCCCCAAAGATTTCCCCCCAAATCGACCCAGATTGACAGCATTGAATCGAGTTTCTAGCAGGGGAAATTCGAGTGACCTTGAAAGATTGAGTCAACTTTTTGGTCGAGAGTCTCTATCTCCAAGAGCGATATGCCCGTAGGAGATTGGAACATTGGCGTCCCTACAGCCGCTTTGCTACTGCTGGAAGAGATCAATGTGGAAGTCGAAATCAAGCTCCCACAACCCGAACGCAGCACCCAACCATGGCCGAGGAGCTGCACAAACACAAAACACTTTTTTTTTATAAAAAAGAATAATAATTAATAATAATAATAAAAAAAAACCCAATAGCCAATGCACCAACACTTAGCCAAGCACCTGCCATATAATACAAATCCTAGTGCCAAATGCCAAGCCATCAAGAAGGAGGATTCTACAAGAATTCCTTTGTGCACAATGCACCTAAAACAAAACAATATACAATCCTAGTGTCGAACGTGAATCCCAAGAGGAACTATGGATCACGCAACAACCAGAGGAACGAGAGAACTCACTCGCCTCCAAGCCAAACACAAAATGTAATACACAGAAGCCATCGCCCAAGCACCAGTGCTCAGAGATAGGCATTGAGCCTACCCAGAGGGACAGAGCAAAGTGGAGAGGCGACAGAGGAAGGACGTGGAAGTGAAGGACGCGTTTAGGGTTTGGAGAGATAGGTGTAGGATTATTTTGAAGGAATCGGGCATGTGGGCTTCATGCGTGCCCGATTTGATTTTTTTTTTTTTTTTTTTTTT
>ML782305.1:76576-131378 GCA_009831015.1 Picea engelmannii
TGTATGTACTAGATACACATGCATTTCTTGTACATATACACTAGTATGTATGAGTTTTCTTGACTTACTTACTGATAATGTCGGTTAATTGTTATGAATGTGTGAACCATGTTTCTTTTCCTTTGTACCATAAGATACCTTAAGTTTGGGATGAAGTTTCTTGAAGGGTGGGTGTATGTAACAACCCTAGTTGAATATATACTTAGGGATTATTAAGTAAAAATTTATTAGGTAATTAATTTTTCCTAACATGTTATTAACTAAACAAAGATTGGTATAATGATATTAATTAAATATTTATTAATTAATTAATGGTTATAATTTTGATTAATTAATTAATTAATTAACTACCTATTACATTCAATGACATGGGTATTAAATTTAAAAGGGTTAATGAATTTAATTGTTTAAATTAAAGGATTACGTATACGGAGGGGATAAGGAGCATTAATAATAGGATAAAACATTAATAATTGGATAAGGAGCATTAATAATCGGATAAGACAATGAATTTGGGGATAAGGAAAGGGGAAGGAGGCATATGAGGGGAGGAGGCTTACAGAAGGAGGGGGGATCATTTTTTTGGAGGGTTCTCTTGGATTTGCACAGGGGAGTTTGAGTTCTGTAGTCGGGAAGGATTAGTACAGGGGGCACCGGTTTGCTAGGGGTTTTGGGCACGGGGGCTAGGATATCCATATGGTATCCTGGAGCTAGGAAGTTGTCCTAGTTGGCCGGGTGGAAAGATGGTTTGGGCAGAGTTGGTCTGTGGCTTCAAGCTGGGCAAGGCAGCAGCAGGAAGGTCAACAAGACAAGCGGAAGTAGCAGGAAGGTCAACAAGACAAGCGAAAGGTTAGCATCAGACCAAGGTATTTTAATTTATGTATTTATTTTATGCAATTTAAGGAATATGAAGGGTTATAAGGTTGTTCGTAAGCTATTATGTTCAGTTCAATAAATTTTGGTTATATGCTGATTATGAAGTAAAATAAAATGTTAGTTTATCATAAATTAGATTTTTTTTTTGGGTTTTATAAGACTTTGTGGAGCCGAACCCTACAACGTCAATGAAGATGATGACAAGTTAGAAACTTTCATCATAGTGAAGGAGGAGGATGAGAGGGATGTTTTGATCATTGGAAGAGTTGAGATATTCTTACCAAGCGGCTGAGGAGAGGCTAGCACAGATGTTGCAGAGGTGATAGGGAGATAGTAAGAAGAAATTGTCAAGGAGGAGAAGGAACAGATCTTGATGTCTATCCTAACGGAAGGAGGAGAGAATTTAGTAGAATCGCTCAACGTTTTTAGCCAGGAAACTGAACAGGAGATGACTGCACCACTAGAGTCTACAGAAGAAGAGGAAAGAAGCAACATGGACTTTGTTGGTCTGTATGAGGAATTAGAGGCTCTTGAAAGGAGTGGAAGTGAAAGTAATGCACATCCAATAGGTGAAGTTGGAGGTAGATGAATGACCATGCCAACAAGAGGAGAAGTTGGAGGAAGTTGGGATGGGAGCAGCTGAAGAACCGGCAAGAGAGAATATGTCAGGAGGAGTGGTAGGTGAGAAACAATTCAATGATAAGGACCCTGCAAGAGTGAATACTACAACAGAGTGGCAAGATAAATCTACAAAAGTATAAAATGTCTTGGGGAATCAATGTGATTCTTCCACTGACAAGAAGCGAGTGCAGTGAGCTAGTCTACAAAAAAAGAACCAGCCGATAGAACAACTATACGAGGTGATCGAGGAGATAAGGAAGTTGATGTCAGAGTTGGTAGAAAAATTGGCTAGGAAGAGGAAGTTGGATGAGAATAAACTTGCACGAGTTGTGGGGAAGATGCAGGAACAGAAGCAGTGGATCAGAGGAGCCGAGAGATAGCTCCATCATAAATTTTGGGATCCAAGTGGATTGCAGCCACGTTGGAAATCTCAAGAGCAGGAGCTCATGATTTTTTCCACTATAGAGTATGCTGCAAGACCATCGCTCCATCTCATCACGTGCCAACTAATAAATATGTATGGTGTGCATTCAAGGAAGGAGAGGCGTCGCCCTCTCATTGTTTCCTCGAGAATCCAAAGGCGTGATCGAGGAATTAATTGAAGACAAGATGGAAGAGCCAAATCTTGCTTTCACACAAGCTGGAGATAAGGCTTCCATTAATAGGTTGACGAAAAAATATATTTGTGTTTTATTTGGAGAAGAATCATCATCATTGTAATTTTTCCTTTAGATAAGCATTAGGGATGGCGATTTGACACCATTAGTTAGCTTGTGAAGGAAGCTCGTAGAGCCCCTCTTGTATAAATCTTTGTATTGTAAGAAAAGTATAGATTAGAAGGTGGGAGATTGTTAGATGGTTGGGCAGTTAGGTGGTAACTGTTAGAAATATAGAGAGATAAGACTTAGTTGTAGATCGGACTCCACCATTGTAAATTGATATTTCACCATTAATAGAAAATGACAGTTTTTCATGTTTTACATTTCTATTCAATGGATGTTGTGTTATGGATGTTATTTGCATTCTTGTGAATTGTAGATGGATGTTAGAAATCATCTACAGGGATAGAGATACAACTTTTTATCGGTGAGTGTGTTAAGTTAAGTTTGGTTCTCTAGGCTAAGTGCATGGAGTGCCTGACAGAGCGAGGAAACTCTATAAGCCGATGCAAGGAGTGCATGTATGAACTCAATGGAGTAAGAAGAGAATATCCTAGGAGGGAACACCAGATTAATTTATAGACTCATGGAGAAATTTCAAGGCCGTTAAGTCCATTGAAAATAAAGATTGTGTGGAGAGAGGCACAGTTCATAGTTACTGAACACTTTGAAATAATCTTCCAAGAGGGAATCGAGCTTGCGTGAACATTCACAAGAGAAACACAACGGAAGGTGTTTAAGAATCCAAGAATTGTTGCACATTCAGGTGAAGGAAGGCTTTGTAGGAAGTGCAATGACAAAGGAAAGGAGACACCTTAAACCTTTCCATAACGCTGAGGGAGAAGCCGTCGAAGAACTGAGCCAAACGCAATAGTTCACCTAAGGTGCCAAAATTTCACCTTATAAGCTCAAGAGGAAGGGTGATAAGTTGCCAGGAGGGCATGAGAAGCTCATAGAGGAACTTGAAGCCTTGGAGGTTTTGAAGCTTAGCAAAGTTTCAGGAGAGTTGCACAGATTTCTGCAAGGAGTGCAGAAAGCCTTCTGGAATAGCCTAAGTCTTGAAAGGAGAAATTGCGCTAAGTGTGCAAAGATGTTGAGGACTTGCTAAAGTCCTGAAGATGGGGAAGTCACCCTTTGCCAAGGAGGAGACAGATGACAAAAGATCGAGAGGTTCGGGAGAAGGAAGTTCGTAAGGTTTGCGGGAGTAAACAAGGATCTTCACAAAGTTACGAAGACCGATTTTGACCCAGGTTGTTGGATCTGGAAGGATGCGTGGCAGAGGATTAGCACATTGTTGATTCACAATCAGAAGAATCAGAGTCCAGAGGAGACAAGAATCGTGAAGTTTGAACTCACGGTTTGATCACAACCATTGGCCATGGGAAGAACGAGGACTGTAGATCTGGTACTGAAGCATTCATCGATTCAAAAATCAAGAAGAGGAGGAAGCTGCTCGCGAGAGTCCAGAAGTGCGAACTTGTGAAGGGAATTGACCCGCGATCATAGTCCATGGTCACAAGAATGAGAAATCCTAGTCCCGAGAGCTAGTGTCATTGGTGCAAGAACTAAAAGCGAAAGGAAAGGGTTCGCAGGTACTACATAGGGAGTGCCGAGGAAGAACAAAAAGGGCATGTGTCAAGTCAAATCGGTTCCATCCAGAGCCCAATGAGTCATCCAACTTGACGACTTGATCGATCCTAGATCGGGAGGTCATGTGAGCCTCGAAGGAGAGAAAAGAGAAGGGGGAGGTTGGTTTCACTTTCATAACTACTAAGATGCCTTTGGAAACCTTCAATAATCCACCTTGAGTTGTACACTTGTAACCAACAGAATCTAGAACTGCCAAAGATATCAAGTTTTTTCTCAGTTTTGGTACATGTCTTACATCTGCTAATGTTCTTACAGAACCATCATGCATTTTAATCCAGACGCTGCCAACTCCAAAAAATTTACAAGAAAAATCATTTCCCATAAAAACAACACCATCAACAATAGATTGGTACGTTGAGAACCAATTTTTATGAAGACACATGTGGCTGGATGCACCAGAATCTAACAACCAATGACGATGTTTATGTGAAACATCACAAGTAGACAATACCTCATCAACCATACCTGAATTGGAACCTAAACTTGTTTAATCTACATTAGCTTCCTTCGATTCTTTTGTGTTGCCCTCCTTGGATGCATTTTTCCTTCTCGAGCAGTCCTTCTTGAGATGCCCTTTTTTTCCACAGAACCAACATTTATACTTACTTTTCTTGCCTTTTGAGTTAGACCTTGATGTACCCCTCTGATATTTCCCTCTTTATGTAAATTGACCTCTGACCATCATTTCTTCTACTGTTGAGGTTTCTTTACCAGATGTTTTCCTTATCTCCTCAGACAACAAAACTCCCACAACAATGTCATAATCAATGACATCTGTTATGTTAAATCACATAGGTGTGACCTGATGGTCCCAATACTTAGGCAACGAACACAACAACGTAACTTCCTTATCCTCATCTTCGAACTTTACTTCCATATTAGTTAATTGACAAATCAGAGTATTGAAAACATTCAAGTGATCAACAATTTTTGTACCTTCTTTTATCCGCAAGTTGTACAACTTCCTCTTCAAGAAGATTCAGTTTGACAAGTTCTTTGTCATATACACTCTCCAAAAACCTGTTGTTTTCATCTCTTCAATGATGTTAAACAACACCTCATCTGCTAGAAACAAATGAATAGTACTAAGGACTCTTGCATCCAGATCCTACGAGTCCTTGTCTGTCATGCTTGTCGGTTTCTCTGACCTTCCAGCCAATGCCTTTTGCAATCCTTATTGCACAAGCAGATCTTTCATATTAAGTTTCCATAGCGCAAAGCTATTCTTACCATTGAGCTTTTCCACCTCAAACTTGGAACTCTGCACTTTCGCCATTAGTAGAAAAACTCCAAAAAAAAACACCACTTATAAACCTGAGCCTTTTTAAATGTGGAAGAATAATGGTATAAACCCCAAGAAAAAAGTATTAATTAAAAAGGTTTCAAAACACAATTATTTAATGTGTATTTCTTAAAACCTTTTAAACATTGCATATAAGAGAGCATAAAATAAGCAAGATCAAACCAACATTAAATGAAGCACATCAAGAAAAAAGTATTAATTAAAAAGGTTTCAAAACACAATTATTTAATGTGTATTCCTTAAAACCTTTTAAACATTGCATATAAGAGAGCATAAAATAAGCAAGATCAAACCCACATTAAATGAAGCACATCAATCATACACATTAAATGATTAGTTATACAAACTAATCATGGATAGATCACATAGTTAGACCAGGAGTTCATAAATAGATTACATGCATGTGCAGTGACATAGCTGCATGCATGTGCATCTGGCTTCATGAGAAAATTTGTTGACATGTTTCCAACAAGATTATTTAATGTGTATTCCTTAAAACCTTTTAAACATTGCATATAAGAGAGCATAAAATAAGCAAGATCAAACCCACATTAAATGAAGCACATCAAGAAAAAAGTATTAATTAAAAAGGTTTCAAAACACAATTATTTAATGTGTATTCCTTAAAACCTTTTAAACATTGCATATAAGAGAGCATAAAATAAGCAAGATCAAACCCACATTAAATGAAGCACATCAATCATACACATTAAATGATTAGTTATACAAACTAATCATGGATAGATCACATAGTTAGACCAGCAGTTCATAAATAGATTACATGCATGTGCAGTGACATAGCTGCATGCATGTGCATCTGGCTGCATGAGAAAATTCGTTGACATGTTTCCAACAAGATGTGCGTTTTAGTTCTCCAATATCTGCCTGCATGATAGATATTGTGCCATTCCCTTAGAGAGATTTCAATGTGGTTAAAACCCATGGATCAACAAGTTTCTAAGGCTGCATTTATTCAATTCAGAAGAAAATTGTTGTTTCATGCATCTAAAGGTATCCATATGCTATTATTGCTAGATTGCTAGAGAAGGCAGATAATCATTGCAGTTTGGTAGCTGGAAGGATTGCTGCAAATATCCAAAGAGTTTGATCACTGACGTCGTGTCCTATGCGAAGGTGCATGTATAAGAAATAGCTTTCAGATGTTCTTTGTGCAGGAATTCAAGGATCGGGGAAAGAGAATTTTTTTGGCCTTACATTGTACGTGTACGTTGAATCGATTGAACATTCATTTTTTGAGCATTATGTACCTTGCATGTAAGAGTAGCTGACAAGTGCGTGATAGCAAATAATTGGGTGAAGATTCGGAATGTGCAAGTATTGTTTTGCCAGTGGGTGAAGATTCGAAGCTATTGATTTTTGGTAAGCCTGCATTATCGCCTTGTTATCACATTCATCGCTTAATTTTTCCAAAGTTTCAAAAATTGCCCGGAATGAATTAAATACGCAACGCTAGTTCGAATATTTTGATGAAATCGTCTTAGGAAAAAAAGAGAGGCTAGAAATTGAGAATAAAGACTACGATCTACTAAAAAAAGACATAAAAAAGCTTAATTGTTTCCCAAATTCTCATTTTTGGATGCATTAATTCCAGCATTAAGAAATGCAAATACAACATTGTTGTTATGGACGAAGAATGTCAAGAAAAAATATAACCATCAGTTGGGAAAGCATTGTTTTTGAAAAATCGTTCATTTGTTTTCCATGAAGTTGGAAGGCGGATCAATCTATTAATATTTGTATTGATTGGGAATTATTGGGAACTCATTAGATGACAAGGATGTGGAAACGTTAGTGATGCAAAGCTTGGAAACCTCATTTAATTCATGTGTTAATTCACTGCATGTATTTGGAGAGATTCAAAACGCTTACATTTGAGAAGGTATCGATATTTCTTTTCCAAAAGGATAGGAAATTGGACTAGACTAAAGCATCAACTTCATCCATAAAAGAGAGGGCATCTATTGCACCATAGATAGGAAAAGATAAACAAAACAACACAATGTTAACCATCAAATGGAGAAACCTATTATTTTTGTGATAATCTTAGGCACTTAAAGAGAGATTGTCTTAAAAAATAGTATTAATCGGGAAGATGTCAAAAAGAAATCAAGACATTCAAAGATTGTTTGAGAATGTGAAGAAGAGGAACCATGTGAGTCTACATTTATGGCATCATAACTTCAATCTTCAAAATCTACAACTTAGTATTTAAATGTAGTGCATGTGTTTATTACACATATCACAATGACTTGTATGTAAATTTTATTTAATATAAGAGTCATAATGAATCACCTTCCTATTGGAATAATGTAGAAATTAGGATACTTAGTTAAGATTTATGTAACTAAGTGATTGTGGGTTGTTGTGTGCCTGTCCAATTTAGAATTTGCTGGTGGTTTCAGATCCATATTTGTAGGAGTTTAGTTCAATCTTGTTTGTGCTATATAAATGTAATGATTGGCTTCAATAATTCAATCAAGTGAGCTCTGCTCACAGTTTGGTTTTGCCTCTATTATTTAATTTGGTGTCAGAGCTGAAGGAGTGATCACGTCCATGAGATCGCGTCCCTGATAGCTGCTCAGGTTCGATCGCTCTTGAAGAGGAGGCAGATCACTGCGTTATAGATCGGATCATTGTCCGAGAGACACTCTTTAATTGCAGTCTCGAGTAGTGTGGAGGATCCCGAGTGGCTTTAAATTACATCGTTGTCTGCTCCAGATTTGAGAGGAGCCGCGAGCCGAATTTATTGTCCTCTAACCATTGATCGCGAGCTGTTGGAGCATCGTGGAGTTGGATCGCGGATTGTCTGAGAGGGCATGGAGTTGAGCATGGAGCACCTGCAAAAAGAAGTGCGTGAATACAAAAGAGGAAGAGATCCGCGTAACTACTATTATTGGAGAGAGGAGCTTCCACTTATGGTAGCCAGATGAGAAACACCACCAAGCTAGAGCTGAACCTTGCTGAGGTGGATCGCTATTTGTATAATCAGTTGAAGGGCGTTGTATTCGCTATACATCTTCAGCCGTAACGTTGCAAGCGTCGTGGTGGCTTTCATTCGAGTGGGAGGATTTTTTTTTTTACCCCTGGGGAATGTAACCCGCGAAGTCGACTCGAAGGCACTCAATGGGAACTTGAAGGGGAGAAGAGCAAGATCGAGGCTCGCCAGAGGCGAATCTGGACAGAGAAAGAAACCTAGATCTGAATTTGAAATCTTCAGTCGTGCTATACATCTTCAGCTGCGGTCGATGCTAATGCACGTGGGATATTGCTTCTCAAATGTGTCAGTTGATATTTGACTCGAGCTGTGTTCTGGGATCAGCCGAGGAAGCTGCTGCATTACTGTTGGCAGGAGAAGGCTTGGTGGTGGCAGCAAAAAGGTAATTTCTGAGTTGCTTTTAAAGAATTTAAAATGGAAAATTCTTTAATTGATTCATACCTAAATGAATCAAATAAATTAGATGGATCCAATTATGTAAATTGGAAATTTAAGATGCAAACAGTGATAGAAGCATCCAGGGTTTGGGCTATTGTCTTGGGAGATGAGGCAAAGTCTGCTACTGTTGCCCAAGATTGGGAGAAGAGAGAAAACAAAGCTAAAGTTTTCCTCAGAATGTCTGTAAAAGACAACATAATTCCACATATAAGAGATTGCAAAACATCTAAGGAGACATGGGACATATTGAAAGGTTTGTACCAAACTGCTAATACAAACCGAGTTTTGTTTTTAAAAAGAAAATTGCTCTCAATCAAAATGGAGGAAAATGAAAATGTTACTAATTTCATTTCAAGAATCAAAGATTTAAAAGATAAACTGGGTGACATAGGAGAAAAGGTCTCACCCACTGATCTAGTAACTGTCACGTTAAATGGCATGCTAGAAGACTACCAAATGTTCATAACAGGTATTGCATCCCGAGAGAATGCTCCGACATTTGAAGAACTTGCAGGTATTCTTCTACAAGAGGAGGAACGCAGAATCCATCTCACCGGAAAGCCTCCACATTCAGATTCGGCATTGATGGCAAAGGGTAAAGGAAAGCCTTGGGAATGCCACAAAGGAAAGCCTTGGGAACGCAACAAAGGAAGAAAACCTCAATATGCAAAATAACATAAAGGTATGACATCTCCTCGGTCTCATACAAATCAGAGAAAGAGTGATACATGTTTTAATTGTGGAAAAGATGGGCATCATTCTAAGGATTGTTGGTATAAGCATAAACATGAGAACAAATATAGAAATTCAAGGCATAATAGTAATTTTGTTGAAAGGGGTGATAATGGTAATGATGAATTCCACAAATTATTTATATTAGATGTTGCTTTGTCAGCTAGACAGATGATGTGCATGCATGGTATGTAGATTCTGGTGCATCGATCCACATGTCTTGTAATAGAAACTGGTTTGAAAGTTATTGTGAGACTAAAGATGGTGCTAACATTTATCTTGGTGATGAATGGTCACATCAAATCAAAGGTTATGGGGATATCTCTATTACATTACCAAATGGTAGTGTTAAACAAATACATAATGTAATGCATGTACCTCGTATAAAGAAAAATTTAATTTCTATTTCCACCATAACAGATCAAGACATGAAGGTAGATTTTGTAAAATCACATTGTCTTGTGAAGGATGTAAAAGACCATTATAAAGTAGTTGCTACAGGATTCAGAGTTGGAGGGCTATACAAGCTCGATGTGACGATGAAAGGACATCAAGGCTTGGCTTCAACAATGATTCCAATAGAGGTATTGTGGCATCAAAGGTATGGACATCTAAACTATAATGATTTGTTGCTTCTTAAGAAACAAGGCATGGTGGAAGGACTTTCACTATTAAAGAATGAACATAGTGCATGTGATGGGTGTGCTTTGGGAAAGCAACACAAAGAAGAGTTTCCTTCTCACGAAGATAGAAGAAAGAGGGATATACTTGAACTTGTGCACACAGATGTTTGTGGTCCCATGCAGACAAGGTCTATTGGAAGAGCATATTATTTTCTCATTTTCATTGATGATTTCACTAAATACACATGGGTGTATTTCATGAGAAAGAAAAGTGATGTTTTTGAATACTTTAAGGAGTTTAAAATTTTGGTTGAAAAACAAACTGGCAGGTACATCAAAATTCTCAGATCAGATTAAGGGGGAGAGTACAGATCTGGGGCTTTCATCAAATACTGCAAAGAAAATGGAATTCTACAATAGTTCATGGTACCGCACACTCCTTAGGAAAATGGAGTGGCAGAAAGGAAAAACAGAACCTTGGTTGAATGTGCACGAAGTATGCTTCAAGGTAAAAATCTCACTAATGGTTTTTGTGCTGAAGCTATTAGAACTATTGTTTATCTGAAAAATAGAAGTCCTACTAAAAGCTTAGATCATAAAACTCCATTTGAAGCTTTTTATGGTTATAAGCTTGTTGTGAATCACCTGAGAATATTTGGAAGTAAAGTTTTTTCTCACATTCCCAAAGAGGATAGGAGAAAGCTTGATGCAAAATCCATCAAGTGTATTTTTCTTGGTTACTATGATGAGCATAAAGCATATAAGATGTTTGATCCTAACATGCATAAAGTATTTCCAAGCAGAGATGTATTATTTCATGAAGATATAGGTTATAAAGTAGATAGTCATAGTGAATGGCACATTCCTCATGACTATATTGTAGAAGATGCAGATGTAATACATGTACAAAAAGAGGATCAAGAGGAGGAATATGAATAGTTACAGGGTCAGGATCAAGAAAAGGTTGAAAGAACTACACCTCAAAGTAGAAGAACAAATGCCAGCACCAAGACTCCAAGGAGGACATCTCGTCTGATTCATACACCTATAAGGTACAAAGATTATGCTTTGATGACTCAAGTAATGAACACTATAGAACCTGCAAATTATCAACAAGCTAAAGAACATAAAGTTTGGGTGGATGCAAAGAATGAAGAATATGATTCAATAATGAAGAATGAAACATGGGAATTAACAGAGTTGCCTGAAAACAAAGTTCTAATTGGATGCAAATGGTTGTTTAAATCCAAATTTAATGTTGATGGTAGTATAGATAAATATAAAACAAGATTGGTTGCAAAAGGGTATTCACAAAAAGAGGGAATTGATTATGTAGATACTTTTTCACCTGTAGCCAAGTTAAACACCATTAGATTGATGATTGCATTAGCTACAAAACATAAATGGAACCTACATCAGCTAGATGTGAAGTATGCTTTTCTGAATGGAGAATTAAAGGAGGAAGTATATCTTGTACAACTTGAAGGATTTGTTAAACAGGGATAGGAACATTTGGTATGAAAATTGAAAAAGGATCTATATGGATTAAAACAGGCACCCATGTCATGGTATGAAAAGATAGACAATTTCTTTCTACAAAAAGGAATTGTGAAGAGTAAGAATGATCCAAATCTCTATATTAAGAAAGATGAAAAAGAACATATTGTTTTGATTTCTATCTATGTTGATGATCTAATCATAACAGGAAATGCTTCTAAGCTAATTGATGAAATCAAAAAGCAGTTATCACAAGTTTTTGAAATGAAGGATCTTGGAGAACTACATTATTGTCTAGGTCTTGAAGTATGGAAAGAAAATGGTGTGACACTGGTTACACAAAGAAAATATACCAGGGAATTGCTTCAGAGATTTGATATGAATGGATGTAAGGTGATGCCTACTACATTAGAACAGAATGTTAAGCTCTGTAGTGATGATGAGACCAAATAATTGGATGGAACTCTGTATCAACAACTGGTGGGAAGTCTAAATTATCTCACCACAACCAGGCCATATATTGCCTACTCAGTCAACATCCTTAGTTAATTCATGGTTAAGCCACATGAGAGTCACTGGAAAGCAGCAAAAAGAGTCCTTTGTTATTTGAAAGGAACTATTGATTTTGGTATTAAATACACTGATGAATTTGATGTTAAGTTGGCAGGATATTCTGATTCTGACTGGGCTGGAAATCTTAGTGACAAAAAGTCAACCACAGGTTATGCCTTTAGAATTGGTTCAGGGGTCGTATCATGGAGCAGTAAGAAACAACCAACTGTTTCTTTGTCTACAACTGAAGCCGAGTACAAAGCCTTGTGCAGTACTACATGTGAAGCTATCTGCATGAGGAGAATTCTTGAAGACATGGGAGAAGAACAAAAGGCACCCATAGTTATCAATTGTGATAATCAAAGTTCAATCAAATTTGCCAATAACCCTATGTATCATGCCAGAACTAAGCACATTGAAATTCAACATCATTTTGTCCGAGAAAAGATACAGTCAAAAGAGATTGACTTAATCTATTGTAACACAAATGAAAATATGGCTGATATTTTCACTAAGCCCGTAGGAAAGGAAAAATTTGAAATTTACAGAGAGTTGCTAGGTGTGGTAGAAAATCCATTTCTCCATTAAGGGGGAGTGTTGGAATAATGTAGAAATTAGGATACTTAGTTAAGATTTACGTAACTAAGTGGTTGTGGGTTGTTGTGTGCCTGTCCAATTTAGGATTTGTTGGTGGTTTCAAATCCACATTTGTAGGAGTTCAGTTCAAGCTTGTTTGTGCTATATAAATGTAATGATTGGCTTCAATAATTCAATCAAGTGAGCTCTACTCACAGTTTGGTTCTGCCTCTGTTATTTAATTCTTCCTTGATTGGACTTGGACTTGGTAGGTAAATTTTATCTAATATAAGAGTTATAACGACTCACCTTCCTATATTAGAGGATGTTCATGTCACACATAATTACTTTAAATTATACCTTCAAGAATGTCCCATATGTTCTTGATATGAACAAAATCTTCTATCAATTAGTGAGATAAACGAAAATCTCAATCTCCATGTGAATTGTTAAAAAAACTGTGATTTCTTTTCTTCATGATAAAAACGTAGTTCTATAAACATGTTAATTCAAAGAAACCAAAATCACATGCACTAGATGCAATAGAAAATACCACTTTGGCATCAACGTACATGTAAGTTATTATTATTTATGTTTGCTTAGTAAAACTAATATGGTGGACCGTCTTCCATCCATTCAACAATGTCAACTAGTTAAAGGAGTTTTGAACCTATTACATGCTCATTTGCATGATCAATGAAGACACACAACTTGTGAAAAAAATATTTCTTGCTAGCTGACTTTTCCAACAAAATGTGGGTTTCCTTTATAAATAAAAATTCAAATTGTTTTGTTTTTCAAAATTTGTAACTTGAAATTTTTAGAAAAAAAAACAAAAAATTATATCACATATTTAACAACTAATAAAACAAAAACTTATATCACATATTTAAGAACTAATAATAGAGGATAATTTTTTTCACTTCAATTAAAAAAAATTGAATTTAAAAAAAAACAAAAACAAAAAATGATATCATATATTTAAGAACTAATAATGGAGGAGATTTTCTTTCACTTCAATTCAAGAAATTTGAAAGATATACATAAGTAGTATACCACTCCATACACTCCACAAAAAATTGACTCATGGAAATGACGAATAAGATAATTATGGAAATGGAAAGGTGCATGTTGCACAATACAAATGTAACATATAAGTACTAGGCATCAATTCTAATTATTGTATTTTACATTTTAACAAAATTCCTTGTAAACCTTTGTTGTATTAGGTAGAATACCTTTGGTAACTAATTTTCATGTTTTTAATTGTATCTCTTTTTCACATGTTCCCAAGGAAAGAAGAGGCAATTATGCTTCTTGGAAGCAGTTGTATAAGGAGGCATTAGTAGTAGACTCTTATCCGATGCTCTCATTACCAATTTTTCCGTGTTATTAGTGATTGAGGTATTATAGTATGATGCACGACAGAACCTGGAGATCCAGGTATTATTCTTTTTAGTCTTGGTTCCGGTCTCTTTGTCATTGGCTCTGACCTTAGGACGGTTTAGTTTTAGTGCGTTTTATTGGTATTGGGGATCCCCAACTAATCTACTATCCAAGTTTAGATGAAGGTTTCGGAAGTATTTACGTTTTTTGGGAACTTGTAGCGGTTATCCTTGGGGAATGCTTTACCTGCGGTTTCTGTAAGGAGTTATTATTTCTCCATTATTATGGTCTTTACTATACTCGTTATGTCTCACGTCACCTAGCTGGTTTACCTAACTCTTTTGGGGAGTGGGGCCGGGGGAGGTGTAGGTGGAATTTTTGGACCTCTCGGACTATGCCAGGTGTGGAGGAAGTCATCACCACATTAATGAATGTGGCTAACGAAGAGCTTTGGAGGGAAGCAGGTTTATTTGATAATATTGATTCTACAAGCCAGTGTAATGACTCTCATCATCCGTCCTCGCCCGTTTCATTACCAGTTACTGCTCGCTCCAGCCTTTTACCCTGTCCTTCTCCAAATTTATCAGAAAACTTGACGCATTCTTTGAGTTACAAACTGTTGGAATAATGTAGAAATTATGATGCTTAGTTAAGATTTACGTAACTAAGTTGTTGTGTGTCTTTCATGTTTAGGTTTGCATTAGTTTTAGATCCACATTTATAGGAGATCTGTTCAAGTATGTTTCATGCATCTTGTGCTATATATATGTAATTGATTTACATTAATAAACAATCAAGTGGTGAGCTCCACTCATGAGTTCTGTAAATACATCTATTTTGTTTGATTTGGTATCAGAGCGTCAGGGCTGGGCATGACTCCCTCACGGGAGTGCCCAGGAACATGCGGAGAGCAGAGGAAGCCCAAAAAAGGGTCGTGGAAATCGTATGTCACGAGGGAGGGATTTATATGCTTCGTTGAATCCTCATAGACCTTTGCACATGGATTCAACAATAATGTTGATGGTCGCCATGGTCGATTGAAGGCTCCAGAACGAGCAATTGTTGGAATGCCAGGCAGGCAAGCAGAAGCACGATGCAGTTGAGGATGGAAAAGGACAAGTTGCAGGAGCTCGTGTGATGGTGGTAAGTCTCCGATCTAGAATTGATGTGTCAAGGAGCAGCCATATTTGTTTTAGACAAGGTAGCCGACATATTGAGGATCGCGTGGAGAATTGTTGCTAGAGAAGCTCGCGTGGAGAATTTTTGCTTCCGCTGTTATAGAGTCATTGCCAGTGAATAAAAGGAGGAGTCTGGTGAACCCGACGTGAAATAGTTGTGGCCATTGCATTTAATCCGCGGACATGTGGAGGAGTCCACTAGCGTAGAGGAGTCTGGAGTGCTCTCCTGTGTGGAGGAGATTTGTCTCTTGTAGAGGAGCCACCAGTGGTGTGTAAGTTGTTAGTTCTCTGTTTGCAGAGAGGAATTACAGTTTACAGTTTACAGTTCAAAGTCATTCCCAAACTGCCTCAGAAGTTATCACTGTGTCCTCTGATATTCTTGAAAAGAATAGGTGAAGAGAATCGCTGCAACCAAAAGATGAAGCCCCATGGTCCTTAGTTCATTGTTGTTTTGATTAAAATTTACATTGTGTGGAGATTTTGAAAGCTCTTGTATTTAAAGAGGGCGAAGAGATGGGGGAGCGTCCCTACTGGTATTTCTTCATCTATTCAGTAAGGGGGAGTGTCCTTGCTGGTTCCAGATCACTCTTACAGCATAAGGTCACGAGAAGTGTCCCTTAATCTGTTTGCTGGTGCTCATCTGGTGAGATGGCTGAACGAATCATGAAGGAGTGGGGAGGCTGGAGGAGCATCCCTAGTGATATGTGTTGAGCCGAGTATTGTTGCATGTTGTTTTTGGGAGGTGAGAAGTGTGGAGGAACCTGAGTGGAGAGTCTTGAAGAAGAGGTTGATCGCTGTCCTACGAATTTTCTCTGAATTAGATCGTTGTCCTGTTTTAGAGCCGTGGAGAAGTTGTCATGGGCCGGAAAGGGAGACTTAAACAATTCCAGAGAGAACTCAACTAGATGGGGAAAATGATTCATAGAGAAGAGGAAATAAATTTTGCAGGTAAATATAAAGTGTCTTCAACAGTAGCAGATGAACACATACCTGATGGAGACCAGGATCAGATTGTGGATCTGGAGTAGATTGATGAAGATGAAGAAATCAATAAAATATTGAAAAGGTTAATGCCAGTTTTACCATCATTTTCAGGTAAAATTTTTGATCTTTGGAAAATGAAAATGGAAGGTTTACTTGGATCAGTAGATTTATGGGAATTTGTTCAAAATGGTTATGAAGATCCTACTAAGAAGAGAAGACATAAATTAACATTATATCTTGTTAGTTCAACATTGAATAATGGCATCGTGTCTGCTCTGTTTTATGAATTTGGTGAAATAGAGAATGCAAAAATGTTTTGGGATAATCTAGAGATGAAGTTTCTTGTGAGGGGGAGCAAGATAGCTAAAGAAAAAATTAATCACGTCACTACTGTTGAAAATCGTGAGTGTATTGACAGTGTTATATCTGAAATAAAAACTGGAAATGATTGCATTGAAATCACAATGATTGATGATGAAAGTGTGTATGTAGTTGATTTTGATAATGAGAATGAAAACCTTGTGGAGGAAGATCTGTTTGAAGGAGAGACATATGAAGTCAGATTTGATGAAAACAATTCATCTAATGAAGAGTGGTCAAAATTGATGCATGAGAAACATCTTATTGATGAGTTGTTGTTTGGTGAGAAGAATGGTCCACTTGCATACACAAATCAAGTGGAAGACAACTTTATTGTTGCAGTGAAGGAAGAGAAGGACGATGAAGAGGAGAAAAATAAAAAAGCTCTCTTAGAAGAGAAAAATGAAAAAAAAATAAAAAATGTATTGATACTCTAATGAATGTTTTTGAGTGTGCAGGGTTTACTAAGGAAGAATGTGATGTGAAGCACTCAGGTGAAGTGCCAGATAAGTTTGATGAAGAATTAGAATTTATTGAGGAATGGCTTCAAAAACCATATTATGATGAATGCAAAGAAACATTAGATCATGACGAGGATTGTATGGACATTGAAGAAGAAGAAGACTACATTACAGATATAGAAATGGAGTCAGTTTTTATAAAGTGGATTCCTGAAGAAATAAAGTACTACTATGAGCTAATGTTGCAAGAGTCCATTGAGCAGGACATTGCTGATTGTATCCAGAAATGGGAGCAACATATTTATGTAGAGTTGGAAGCATTTGTGAACATTAAAGAGAAATTTTCTCAGGACAAAGAAAATGCAGAAGTGTTGAGGACAAAGAACAATGATCATAAGTCAAATTCCAAAATGTCGAGGAACAAAGCAAAAAGGGCTATGAAGCAGAACAGAGTCAAGATGAAACATATATGGAGTAGCAAGCCAAGGAAAAAGCTCCATCTACATCACTATCTAAGATAAAGAAAGGTCAAGATGAAATTGTTAATTTGTAAGCCTAGCTGAGACTGAGACCAGCAATCATGTTATGTTCTACTCTGTTATGTTTGGTAGAAAATCCATTTCTCCATTAAGGGGGAGTGTTGGAATAATGTATAAATTAGGATGCTTAGTTAAGATTTACGTAACTAAGTTGTTGTGTGTATTTCATGTTTAGGTTTGCATTAGTTTCAGATCCACATTTATAGGAGATATGTTCAAGTCTGATTCATGCACCTTGTGCTATATATATGTAATTGATTTACATTAATAAACAATCAAGTGGTGAGTTCCGCTCATGGGTTATGTAAATACATCTATTTTGCTTGATACAAACAGACTGTTGGGGAGTATACATAGGTATAGTTGAAGGATTTCCAGAGTAAGGTGAAGAATACCACCCCACTTTCGAAGGAAGGTAGGAAGGAGGTAGGTAAACCTCATATCGGCATAAGGCAGTGGAAAGCAAAAAAGATTGTACACAATATGGTGTTAGGATCTAATGTCGACCTTGTATAAACGTGCAATCTAGTGATGTGTGGCCTAGTTGGAAGGCTTTCATACATATATCTTTGTAAGGTTGTGCTGTCGGAGTGGTTGGACTCAACTTGGAGGACTTTGTTAGGATACAAGCCGAATATTGTTTTTCTCACCAAAGGATGGTTTGGCATTTTATGCAGAAGCCCTGAAGACACGACTCTTTTATTGCAATAGAAGTGAATTTTAGGAGGCAATGCTTTAATTATTAAGCTTTGGAGGCTAGCATTTAACCCTGATACTGAATATTTTCAACTTTGGCATATATGGGTTTTACTACTAAGCCTTTCCTTAGAGTTTTGGAATGAGGCAGCACTAGTAGCGATCGGGAACTCCCTAGGTTCCTTTATTGCTCTGGAACTGGACCTAGTCTCGACTTCTAATAGAAAGATTGGTAAAATAATGGTGGAGTTCGACATCCATAGAGGATTGCCTGAACTTTTAGAGATGGAATAGAGAGGAAGGAGGATAGTCCAGAGGATGGACTATCTCAAAATTTCATTATGATGCAGTATTTTCCACAAAATGGGACACCTGCGTAGAAATTGTTTGGGAAGGGGTGAAGAGGATGAAGTTTCAGAAGATACGACATTACACAGAGACTTGGGTGACTTTGAAGAGGAGGGGAACTCAGGCTGGACAGATTGTGGACTTCCTTTAACAGATTCACCGTCCTTGTCAAGAAGTGATGTTCCTATAATGGGAAAGTTACAATACTACTGTTCGGTATTGTTTAATTCATTATCTTTAATGAAAAAGGCCAAACTGAATGCCTCCCCATTACTAAAATATTTATTATCCTCAGTGAAGGCTCCTTTGGGGAAGGGGAAGGGGTCTCCTATTCCTGGAAATTTTCTCTCACCCACCTTCCCTGTAATCAACCTTTTGAAGTCGGGGGTTTCAGACATTTATGTAACTTGCAGACTGAAGACAAGGGGGTTATACCAGTAGTGGTTGTGCAGTCACCTAGTAAGTAGAATGAGCCTACCCCTGAGCCTCTTTATACTAATACCACTTTTTCACAAGAAACCACTCTATCTATGGGTGAACAACTTATCATTCCGAGTTGTCGGGTATTAGAAGAAGGATAAAACTCAATCAGTGAGGTTTTGGAATCCCTGATTTCCTGCCTTCGAGATAGTAACCCTCCTATACCATTACCCACTTTTTTTTGGAAAGCTGTCATTAATTTTTCCACCTTTACGAGAGAGGTTAATATTCTGGATACTACTAAGGTTGATTATACTAAGAAATATTTCGTGTCACAAGGACTGGGCATAGAACATTCTCTTATCGAAATGAGAAGTATAAGGAAGAAACTATAGGAGATGGATATTACTCCTTTAGTCGAGGATGCCTCCTCATCTGACCGTGGGGCACTTGGAGAAGTGAAGGCCTTAGCAAGGGAAAAATAATGATATTGGTGTCACTCAATATTAGAGGGATTGGTGAATCCCTTAAAGCTGTTGCGTTCTGGCATGTTTTGGATACTACCCTTCCAAATATCATTTTTCAACAAGAAACTATGGTTACAAAACATAAAGCTCGGTATTTTGTGCATAGATTTCGTCCGTCTTGAGAAATTTGTGCAGTAAACTATGTTGGTACTTCAGGTGGTTTACTAGTGATGTGGGATCCTCTATTTTTTAGCTTGACTCGTTTCCTTACAATAGGTGGGATTTTGTTAACATGTCTCATCTATGCTACTAAAAGGAAAATCAACTTCCTAAATATCTATGGACCCTGCTTGGAGTGAAAAATTTCCTGGGCTTCCTTGGAGAACAACATATTGCGCTCATTAAAAGACCTAGTGATTGTAGGTGATATAAACCTTACGGTCTCGAATGGTGAAGTTTGGGGAGGCTCTTCCTCTTCTGGTCCACTAGCAAGTTTTTTCACTTTTATTTTCCAATCACACAAATTGTTAGATGTTCAATTGGATAAATTAGCTCCAACTTGGCATAATGGGCACACAGGTTCAAAGTTAATAGATAAAATATTGGATAGGTTCCTGGTTTCAGAGGACTTACTCTTGAACTTTAAATTGTATCAGTCATGGGTGGAATTTACTTTTGTGTCGTACCATGCACCTATTCTATTACAGTTGGAAAACTTAACTTTCCCCAAAGCCTATCCTTTCAAGTTTAATTCTCAGTGGCTACTTGATAAATATTTTAACAACTTGGTTCATCAACTCTGGTTGGATCCGAAAGATATTCATGAGGAAGATAGTCAACGTCGCCTTATTAGGAAACTAAAGGATCTCAAAGTTATTTCAAAAAATTGGGCCAAAGAGTCTAGAGACCGGGGCATATTAGTTATGGAGAAATTGGAAGCTAATATCAAAAAAATGTTGTAGATGCTCATGGATGGCTCTTTTAATCTGGTGGTTGAGTCAAACCTTATTAAATTGGAATCAGAAAGGAACAATATACTTAAAACGCAGGAGGAACTTTGGAGACTCAAAAGCCGAGCATTAAGGGTTCAAAGTGGTGACCTTAATACTAAGTTTTTTCATCAGTTTGCCAATCATAGGAGAATTAGAAAACATATGTGGGAAATCAGAGATGAATCCGGTCATGTTCATAAAGGTCAAAAATAGATTATGAAGGAAGCGGAAAATCATTTCAAGAGTTTTTTCAATTCCACAGATACTTGTTCAACAGTTGAGCAGGTTGAGGTGGCAGGGTTATTTAACAGGTGTATCAGCGAGGATGAAGTGTGAGAACTATACCTTCTAGTTAATGATAAGGAATTGAAATCAATCTTAACTCTCTTCAAAAAAGAAAAAATTCCAGGCCTGGATGGCTGGACAGTGGAATTCTACTTAAATTTATTCGATTTAGTCAAAGATGATCTACTGGCATTAGTGGAGGATGTTCTGACTAGTGGTCGTATGGTAGGAATCTTAAATTCCACTTTTTTATATATGATACCCAAATTGAATAATACACAAAATTTTGGGGTTTACAGACCTATCTCGTTATGCAATCTAGTTTATAAAGTCATCTCTAAATTTTTAGCAAACCAGAGTAAACTGATACTCTCAAAAGAATTATTAGCAGAGCAGTTTGGCTTCCTGGAGGGTTGGAAAATACATGATGCAATAGGTACTGCACATGATTGCATACACAACATTAAAAAGAGTAACCAAAAATCTATGATCCTAAAGATCGATCTTCAAAGATCCTATGACCATGTAAATTGGGATTATCCATGATTGATTTTAGTTCAAGTGGGATTTGGAGTGTCTTTAACAAACTGGATTATGGCTTGCGTGATATCGACATCTTTGGCAGTTCTAGTCAATGGGGAGGCAACAGACTTTTTCAGAAATGATATAGGACTCTAGAAGGGATGTCCTCTGTCATCGTTACTCTTTATTCTGGTGATGGAAACCTTAAGTCTGTTATTAAAAACAAATCGAAGAGAAGGCTCCCTATCTAGAATTAAAGTTTCCAGACTCGCAAAAATCCTCCACTTGTTATTTGTAGATGATTTTTTATTGTTGACCTATGCTTCTGTGCAAGAATGGAAGGTGATTGTGAGCCTCATTGACAAATTTTGTTTCGTTTTGGGGTTAAAGCTAAACCCATTTAAATCGACAGTTCATTTTTCTGGTCTTTCAGAGTCAGAACTTGACCCATTCAAATTATTACTCCCATATAAGTTCATTGATTTAAGTGTTGGTTTTAAATACCTTCTATACTACTTAAAGGCGGAGCTCCAGAAAATAGACGATTGGATGTGGCTCTTAACCAAAGTGGAGAAGAAGATTAATGATTGGAGTTATAGGTGGTTGTGTTTGGGAGGTAGGTATACATTATGCAAAGCTATTTTGGAAATTCAACCAGTATATTGGTTTTTGCATTGCATCAGTACCGTATTCCATTCTCAATCGATTAAGTAAATTACTCTTCAATTTTCTATGGAACGGGAATGCAGATTCAAATAATTACCACCTTTGTCATTGGGAGACTTTATCTCATCCAAAAAGTCTGGTTGGTTGGAGTTTTCACAACATTTCCTCTTTTAATAGAGCGCTGGTAGCAATGACCCTCTGGAGAGTACTAAATAAACAAGGAATTTGGAAAAAAAAATTGAAGGAGAAGTACTTCCCTTTCTCGACAGTGAAAAATTGGCTTAGATCATAGTCGTTTCAATATGTATTAGGCTCAAAAATTTGGAACAGTCTCATAAAGGCGATCCCATTGATCACAAATTGGCTTAGTTGGAAGCTTGGTACTGGTCACATTGTGGAAATTGAGAGGGACAAAATCCTGGGATTAGGTGTAGACTCCATTCTGTCTAATCTTCTTATCAATGCACTAAGCCAAAAACATGTTTCGGTACTAGCTCAGGCTTGGACACCACAGGAACAAGACTCTTTACTTACCACTTGGTACAACATTTTAGAGTTGGAAGTTATAGGCAACTTCGAAGTGGATTGGGATCGCTAGATGAGGGCACTATAAGATTATGAAATATCCCTTTTTGACACTATAGATGAACTTATTTTGACAAGAGGGGACTCTTCCAGAGACCTATCGACTAAGAATGTATATGTGGCCATTATTTCTACCCTTAATTTCGAAAAAAAATTAGGTTGGCAGAAAAGTATTTGGAAGTGGGATATACAACTTAAAATCAATATTTTCCTATGGCTTGTTGCGGATAAATTTTTTTTGACCTGGAAAACACTACAAGAGAGAGGATGGATGGGGCCTGGACTGTGCCATTTATGTGAAAAAGCAAGTGAAGAAAATCAAAATATGTTCATACATTGTATTTTCACCAAATCCATATGGCAAAAAATTAGATCCATCAAAAATATCAGACATAATTGGGATGGTGTTGATCTTGTTGATTGTCTCACTAGTTGGACTAAAATAAAGAACAATTCAAAAAGCCTCATTGCTCTTATATGTTGGTACATTTGGCTTGAAAGGAACGCTGGGATTTTTGAAGGAAAGGAGCCTCCAGTTCACTCGGTCGTCATCAAATCGCTTGGAGCTCTTCAAAAACCTATGGATAAACTAATAACTTCATCTATTCGTATTAATAGGCTTGACATCCCACTTGAGTTTCGACTTGCCTGTTTTGATGGAGTTGCTCAGATTAATGGCTTATGTTGTCGTGCGGGTGGCATCATTAAAATTTCTACCACTAAAGTTTTTAAATGGTTTTTGAATTGTGGTAAGGGAACTAATACCAAGGCTGAGCTAATTGGCACTTGGGAAACCCTCTATTTAGTTTATCTATTATCTATACACAAGATTCAGATCCTGGGAGATTATAATATTATCATAGATTGGATAAATCATAAAAGTGAATTGCGAGTGAGATCCTTAGAAGCCTGGAAACAAAGAATTATTATGTTGAGAATAAAGTTTTCATTTGTTCATTTCTTTCACATCTTTTGTGAATTCAACAAGGAAGCGGATGGACTCTCTAAGCATGCTTTAATATTTTCTGATGGAATCATTTCCCGACAATTGTGATCTGGAGGAAGGGCGGGTTTTCATCTCCATATAAATATCTATCAGTGGATCTTTTTTCTCTCCTGGAAATTTGTCCTTAGTACTCTTATTTTATGCTAGGAGGATTCCTTTGTTAATATGTATTGAGGAGTTGTCAGTTTTCTAGATTTTTCACCTAGTTTGTTTCTTTAGGCGGTATTTGTCCTTCTCTAGAGTACTCGTTTTTTGGATGTAAATGGAGGTAGCCTTCATGGATGTTGTTCATTAATATCTATTTTGTTAAGTGTAGGTAAAACTAGATTGACAAGAAAGTCTGTTATTTTGTGGTACAAAGGGATGTAAAAATTATATTTTCTTAATATAATTGTGCTAATTTTCAACTGGAAAAAATGTTCCCAAGGAAAAAGGAAATAACTTGGACGCTAAAATAAAATTACATATGTTTGTTTGGTTGTAGTTAGTCCAAAACATATCCACTAATATTTGTCTCTACAAACAAAATTGCAATTAAAAGTGATGTTGTTGTACATGAGAAAAGATGGTGTTTGAATCAAATAGGGCTTTGAGCCAATCCATGGATTCAAGTTCTATGGAGAGATTCAGTGAAGAAGAGAATTATTTCATAGTTCATAGAGAGAGATTCAGTGAAGAAGAGAATGATTTCATAGTTCAAAGCTAAGTAAAGAATTTCAACACAAAATAAACATGTGGTACTACCACAAGATGCATGATGTTTGGGAAAGATGAATTTCACAAGGAAACTAAAGGTCATCTAGGGAAACAAATTTTGCAATGTGGTGAGTGAAATTGGAATATCCAAAAGGAAAACCTGGAAGATAATCTTCTATGAAGGCGAAATATGATGAGTTGATGAAAAACATAATTTGGGAGTTGTCTTCTAAGAAATAAATACATTGGTTCTAAGAAGACGGTTTCCACATCCGCACCATAGCCCTTATCTTAGGGTTCAATCCATAGACAAAGCGCTCTGCCTGTCATTGGTCATTATCCATATATGAAACATACTTGACCAATTCCATAAACCTCATCTCATATTCCTCTACGGTTATTTTTCGCTATACTAGAGCATGAAATGCTCCTACCTGTTGTTCCTCATAGTAAGCTGGCAGATCTTTCCTTTGAAACCTCTCCTCGAAAAGTTCCCAAGATACGGTGTCCGGGGTAAGATGCAGTTGTCTTTCCAGGTTTCCCCACCAGTTCAAGGCACTGTCTCTTAACTGAAAAATTGCTATCTTTTCTTTTGAGGTGGACGCATAGTCCCTTAAGGAAAAACACCTTGTCATGCCTTCCAACCATGCTTCCACGCATTCACTGGCGCGACCCTCAGCAAACTCTAGAAGTTTAATCTTTTTCAGTTCTCTAGTGATGTCTTCGGGTGGAAGTCCTTCCCCTGAATCCCTTGACTCTTCTGGATTACCCATTCGAGATGGTGGGGGTTCCACTTCGATCCCTGTTGGTTGTCGCCCCTTTAAAGTCTCATGTATGCCCTCCAGAGAGCGCATTATGAGAGCTAGTTCTAACGATGGTGGTGGCAGCGTTGGCGATGTTGGCGATGCCTGGGACGATGCTCCTCTGCCTCGATTCCCTCGAGTCCTAACTATCCTGTATGATTTAACCTACATCAACCAAAGTTGTCAGGGTGAGTTCAAGGACGTTTCATATTTGCGCAACTTAAACTAGAAAACATGGCTAGGTGTAAGTTTCTTTTTACTTGTTTGTAAACAGACGTTACTCTCTTTAGGGGAGGTGGCTAGGTTAGGGATAAAGCGTCTAAGCTTGATTTATTCTCCTAAGAAAAATATTGACTCCCTCGCCTCGTAGCTATGTTAGCTTTGCACCATTCTCACTAGTTCCTCTAGCTTACCCTCCTAGCACGCATGAAGCCTCCTCTCGCTTATCTTGGTCTAAGTCCGTATACTTTGCGTTTACACCTAATTAAGCTGACTTCCAACCCAATGTTGATTAATTATTAAAAACTAATAATCTAGATTAAATTTAATCAACAAAGCCTAAGTTTCAGTTGCCTTAATCAACGCATTTAGTTAATCCAGAAATTTTAATATTATCATTGGTATCCTACTTAAGTACCTAACTAATCACTTAGTTAATCCCTAATTTAATTAACCAATTAAATTAATTAATCTTCCTAATTATTCACATTAATTAGTTGATTAGTTATCACTTGTATATATATTTAGATTTAAATATTATTGTTATTTAATAATTAATATTTAACCTAAATTAAACATTAATAATCTAAACCTTAATTAAAGATAATAGCAATATCTTTAATAAAATATATATATTTTTTATAAAAATAATAAAAATAACAATAAACTAAAATAAAAAATAAAAAATAGAATTAAACAATTACATTACAATTAAAAAAAATAATAAAATAAAGAAAAATTAAAATAATAAATGATAAAAATTAAATAATAAAAAAAAATCTAGAGTCGAGCAGTGGGTCCCCGCATGAGGCCCACGTGCCCCCTCTCCTCCGTTCTTATCCCCTAACCCTAAAACCCTACACGCCTCCTAACAAACCCTAAACTCCTCAATCCTAACGCTCCCTCACTACCGCCTCTCCACTCTGCTCTTGGCATTGGTGCTGGTGTATTTTCAATGCTCTGGTGTCTCTGGAAAACTGATCTTGGACATGTTGCTTTGCAGGCACTGGATTGTAATAGTTTTTTTTTGAAATACATCCTTTGTGGGATCTTCCCTTCGATGGTTTCGCACTGGTATTTTCATTGGATTCTGATGTGTTGTGTGCTGGTGTAGGTGTGTTGTCTTTGTGTTGTGTATCTTGCAAATCTCGGGTGCTTGGCGCTTGATGCCCAAGGATACGCATTTGTGCTTGGCGCTTGATGCCCAAGGATACGCATTTGTGCTTGGCGCTTGATGCATTATGATTTTGTGTTGTGTTGACTTGTGTTGTGTGGCTTCCAGGTTGCAGGTCGCGTTGTGAGGGTGGACGTGTATTGCATGAGCTTTGGCTCCCTCTTTGGTGTGGGTGTTGCCGCTACTTGGTTTTTTCTCTTGATATTCGTTGGTCGGGCTTGCACCTGAATTTTTTTTTTGTTTATTAATAAAAAAATTGTATTTTGTGTGTGCAGTGCATGGCTCCTTGGCCGTGGCTGGGCGTTGATCTGGTCATGGCATGGTCTCGTGAGCTTGGTTTGCACATGGACTTATGTGGTATGATATCATGGGATTTGTTTCCTACGGCTCCTCCCTCCATGCATTGAGCACAAATGACTCATGGGTTTGGCACTTGGTGTTGGGATTTATGTATGGTTTATGTGTAACTTGTGGACTCAACGCATGTGTTGGAAAGGGTTTGGTGCTTCAGTTTGGTGACTTATGTGTTAACTTGTGTGATTTAGCGCATGTTTTGTTTATTCTATTTGCCTTTTGTTTTTTTTTACATTGTGGATTTTCTTCAGTGCTTAGTCGACTTGATAAGGTATGTAAAGGCGTGGAAAACAAGCTACATCCATTTCTTCCTACTCTGCATCAATATCTTTAAGTTGTTTGATGATGGAATCTTCCTTCTCAACCATCTCCTCATTTTCCAACCTTCCAGAATCTTGTTTCAATGAATTCCAGAGGATCCTTAAAAACACCCTTCTTTCTTTTCATCTTAATTTTCAAGTTTGTGCCCAACTTTTAGATTGGATTGCACATATTGTAGGTACTTGCAAACCCGTACATAGCTACAAGTTGTAACAGTCTTCCCCCTCCCATTAAACATCAACATAAGGATGGAAGTTAGTAGCCTTGATGCAAGTTGGGATAAATTTGAAATGCACGTTCTAGGGTTTACTTCTCATTTCTAACTTGGGGTTTACTTCTCCTTAACTTGAGGATAATCAACCAGTGGTTTAAACTTTGGAATGGTATCTTTGAAAAAATTTGACTAAAGTTATCATTGTCTTCGTAGATATTGTTTGTGACTATAAAAAAAAATTGTCTTATAAAGTAGCTATAGGAATCTTCCCTTTTCATTTATTAGTGTAGATTTAGTCTGGAATGTATTGTCCAGGAGCTGTTTTCTAAATGGACTTCTCTTTTAACTTTAACCCAACATGGAATCATGTTTCGTGCAAGTTCCTCTTTCCTCGTTTTGATGTGAATTGAAAACTGTGATTTGGGTGGTACTGGTCACATGTCAAGAAGTCGAGCCCATGAAATCCACATTACTTGTAAAGTTATAAATCAAACCTATAACTCAGCTTTGGGCTTGAAACTTAAATTGTCAAGCTAGAAAGTCTAATATGTGAGAATGCCATTTGAATTTAGTTCATTTGAATTTAGTACAATCAAAGGTTTTCACAGAGCCAGGGTTTTCAAAACATTCTGAGTTATAGCAAATCCCATAGGTTCTTGTTTTCACAACCACAAGCATTTGCATTTGCTTGTGTGCATAAATCACTTTTCTTTTTTTCTTTATTTAGGAAGAATTATGTATATATATATATCTGCATATATACTAAAAACAATTGTGTGCTTGGCTTGCAGGTTAAGTGGAGGTGGAGCTGGAACTTGGATCTTCACCTAATTAAAGGGTTTTAGGGTTGTTTAAATTTCTGGGTGGGTAAAGTTCCATTCCTAAGTTGGGTAGGTGGGTAGGTAGGCCCTTAAGGCTCCAGTGCTTCAAACTGAACCTCTGATACCATGTGTAGGGACGTAAATTTAAGTAAGCCTAAAAATTTCATACAATTAAACATAATTTCTTTCAATGCGTAAGTAATTCATTAGTCATCGTAAAAGCATATAATATTCAACAAAAAATTAAATTTAACCACAACATGAAATAAATTACATAATCATCACATAACTCATCAAATTCAGAAATAAAAATACCTTTGCCTGATGCTAAATTTCTGCTTATCTGGTTGTCCTCCCTGCTGCTTTGCCCAGCCTATTGCTTGACCAAACCCTGCCCAAACCGACTAACCACCCAGCCAGCTAGGAGAAGCTTGTCCACCTCCCTAGCTCTAGGATACCGTAAGGAATCCTAGCCCACGTGCCCAAAACCCCCAACAACCCGGTGGCCCCTGCAATGGTTCACCAAAACCCCAAAACCAAACTCCACAAAACCAGAATATATCCAACAAAATACAGATTTCCTCCAATAATTATCCTCCCCCCAATTTCATAATCCTCTCCCATAGGACTCTTCCCTCGTCATATCTCCCCCCTTCACCAACTCTCCTATCCTCCATTAATTACCTTATCATCCCCATTATTTCCTTATACACTCCTTTATTATCTTATCCTTTCCTTTATTATATTATCCTTAACCTGTCATACGTAAAGTTTCATAAAATAATTTAAAATTTATTAAGCTCTTAATTCATTACCCTGACCTTCAATAAGTTAATTAATTAATTAATTAATTAATCAATCAACAGTTATAAACAATTAATTAATAAATAATTAATATTATTAATAACTAATCATTGTTTAACTAAAACCATATTATGATAGTTAATTATCTAATTAATTATACTTAATAAACCCTATGCAATTATTTAACCAGGGTTGTTACACGTGCAACAGAGGAAAGACAACCAACAATCACTATCAAAAAGGAGGATAAGGAGACACTGATGTTTCCCCCAAAAGAAAAAGAGGAGAATTCAGATGAATTGCTCACTCAATGGGAGAAAGAGATGAAGATGTTGGAGGATTGGCTGGACAGTCTAGAACGAAAATATGGTTGCCAAGAGATAGTCATGTAGATTTAAGGAGAATAGCATTCAACATAATTGATCAAAATTTTCAGCCTGGGGGCTAAACATGAGATGACTGCAACACTGGATCTTGTAGCAGAAGAGAAAGAATACAACATATATTTTGTTGATTTGTATGAGGAACCGGAAGCCCTGGAGAAAAGGGTAAATATGCGGAGTAGGCATCTCGAACATGTCAAATTGGAAATAGTTGGAGGAACATACCAGCCCAGGGAGTAGCTGGAGGAAGTTGGAGTTGATCCAACACAAGAGGAGATGACAGAAGTCAATCTGTTGGAGGAGGAAGATGAGAAGAAACTCAGCGGTCAGGCTGCAGAACTAGAGTCTTCAATAGAGTGGCCAACTAATTCCACGGGAGATGAGGATAACATAAAAGATCAGATTGATCAGGTTGGTGAAGAGGAGAAGAGTGCACATTTCAATGTGCCCAAGAGATGGAGAAAGAAGATATGGACATTATGAGTTTGTTGTTATTCCATTTGTTCTCACTAACGCACCAACAACATTTATGTGTCTAATGAATAGATTTTTCAGTCAATATTTGGATAAGTTTGTGTAGGTATTTATTGACGACATTCTAAAGTATTCAAAAATGGAAGAAGAACACGAAGAACGTCTAAGGATAGTATTGCAAACCCTAAGAAAACACAAGTTGTATGCAAAATTTGACAAATGTGACTTTTACCAAAAGAGAATATAGTACCTAGGACATGTAATATATGAAGAGAGTATTGTAGTAGACCCATAAAATATAAGATCCATCGTGAAATGTGTGACATCTCCAAAAATAAATATTTTTTGAATTTGAAATTTGTTAGGAAAATTATTCCCTTTTTGGTAAATTTGAATTTGGAAAATTTTTTCCATTTATGAAAATTCTGAATTTCATATTTGGTGAATTGTAACTAATTATTATGACCATTGGGAAAAGATATGATTTGACCCAACTAACTATTTGACTATGACACTTGTATGAAAACAAAATATTTTATAATTATTGCAGGAGGACAAATGGAACAACCATGTTGAAATCAGCTGACCATGACTCCATGAGTGGGGAACATGTTGGAACTACCTCAAGGATGATTGTTACAAGTGTAAAATCAGAGATTTGGCCATTGGAAGCCCATGAAAATTAGGGATTTAAAAAGTTGTGAAAATTCCTGAGGGAGGGAAAAAGACCTAAGAAAAAAATATGGTTTTCATAAATAACATATGTGAGGAGGCAGGACACTGCCTAGTATGCTGAAAAGAACTATGGGGATACTTGTTGTTATGAACATTGATTTTTGAGTGTGAGGCAAGGGAGAAGACTATTGGTTGAGGAAGACATTGTTGAAGAGGATATTCCAAGTTTTCCCTCATGGATTCATGGTCAGGCTATGGGGTGAATCGGGCAAGTGATTTGGTTTCCCTATTCTACAGTTGGGAGGAGTGTGGATATTCCCTTTGTCTTCCCACTAACTGGTTTAGATATGTTAATCTTCTCCTTATCTGTAGAATGATTATGTACATCTCATATATGAATCTGTTTGTGTTGAAGTGAAATATTTTCGTGGAAACATTTGTTCGTATGTGGAGTTTATAATAGATAACCTAGTTCTGGAATTGTCACTTCTGTAATTGGCTTTCTAGGTGGTACAAACTTTGTATCATTGTACTTTTAACAAGTTTGAATATACAATAAATTTATGGGTATGATTGTAATTAAATTTTCAGAGAGTTCATATTTAATAGCTGAGCTTTCCCTTCTTAGATAAAGGAAAAGGTACCAGATAGTATGGACTCTACAGACATATATATATACTTATATATTTCATACAGAAGGTAATATATATATATATATATATATATATATATATTGGCAGTTCGTACCTTGCATAGATATATTTACTTAGACGAAAATGGTGTAACTGTAACAGAACACACTTACACAGAGACCTGATGTCATAGTATATATATATGAAACAAATTATACCAACTGACAATAAAACTACTTTTCATATAGAGAAATATTGAATCAGAGAGTCTAAACTCCTCTTTAATTTTCGTTACAATACCAAATAAGATTGAATAAGCTACATTGATCAGATATAGATAGTACATAAGTAGAATCATTCCATATGAATAAGGATGGATAGATGCATAAAAATCATAAGCCACATGTTCATAGAACATCTAAGTGTACTATTCCTTTTGTACAAAGTGAAAGACCCAACTAAAAGAATAACCACTTCTTTAAACGCTAGACAATTTATTGAAGGAGGAATATACAAATAACTCGAAACTTCAAATCCTACCAATCGTTTAGAAAACAACCCACTTACATAGTCTAAACAACGATAGATGCACAGGTATGGATGAATATAAATCTGCATATATATATATGTATATAAATAAGCGATCCGGAAATAAAACACAGAATCATAATCTCTTTTTACCAACTATCTCGATAACTCATATAATTATATTTACTGAGTGTTGTGTCTAATCTAACTATACTAGCTCAGATTGAAACATATCGACAATAACAACAAGGTATGTTGACATGAAGTAAAACGACATAATATCGTAGATCTAATATGCATTAATATCCTTTCTTAGAAATCAAACATTCAAGATTTGTAACAGTGCCTTCAATTTAAATAACAATCCATGGTAATTAATTTCCAGAGTAGGGTGAGACCTCAAACGATAAGGAGAATCTTTCATGTTGACAGGAAGTAAAATGACATAATATCGTAGATCTAATATGCATCGATATCTTTTCTTAGAAATCAAACATTCAGGATTTGTAACAATGCCTTCAATTTAAATAGTAATCCATGGTAACTAATTTCTAGAGTAGGGTGAGACCCGAAACGATAAGGAGAATCGTTTAAATAGTCATTTCGTTACTTCAAACGAACATGGTAATCCTGTACATAAATCATTGCAAGAGTCATACTAATATCCGGACCAAACTCTAAGTTACAGTTGGGAAATTTTCCCTTTCCAAGCCCGATAGGAGACTGAGGAAATGACATGGAATGACTACATGTAAAATTGCAACAATCGACTGTTCGAACTCCAAAATGTTTACAGAAGGGAAATCGAATACCTTTTTCACCGAGCACGTAGATAAATATCCGAAACCTTTGCATAAAAAAAAAACATGGAAGAATCACCATACAAAGATTATAAAATTATATATAGGAAAAACTTGAGAAAAGCATGAAGAGAGTGATAATTGTTTATTAATACATCATATCAAGACATTACTTAAATTTCGATTCCTGAATGGCATGACCTCTTTCCCTTGTTGCTTTCCGTCTAGAGAGACGCTCATGGCCGAGGATGGATGGGGCAATAACTCACTGATGGGTACCCTCGCATCAAATAGGGCCCATATTTAGTGATGCGTATCAATTGAAAAAGAAACGATTTAAAACAATACAAGGAAATTTTTACACAGTATTCACACATAATGAAATATAGTAAGCGACTATACTAAGTCCCTTTATACATGGATGACATATATTATATTAAGTGTAACATAGATTAAGTATTTCATTTAGACCAGAAGTACCTCTAACTCTCGAGTTTATTCTACCATTCAAACGACACAAACATGTTGTGCATAGATATCATAAACATATTATTTCCTGCACAGAACAAAAGCTACTTACCAGTTGAGTTATAGATCTACCAGAAGCAACTTATAGGGATATAATATTAATTTAACAATTGATACAAAAACCCCTGGCCATTGAATTCAAATGGTAGGGATAGAAAAAATGACAAATAACATCTGAGAAATTTCAAGAGACTTTGTTGGTATTGTAAGATATCTTAGTATACCCAAAATCGTAAAGGTCGTTTAATTCAACATTGGTCAATAGATTGAGACCACAACAGAGACATGATGAATTATACAACGCTATATGCATTTCACGATGGGACTCTTTCGTAAGACTCTTACCCTTCCTCAGATAAACGAGATTTTATTTTACTATAACCTAATGAGGAGTGGACATATACAATAAGACAACAAAGCAAATTGTAACTGTAACTAAAGAAAAGATTTAAGGTTTTGCAGTGGCCTTAGTTAAGTGGTCGTCCTCACAATCTTGGAGGACAAAACATAGAAGAAAGGTAAGCCAGATACCTCATGAAATGTATAACCATTTCCATTATCCAAGCTATATACTGTCAAGAAACCTTCACGTCGAATGACTCTGTAACCAGAATTATTGTTATAATATAGAGGGTTCCCAAAGTGACTAACCAGATTCTCTTACCTTGTTTATGCAGAGTTCCAATGTGAGAGGTCTTCCCAAAACATTTTGTTCGAGAATGATTCCACAACTTAATCACTGAGTAGTTACAGAGAAGGTTTGAGAACTCAACCATAATCACAGGAAACACAGAGAGTCGATGTCAAAGAAGACTAATGAAGACGGTAGCCTCTAGCACCCATATACTAGTCTAATGATGCTTAAAAATAGTTCGTAAGCTCAGTACCTTAGCTAAGGATAGGTGGAAAGATTTCAGAGGGACACATTAAACTCGTGATAATCCCGAGGGGATGTTTTCAGAACTCCTTAAACGCTCTTGCAGAAGAGTCATTACACTTTCTCGAGCATATCCAAAGTTGATCCCGCCTCAATCCATTTGAAATGGAATTGGAAGATAGTTTAGATTACTCACCCTAGTTTGGTTAGGGTTCGTTGTACTCATCGAATTCCATTAGGGAAAAAAGGAGCCTCATATCAAGAGTTAGTTTGGATGGGAACGATAGTTATCCCAAAAAGGGTGATGTGAGAACTAGTCCTTAACTACCGTCTCCACGTCTGATACTCACACATACTAGGACCATTTTGATAGCAAAGAGTTAATTAAGTTCTCTTCCACCCATACCCTAAGAAACGTAATGGCCATTCCATAATTTATGAAGGGTTATTCGTAATACTCTTTGCACAGTAAGCCTTGTTGGCGCAATAGAATTGGAAATAGACTTATAGATATAGGTTATTGCATAAACATTTTGTGGTGCAAGAGGTTTGGTAATAGTTATGTTTATGTACATAGAATGTTGCATAAATATTTTGTGGCACAATAGTTTTGGAAATAGTTATATATGTATATAAATTGTTGCATAAATATTTTGTGGCGTAGTAGAATTTGACAATAGACATATATATATAGTTCGTTCCATAAACACTGTGGTATATATATGTATAGTTTTGCTAAGGACATAAGTATAACCTACATAGTTAGAATAGAAAGAAACACTTGTATGATTGAAAGGAGTCAAGGGTTTCGAGGATGAGGCGAAGTCTTATAATTTCACTTATAAAATAGCTTTGGTAAGTATTAATGTGGGAGGAATAAGTGCATAATCTCCTTGTAGCAAGATTCAAATTAAATATGTCTTTAATTTGAGAATCTATGACCATGAAGAAAACCTTTTTTTATGGTAATTAGAGGTACATTACATATGGTATCAGAGAAAAAGGTTACAACACTTGGACCTTGAACAAGGCAATCTGATTTACTTAGCACATAATTTTGATTATGAAAAACTAATAAACTTTTACTTTTGCAAACATAAAACCCTTTTTTGTTATGTGTTAATAATGGCATCACAAGATGACGCAGAAATCAGACTTGATGAGAATCCTGAACAAGGGCTTCTTGAAAATAAGAGAGAGAATAGTGATGGAATCTCACCTACCAAAGTTCTAGAAATAATGAGGAATCTCATTGTTGAGCTGCAGGTTTTCAAAGTCGATAATGAAAAACTGAAGAAAGCACAGCAGGAGAAACAAGAAGTAAATGAAGTTCTGCTACGCAATATAGTGACAAAGAAAAGCTCAAAGGATGATAACAATGAAGAAGAGGTCAGCATAAGGGCCTCCAAGAAATCTGGGCCTGAAGTAGAAAAAGGAGACAGTTCATCTGAAGGCACCCCTTCAACTGAAGATAAAGAAAAACCAGACATAAAAGGAAACAGGTAAACCATCTTCAGGGAGAATTTGAAAATATCAAACCCGCTACATTTGATGGGGAATGCAAGATAGGTAAGGAAGTTGTAGCATGGTTATTAGACATAAAAAAATACTTCCATATATACAACTATTCTAGCAATATGAAGGTTAGAATGGCCATTTACTATTTGAAGGGGAAAGCCAGTATTTGGTGGAAACATATGAAATTGGCTAAGGACCTAAAACAGAAACAAATGTAATGGTCTGACTTCAAGAAATATTTCAAGAAACAGTACCTATCTGAAAACTACTATGAAAGGAAAACAAAAGAATTTTATGAGTTATGACTTGGTCAGATGACAATGGAGGACCTTATAAATAAATTCCTAGAACTACTAAGGTTTGTACCTTATATCCGGGAGGATAAGGTAAAAATTCACCGGTTCCTAAGATGTTTACCACAGTCCTACAAGGATAGAATTGAGTTTGATAACCCCAAGTCCTTGAGTGAAGTATTCAGGAAAGAACGAATGTGTTACAACCAATACAAACAACGAACAGAGTTTCCCAAAGCTTGGAAGGATAAGAAGCAAGACCGAATGAACCAGTGGAATAAGGGATACCAGCCAGCTCCTTATCAGAATGCAACAAAAATATTTCCTAGAAAGGATTTTCACTCCAATAATCCAAGTACGCAAGGTAGCAGTAAACCGATAAATCTGAGAACAAATAAGTTTAGGAAGAATCCTTGTGAACCATTGAAGTGTTTGGAATGTGGAGAACCTCATCTAAGGAGGAGCTATCCACGTTTAAATACAAAAAACATAATTGTTGTTCATAATTTGTAGGAAGCTTCGACGGTGGGTGATGTAGGAAGAAGCCTGCATCGGATAAATTCAGTTGTTGATGGTCGACAAGATGACCACCAGTCCTCTGTGGTGGAAATCGAAGGTAAAATCAATAACACCCGAATTTCTGTTTTCATTGATCCTGGAGCTACGTTAAGTTATATCACTCATGTAGTAGTAGAGTCAAATAAACTTAAGAGGATGAAACACACAAAATCATGGTTGGTACAATTAGCAACATGAACTAAAAGGAAAGTGGTTGACTTTATTTCTGATTTTGAATTCAGTTTACATGGTCAAAACATAAAAACAAATCTGACTATTCTGCCACTAGGATCTTATGATGTGATTATTAGAATCGATTGGTTGGAAAAGCACAAAGAAGTTCTAGATTGTTATACAAAGACACTTAATTATAAAGATGATTAGGACACTACTAGAATATCCCAAGGTATACCAAAACCAGTATCAGTTAGACAAGTCATAGCAATGCAATTCAAGAAATGCATGAGAAAGTGTTGTCAAGTTTACGCCATCCAAATAACGAATCTGTTAGAAAACGAAGATAAGACCAACTTGGAAGAGTTTGTTGTCCTACGTGAATTCAGAGACGTATTTGTTGATGAGATACCTGAATTACCTCCTATAACGAAAATAGACTTCTCCATAAACCTACTACTTGGTTCAGACCCTATCTCGAAAGCACCTTATCGAATGAGTTTACCAGAATTGACAGAATTAAAAATACAATTGCATGATTTATTGGACAAAGAGTATATGAGACCAAGTGTTTCACCATGGGGAGCACTAGTCCTCTTTGTGAAAAAGAAAGAAGGTACTCTAAGACTATGTATCGATTATAGACAATTGAACAAAATGACTATTAAGAACAAGTACCCCTTACCTAGGATAAATGATCTGTTTGATGAAGTAGGTGGGGCCAAGATCTTTTCAAAGTTGGATTTACGATCTGGTTATCATCAAGTTAGGATAAAATATGAGGGCATAAGAAAAACATCTTTTCGAACAAGATATAGACACTACGAATTCGTAAGCATACCTTTCAAACTCACTAAGGCACCAGCCACGTTTATGTGTCTAATGAACAGTATCTTCAACCAGTACTTGGACAAGTTCATACTAGTATTTATCGACGATATTCTAGTCTATTCTAAGACAGAAGAAGAACATGAAGAACACTTAAGAATAGTTCTACAAACCTTGAGGAAGCACAAACTATATGCTAAATTCGATAAGTGTGATTTTTACCAAAGGAAAGTAAAGTACCTAGGACATGTAATTTCTGCAGATGACATTGCAGTCAACCCTAAGAAAATAAGATCCATCATGGAATGGTCAGTACCTAAGGATGTAGCGGATATCCGGTCATTCATGGGGATCACCAGATATTATTGCAGATTTATAGAGGGGTTTTCCAAAATTGGTTACCCTATCACATCATTGCAAAAGAAAGGGACCAAGTTTAATTGGTCACAGAAGTGCCAAGATAGTTTTAATAAGTTGAAGGAATTATTGACAACCGCACCCATTTTAAAGGTAGCACACCAAAAAAAAGGCTTTACTGTATGTGTTGATGAGAGTAAAGAAGGATTAGGTGGTGTCCTAACTCAAGAAGGACATGTTATTTGTTATGAGTCCCGGAAATTAAAGGAGCATGAGAAAAACTACGTCACTCATGACTTGGAATTAGCAACGGTAATGCATGCCTTAAAAATGTGGCAAAACTACATAATGGGCAGAAAATTTCTATTACTGACAGATAATAGCAGTGTGAAATATTTGTTTAGTCAGTCATATCTTAATGCAAGGCAACCAAGATGGCCAGCCTTCTTGAGCGAATTCAACTTTGAGGTAAGACATATCAAGGGTAAGGAAAATAAGGTAGCAGATTCTTTAAGCAGAAGAGTCCATGGGTTATTAGAAATAAATGTTAGTAGAGAAGAAAGTGATATAGAATAGAGAATAAGGATAGCAGGTATTAACGACGAAAATTATAATAAGATAGTGACATAATTAAAAAACACTACAGCAAACTCAGACAAACCAGATTTGAGTATCGCTAAAAATGGACTGTTACGATTTAAAAACACACTTTACATACCAGATTTGGTTGAGTTAAAGATAACATTTTTTGATGAAGTGCATAATAAATCGTATTCTGGTCATCCAGGATACCACAAAACGATAACAACACTTAGAAAACTATTTTTATGGCCTAATATAAAGGGTGAAACAACAGAGTACTTGGCTAGGTGCCAGGATTGTCAGCAGGTTAAGGCCGAACACCAGCATCCAACCGACCTACTATAGCCATTACCAGTGCTAGAATGGAAATGGGAGACCATATCACTAGACTTTATTACAAGTTTTCCTAAAACTCAGAAACAAAATGACTCTATTATGGTTGTAATCGATAAACTCAATAAGTTTGCACACTTTATTCCTGTAAAGTCTACGTTTAAAGCTATAAATATCATTGAAATATTTATGAAATAATTTTTTAGACTACATGGTATTCCTAAAATGGTGATTTCGAATAGAGACGTAAAATTTACATCTACTTTTTGGAAATAATTATTTGCAGGGTTAAATACTAATTTGAATTTCAGTATGAGTTATTATCCACAAACGGATGGACAAACTGAAAGAATGAACCAAATCATTGAGTATATGCTCTGCATGTATGTAAGAACAAAACCTAGCAAGTGGGAAGATTACCTTCACCTGGTAGAATTTCCATATATCAATGGGTACCAAACTTCGGCTAACTTAAGCCCCTTAGAGGTACTGTATGGCAGAAATTGTATGACTCCAATTAGTTGGGACAACCCCGTTGACAGACTTATGGTCACACCGGAGATTCTCCAAGAAATGGAAAGTACAATAAGAAAATTACAATAGAACTTGAAAGAGGCATAGGATAGACATAAAAGTTATGCGGACCAGAAAATAAGACACTTGGAGTTTCAAGTGGGAGATCATGTTTACTTAAAAGTCAAAGCCCGAAAGAGTTCACTAAAACTCGGGAACTCTGCCAAGTTGGCACCCAGGTTTTGTGGGCCCTTCGAGATACTTGCTCGAATTGGACTCGTAGCATATCAACTTGCACTTTCAGCTAATTTGAAAATTCATAACGTATTTTATGTTCCTTTATTGAAAAATTATGTTCATGATCCTACTCACCTGATCGATTGGAACTTGGTCCAGTTGGAACCAGAAGGCGAGTTCCAGGTGGAATCCCTGTGCATTCTGGACCGGAGAGAAATAACACTTTGGAACAGAGCCATCACTCAGGTAAAGGTGCAATGGAAGCACTTTAGCCCGGAGGAGGCCACTTGGGAGCTGGAGGGAGATTTGTAGAAATATCATCCGATCCTATTCCAAGAAAGGAACGAACACTGAGGAAAGTGTTTTATTGAAGGGGGAGAGAAATAACACTTTGAAACAAATTCGTCGCTCAGGTAAAGGTGCAATGGAAGCACTTTAGCCCGGAGGAGGCCACTAGGGAGTTGGAGGGAGATTTGAAGAAATACCATCCAATCAGGTTCCAAGAAAGGAAGGAACACTAAGGATAGTGTTTTATTGAAGGTGGAAAGGATGTGACATCCCCAAAAACAAATAATTTTTTAATTTGAAATTTGTTAGGAAAATTATTTCATTTTTGGTATATTCGAATTTGGAAAATTTTTGCCATTTATGGCAATTCCAAATTTCGAATTTGGTAAATTGTAATTAATTATTATGACTGTTGGGAAGAGATCTGATTTGACCCAACTAACTATTTGACTATGACAATTGTATGAAAAGAGAATATTTTCTAATTATTGCAGGAGGACAAATGGAAAAACCATGTTGAAATCAGTTGACCATGACTCTATGAGAGGGGACCATGTTGGAACTACCTCAGGGATGATTGTTACAAGTGGAAAATCAGGGATTTATCCATTGGAAGCCCCTGAAAATCATGGATTTAGAAAGATGCGAAAAATCCCAACGGCGGGAAAAATACCTAGGTAAAAAACATGGTTTTGATAAATAACATATGTGAGGAGGCAGGATGTTTCCCAGTATGATGAAAAGAAGTATGGGGATACTTGTTGTTATGAACATTGCTTGCTGAGTGTGAGGCAAGGGAGAAGACTACTTATTGAGGAAGACATTATTGAAGAGGAGATTCCAAGTTTTCCCTCATGGATTCATGGTCAGGCTAGGGGGTGAATTAGGAAAGTGATTTGGCTGCCCTATTCTACAGTTGGGAGGAACGTGGTTGTTCCCTTAGTCTTCCTGCATACTAGTTCCGATATGTTAATCTTCTCCTTCTCTGTAGAATTATTATGTACATCTGATATATGCATTTGTTTGTGTTGAAGTGAAATATTTTCATGGAAACATTTGTTCATATGTGAAGTTTATAATAGATAACCTAGTTCTAGAATTGTAACTTATGTAATTGGCTTTCTAGGTGGTACCAACTATGTATCATTCTACGTTTAACAAGTCTGAGTATACAATAAATTTATGGGTATCACTGTAATTAAATTTCCAGAGAGTTCATATTTAATAGCTGAGCTTTCCCTTCCCGGATAAAGGAAAATGTACGAGACAGTATGGACTCTACAGACATATATATATATATATATATATATATATTGGCAGTTGGTACATTGCATAGATATATTTACTTAGATGAAAATGGTGTGACTGTAACAAAAACTCACTTACACAGAGACCTGATGTCATAGTATATATATATGAAACAAATTATACCAACTGGCAATAAAATTACTTTTCATACAGAGAAATATTGAATCGGAGAGTCTGAAATCCTCTTTAATTTTTGTTACAATACCAAATAAGATTGAATAAGCCACGTTGATTAGATATAGATAGTACATAAGTAGAATGGTTCCATAAGAATAAGGATGGAGAGATGCATAAATGCCATAATTCACATATTGATAGAACATCTAAGCGTACTGTTCCTTTTGTACAAAGTGAAAGACCCAACTAAAAGAATAACCACTTCTTTAAACACTAGCCAATTTATTGAAGGAGGAATATACATATAACTTGAAACTTCAAATCCTATGAGTCGTTTAGAAAAGAAACCCCTTACACAGTCCAAAAAATGATAGATGCACATGTATGGATGAATATAAATCTACATATATATGTATATAAATAAGTGATCTGGAAATAAAACATAGAATCATAATCTCTTTTTACCAATTATCTGGATAAATCATATCATTATATTTACTCAGTGTTGTGTCTAATCTAACTATACCAGTTCATATGGAAACATATCAACAATAATGACAAGACATGTTGACAGGAAGTAAAATGACATAATATCGTAGATCTAATACGCATCGATATCTTTTCTTAGAAATCAAACATTCAAGATTTGTAACAGAGCCTTCAATTTAAATAGTAATCCATGGTAATTAATTTCCATAGTAGGGTGAGACCCATAACGATAAGGAGAATCGTTTAAACAGTCATTTCATTACTTCAAACGAACAGGGTAATCCTGTACATAAAGCGTTGCAAGAGTCATACTAATATCCGAACCAAACTCTAAGTTACAGTTGGGAAATTTTCCCTTTCCAATCCCTATAGGAGACTGAGGAAACGACACGAAATGGCTACATGTAAAATTGCAACACCGACTGTTCGAACTCCGGAAGAGTTACAAAAGGGAACTCAAATACCTTTTGCATCAAGCACGCAGATGAACATCTGAAACCTTTGCGTAGATGAAAAACGTGGAAGAATCACCATATGAAGATTAGAAAATTATATATAGGGAAAACTTGTGAAAAACATGAACAGAGTGATAATTGTTTATTAATACATCATACCAAGACATTACTTAAATTTCGATTCCTGGCTTGCATGACCTCTTTCCCCTGTTGCTTTCTGTCTGGATAGACGCTTAGGGCCAAGGATGGATGGGGAAATAACTCACTGATGGGTACCCTCTCATCAAACAGGGCCCATCATTAGTGATGCATATCAATTCAAAAAGAAATTATTTAAAACAATATAAGGAAATCTTTACACAGTATTCACGAATAATGAAATATAGTAAGAGACTATACTAAGTCCCTGTATACATGGACGATGTATATTATATTAAGCGTAACAGAGCTTAAGTATCTCATTTAGACCAGAAGCACATCTAACTCTCAAGTTTATTCTACCATTCAAATGACACAAACATGCTATGCATAGACGTCATAAACATATTATTTCCCACACACGACAAAAGTTCCTTAACATTTGAGTTATAGATCTACCAAAAGCAATGTACAGGGATATAATATTAATTTAACAATTGATACAAAAACCCCTGGCCACTGAATTCAAATGGTAGCGATAGCGAAAATGACAAATAGCATCTCAGAAATTTCAAGAGACTTCGTTGGCACTATAAAATATCTTAGTATACCGAAAATCACAGAGGTCTTTTAATTCAACGTTGGACAATAGATTGAGACCACAATGGAGACAGGATGAATTATACAACACTATATGAATTTCACAATGGGACTCTTTCGTAAGAATCTTACCCTTCCTCAGATAAATGAGATTTTATTTTACTATAACCTAATGAGGGGTGGGCGTGTACAATAAGACAACAGTGAAGATTGTAACTGTAACTAAAGATAAGATTTAAGGTTTCGGAGAAGCCTCACGTAAGTGGCCATCCTTACGGTATTGAAGGCAAAAATACCAAAGAAAGGTAAACCAAAGACCTCATGAAATGTATACCCATTTCAATTATCCAAGCTATATACTGTCAAGCAACCTTCAGGTCGAGTGACTCTGTAACCAGAATGATTGTTATAATATAGAGGGTTCCCAAAGTGACTAACCAGATGCTCTTACCTTGTTTATGTGGAGTCCCAATGTTAGAGGTCTGCCCAAAACATTTTGTTCCAGAACGAGTCCACAACTTAAGCTCTGAGTAGTTACAGAGAAGGTTTGATAACTCAACCATAATCGCAGGAAACACAGAGAGCTAATGTCAAATAAGACTAATGAATAAGGTAGCCTCTAACACCCATATACTAGTCTAATAATTCTTAATGACAGTCCGTAAGCTCGGTACCGTAGCTAGGGCAAGGTGGAAATATTTTAGAGGGACACATTAAACTCATGATAATCCAGAGGGGCATTTTTTAGAATGCCTTAAACGCTCTTACAAAAGAGTCATTACACTTTCTCGACCGTATCCAAAGTTGATCCTGCCTCAATCCACGAGAAATGGAATTGGAAAACAATTCATATTACTCACTCTATTTTGGTTAGGGTTCATTGTAATCTTCAAATTCCGTTAAGGAAAAAAGGAGCCTCGTATCAAGAGTTATTTCAAATGGGAACAATAGTTATCCCAAAAAGGGTGATGTGAGAACTGGTCCTTAACTATCGTCTCCAAGTTTGATTCTCACACGTAGTGGGAACGCATTGATAGCAAAAGGTTCTGTTATCACTCCAAGAAACTCCTTAGGGTTGTAGGCTAAGAATTCTTGGTAACTTAAGAATATGGTAGATTTTGTATTCTCAGAACAATAGGATAACTCAATAGCTAATGAAAAGGACCACTTCATACATTTGAATAAGACAATTCTTTTAGAACTCAATGATTAGACAACAAAGTTTGAATAGGAGATGAAGAATACTAGTCTAGATAACCAAATACAACAATGTGCAGGGTCATACAAGATAGCAAGAAAACCTTTAGTTCAAGTTCATGAGCTTAATAAGAAGATAACAGTTCTTAGAAGCTGAGCTAAACTGAAATAAAGTATAGAATGATGAAAATATATGAAAATCTTTCATTGAGAAAAAAAGAGGATTGTGATTCTATTATGAATAAAGAGTCTAGTACAATAGCCAAAAATGTCTCCTAGATTTCCCCTATAGTGCACCAAATGTCTTTGGCTTTACAGCCTTACAAGATGAAATCTAGATCCTTGAAAGATGGATCAGATTTACTAAAAATAGTCAAATCAAAATAGATACAACAAGTGTAGGATCAGATCCTATAAAAATGTATCTATAATACTAAAAATGGAAAATCAAAACAAAATAGGAAAAGGTCCTATCTAATGATCTCTAAGAGTAGTAGATTGCTGATGAAGTGCAGTTTTGGCCTCCAAAGGCTGTTTGATTTGGTCCTCCAAAGATAAAATTCGAATTTGGTGAAGTGTGCAAAAACCCTGATATTCTGCCCTTGAAAAAGATGCCAAATGTAGTTGAAAAACCTCTTTTTGACCTTATCCCTCAAAACTAGCCTTTGAATTAGACTTGATAATTCAACACGTGTCCATTTGAAGTGGTTTCAAACCATTCAAACTCAAAAAATCCCGATCTGGGCAAAAATTTGGTTATTCTGGCCATGACAGGCTTTCACCAGCTAATTTACCTAAAAATCCGCTCCTTAGCTGGTGAAAGGCGGAGCTTTCACCAGCTAACTAGAAAAATTCAAGACAAGTTAGCTGGCGAAAGCGCAGATTTTTTAAAATCAAATTTCTCAGTCATGGAGAGTCTGTTTTACATGCTTGAATAGTCGATCGACATATAGAAATCCTAATCTTTCCAATGGTTCTTTCAAATCTGCATTTGGAGCTTGGGAAGCTAGTCAAATGTTCCCTACAAGAGTAGGCATCATTCTTTAAAAAATGCCAGTGCATTTTTTATCGCTAACATCTGGATCCAACTGGGATGGAGACCTCCCTATGAGGTCTCCAAGAACCTGGTAGGCCCTGTGCCTTTAGTATTGGGCATGTAGTCATTCAACCTTTACAATTTATCATCTGGCTATTTTCCAAAGTTTGTTGTTGTATTTCCCAATCTTCCTTATCTGTAGCATGTCTACTTCAAACTCCCCTGGAAATGTTGTTTGCACATTGACATGGCATCTGTTGTGGAAATATCTTTATCAAGAAGAAAAGTGTTGAACATAGGCAGGATGGTGAGATATGTAACCATGGTTTTGAAAATTCCAGGATAACTTCAAGCTTGAAATGAGAGTATTGCAGGCATCTTAAGGTCTTTGACTTTTCATTTTCCAACAGCTTCAGATACAAAGCATTTTTAGATCCTAAGAATATGGATCAAATATTTTAAAAACAGATAGTCAAAATAGATCCAAAATAATAGAAGATGATCCTAAATTAATATCAATCTCATATTCTTTAAGAGTCTTCATCTTTCTTGACCTCTGATGTGTGCAGATAGCCTTCCAAGGCTCATAGATGTACTTTGATCATGATAGAGTCGAATTTGCTATCTTTGGAAAAAACAATTGATTTTGTGCCCCAAAAATAGGTGTCTAATCTGACTTTGACACCTCTTCAAACATCTTTTTTATCAAATCTGGATCTTGAATTTGATATGTAAATTCAATATGCATCTTTAGAAACTATTTTCAGGATGTTTGGTTGAGAAAAACTTCGATCTGGGCAAAAATACACCTTCGCTGGCCAGTCTCAGGTTTCACCAGCTATTCTGCCTTAAGATTTTCTAGTTAGCTGGTGAAAGCTCTGCTTTTCATCAGCTAACTGGTTATAAATATGCCTTCTGCGCTGGTGAAAGTTCTGTTTTGTTCAACAAGGAAACCTTTCATGATCAAATCAAATTTATTGTTTTCATTAACGATGCTGTAGCCCATACCATCGTTGGGAAATTGATGTTCTTGATATTTTATTCTGGTAAGTCACTTGTCAACGAAGCAGTGAGTTGGTTGATAGTGCTGCTATCTGATTTATGAGTAAGATGGTTTAGTATCCTTGCAACAATTTCTTTTCCACTTGGACTATCTTAACCATATTAGTGTAGGTACAACATCTGCACTTTCAACACATGCACAAATATCTTCATTGTGATTACAGAGGTTCCTAATAACATTTGCAGAGTCCTCTTTTGCTTTTGAAGATCCAATTTCCAGAATCTAGACAAGAGGAGGTATACCACCTGCAGCAGTAATTGCCCACTTGATTTCATCATCATCATAGCCAAAGTCATCTTTAGTTCCACCAGCGCTTTTACCCTCAAATGTTTCATCATAGTTGCTTCTTAGAGAAAAACGTTGCTTGATATATTTCCCAAATGGTGCATTCACTCCTGGATAGTCAATCAAGACCACAATGTGGGTGGATGTTTTTGAAGGAAAAGTTGCGCTAGCACTTGTAGATAGAATAAAGAAAACACAAATGGCAATGTTTGAAAAATAGAATGGAGTTGAGCCCATTGTTATCTCCAATTGAAAGAACACCAAGAGCATAAACCAAAATATTAGTCTCGTGCAGTTTTGTTCTTATAATTTTGATATAAATTATTCTCTCTTTTTCCTCCACCATAGGACAATTTCCCTTGAGGTTGCTGAATTTTTAATTCTTTAAGCTCCAAACCCATGCCATTGTAGCTTTGGGAAATTAGTGCTATTATTTAACCCTAGCTATCTGTGTACTCTGTGAAATTATGAAGCTTTATGATGCTATGCTTGGGGTTCTCTAAAAGCCTGAGACTTAGGCCTTTCAACCTTCAATTATCTGTGAAGCTCGTGATCTGGAATTTCTCATTTCAGAAATCCATGATAATTTGGGGATTTAAATAAAGAAAAATGATAAGATCTGGATCACAGATGGCAGATTTCATCAATCCACAAGAGTGTTCTGCAGAATACGGGGTCAGAAATTTCATCCCTGGACAAGAACCATACCATGCAACATAACACTATGAGTGTTGAGCACCAACACCAGTCGCAGCTCCATTTTGATCACTAACAGGACCTGTGTGGCCTGTAAAAGACTGTAAAGCCATATTTACACCAATTTTATGTTGTAATCCACCTTATTTAACATAACGATTTGGACCATTCCATCTTTTAAACTTTTATCTTACCACTACAAAGCCATATACTAAAGAAAATGATATACTGGAATTCTTTGAAAATATCATGGAAGATGTAACAATCTTGATTCTTTAAAAAAATAATGCATTGTTTCCTTTCAAATGATCAACAGAAGATGTCTGCCTCTGTAAACAACTTAAGTATTCAATGTTATCAGCCTCTAGTTTCCTTCTCTCTGGCTTCTCTTCTAGAGCATCCATTTCTCCTTGGTAATTATACCTAGTACTAATGTCAGCATAAGACAAATGTGAAGTTTACAAGCATTCACTCCAAAACCCACCTTTCCCAAGCAAGACTGCTACCTGATGCTTATTTGAAATGGTTTTCATGGTTCCTATTTTTTATTTTGGATCTAGATGAACCAGATCTTGAAACCTTCTGATCTTTGTGATTGCTCTCCAAGGTTCTCTGCATCTTTAGAAACCAACCTCGAAAGAATTGGTTGAGAAAAAGTCAAATCTGGGAAAAAATACAACCTTGCTTCCATATAACAGGTTTCACCAGCTAATTTTCCCTGAATCCGCCCCTTTAGCTGGTGAAAAGGAAATCTTTCAACAGCTAACTAGCAGATTTCAAAACCAATAAGCTGGTGAAAACCCAGAAAAACTGCCTTGGGCAAAAAATCAAATTTCTCTGAATCTGCAATAAACACCTGAGAGATTGATGGATGACTCGAGGCTGACTGAGTAGCCACAACATGGAGGGATGATCCAGATCGAGCCATTAAGAGTGAATAGGGAGTCTCTTTGCCTAATTAAGAAAACTAAAAGTAATCTACTTTCTCAAAGAAAGAGCTTATTCTTCTATCAATCCCTACACTAACCAGTAGAGGCAGATGGATAAAGTAAAACTAAATTTCCAAAGAAGCCATGAAAGTAATTGACTTGTTAATATCATGTTTGATCTTTTCCCAAAAGATAAAAGAAACCATAGATCATGGTAATCCAATTTGAAAAGATGACAAGAGAAACCTTCATCTGACAAAAATATTTGGACATTTATGTTGCTTATAGAATCCAAACGATCAGCAATAGGGTATTCAAAATCATTAAATAATACCTCTTTGAGCTACTGGTCGAATTGACTGTGTTGCAACTGCTGATTGCCAACACTGGTCTCAATGATGAATGCAAATTGTTCTTCTTCTGTCAAGCAATAATGCAAGCTCAACTGCCGATCTAAACTTTTCAGCACACTATCTCCTTCTTTGTATCTGTTGCAATTCCCCTTTATCTGCAGAACTGAAAACTGAGGGCTGCCTTCATCATCTACTGCAGATTCAATAATTTCACTTGCTGATTTGTCAATCTGCTCATCACCTTTCAAGTCTTCAAAGGGGATAATTCGATTTTCATGACAACCTAAAACAGTAGATGTATTTGATACAATGTCAAAAGCATCACTAAGTTTATCATAGTGTGGATCATTGATTTCTTGATCATGATGAAGAGTATCTTCTGTTGCAGCAAAGTCTTCACGATTGTTGGGATCTTTATATAGAAAATTGAACTCATGACAACATTCGAGAAATAGAAAGTCATCTGAAAATATGCCTTTACAAAACACATGGAAGGCAGCATGAAAATCAGCTAAAGAGATGATACTAGTAATAGGCAGAGACCGGTACCAATCACGAGAAATCCCTTGTAATGAAAAACAAAATAGCCAGATCTGAACATCCTCATGCACAACTTGTGATCGATGTATGTAATCATGAAAGTCCAACAAATGTTCAGCTGGCACTTCCCACTCTTCTCCTCGAAATATGGGAAGACTGTTTTCCCATTCATCTCTACTAGGCAATGGATTAGGGAAACCATAAATACTTGAAAAATCACAGAATGCATACCTCTTTGCTAAGATCCTGTTCATGTCATACCAATGGAGTCACCAACAATTTTCTGAACAATGGAGTCGCCACTAAATTCGTCCTTCATGGAGTCGGCAGATAGATGATTACAACCAAATGATGTCCAGGCTTTGTCTATCATCAAAGATGGATCTAATGTCATTTCCCAGGGAAGCTGAGCTTCAATATCCTCTCCCCGGTAGCGGCGCCAATTTGTTATCACTCCAAGAAACTCTGTAGGGTTGTAGGCTAAGAATTCTTGGTAACTTAAGAATATGGTAGATTTTGTATGCTTGGAACAATAGGATAACTCAATAGCTAATGAAAAGGACCACTTCATACATTCGAATAAGACAATCCTTTTCGAACGCAATGATCAGACAACAAAGTTTGAATAGGAGATGAAGAATACTAGTCTAGATAACCAAATACAACAATGTGCAGGGTCATACAAGATAGCAAGAAAACCTTTAGTTCAAGTTCATGGGATTAATAAGAAGATAACAGTTCTTAGAAGCTGGGCTAAACTGAAATAAAGTACAGAATGATGAAAATATATGAAAATCTGTCATTGAGAACAAAAGAGCACTGTGATTCTATTATGAATAAAGAGTCTAGTACAATAGCCAAAAATGTCTCCTAGATTGCCCCTATAGTGCTCCAAATGTCTTTGTCTTTATAGCCTTACAAGATGAAATCTAGATCCTTGAAAGATGGATCAGATTTACTAAAAATAGTCAAATCAAAATAGATACAACAAGTGTAGGATGAGATCCTATAAAAATGGATCTATAATACTAAAAATGGAAAATCAAAACAAAATAGGAAAAGGTCCTATCTAATGATTTCTAAGAGTAGTAGATTGTTGATGAAGTGCAGTTTTAGCCTCCCAAGGCTATTTGATTTGGTCCTCCAAAGATAAAATTCGAATTTGGTGAAGTGTGAAAAAACCCTGATATTCTGCCTTTGAAAAAGATGTCAAATGTAGTTGAAAAACCTCTTTTTGACCTTATCCCTCAAAACTAGACTTTGAATTAGACTTGATAATTCAACACCTGTCCATTTGAAGTGGTTTCAAACCATTCAAACTCAAAAAATATCGATCTCAGCAAAAATTCGATTATTCTGGCCGTGACAGGCTTTCACCAGCTAAATTACCTAAAAATCTGCTCCTTAGCTGGTGAAAGGCGGAGCTTTCACCAGCTAACTAGCAAAATTCAAGACGAGTTAGCTGGTGAAAGCACAGATTTTTTAAAATCAAATTTCTCAGTCATGGAGAGTCTGTTTTACATGCTTGAATAGTCGATCGACATCTACAAATCCTAAGCTTTCCAATGGTGCTTTCAAATCTGCATTTGAATCTCTGAAAGATAGTAGTATGTTCCCTACAAGATTAGGCATCATTCTTTAAAAAATGCCAGTGCGTTTTTTATCGCTAACAAGTTCATTAAGTTCTCTGCCACCCATGCCCGAAGAAACGTAATGGCCAGTCTAGAATTTATGAAGGGTCATCCGTAATACTCTTTGCAGAGTAAGCCTTGTTGGCACAATAGAATTGGCAATAGACTTATAGATATAGGTTATTGCATAAACATTTTGTGGCGCAAGAGGTTTGGTAATAGTTATGTTTATGTACATTGAATGTTGCATAAATATTTTGTGGCTCAATAGATTTGTCAATAGTTATATATGTCAATTGTTGCATAAATATTTTGTGGCATAGTAGAATTTGACAATAAACATATATATATATATATATATATATATATAGGTTTTTTCATAAACATTGTGGTATATATGTAATAAACCTCAATTTCGACATGATTTTTTTTTTCCTCTAAGAGAATTACACTCTAAGTTTGAAAGATAGATTTATAATAAGGGGATTAAACTTTAACATGATACCTTGTGTGATCAATTTCTCTTTCCATAGTCTAGTATTTATTCTTCGATACTCAAATAAGTTGCACTCGTCCTTGTAAGTGATTATAGGTTAAAATCTTTGTAATAATGCAAAAATAGACATATGCATAATGCTTAGGTTTCCATCCCATTGATTAACATCCACATTCATAAATGTGTATAAGTCTGTACCTCAGGACCCCACAAAATTTAGAGAAACAAGGAAGGGGGTCGAAATAATTGCTTAAGTGTTAAATTTATTGGTTTTACTATTGATAAAAGTGACCTCGAGCTCGAGGGGTTCTTTGGAATTAAATTCATTGACTGAGAATTCATAACCCAATAACTATTTAGTTGGAAGCAGACTCTGAAGTGGCCATTGTTTGATCCCTTCCTCAACTTAACTGACTCCAACCACCAGTGCTAATTGAACTAATCAAAATGGATTGTGAGGAGATCCTTACTTGTCCACTGAGAAATAATAAATGTGACTAGACATAATGATAGCCGAATTTAAGTCTCTGTTCAACCATTAACGAAGGTGGAGGTAAAGAGAGTCATCCTATACCCTTACACAACCTAGACACTCCACATCACTGTTGTCACAAGGTACATCTCCTTGGCATACCCACCACATTCAATAGGCGCGGGGTTTGTGTTTTAGGGTAATCGTAATGACTCATTTTCATTATTGGTGCAAAAAATGCTCTGAGTTATACTACTGCATCTTACTTTTGTTTCTCGACCTTACTGTATGTAATGTACCTCAAAATTTACCTATAAAATAAATAAATTAATTGGGTACTTTGAGTTTATTCTATGTCTCAAAACGCTCAGTCATTCGTCAACCATAATGTACAGCATTCTTATTGCCTTTTACTTCTCTATCCTATTTTAATAGATAGTTGCCTATTCCTATTTCGGTATTGAGTTATACATGAACGTAGGTATATAGCTTAGGATATTCTGTTCCATTGAAACTTAGAACTATCCACCATTTTTGTTTTCCAAAACCCACTTTATGTTGTGGAGATGTAACTACTTAGAACCCCTATTATATTAGTGCGATGGTCATAGATGTAAGGCCTTATAACCCTCATTTGAAATACTATTATAAGGTCTACAGGAGAGGTTACTATTATTTAGAAGTACCTTTAACCAGATATTTCTTGGGTATAATTCGGACACTAATCTGCACAATTGAATATAAAGCGCACAGAGGCTAACCTTGTGAAGGTTATGGTTATAGTCGTGCTAATATGAAATTTCTTGGTATGTAACAATATTAGGCTATCCACTTCAGATGGTTAATGTGATGGTAGTTGGGTTAAACGTATAACCGGTATAGTAAGTCGATAAGAGTAACCCTACGTAGGCCATCCAGGTACCTTTCCATTAATATTCTGAGCAAATGTTACAGGTTGGAACCCTCGTGCCTTAAAGGCCTGTCTGCAACATTTAAGGCACCTGAGATAAGTCTATTCGATTCAGAGTTCAACTGGCGTGACCTAATGAGATGTCGACACTTACCATATATTCACATGGACCAAATACGAAGACCCCATCCCCATTACTCCATGTGAAAGGTTACTCCAACACTTTCACTTTCATTCTGGTTTTGGTTTGGTGAAAAAGAAACATTTTAGACCATTTTTCGTTTGGATTTAGCATCGTGGTCATCAGTTTGTGATTCGGCCCCTGTGCTAGATGGGTGGAAATCTTGGAAGGAACTTCTCGATGGGCATCTCTGTGCAGGTAAGTTTTTCCATGACTGTTCTTTTATTTATGCATTCAGATCTTTATGCCTTGTCAAGTAGGTCTCTGCATGCTCCTGTTCTCGGTCAGTTCCTCGGTAGTATTCTTGTTTTACTTCAAGATTACTGTGGTAAAAATGGGTCGAGGTACTCTAGCAAGATTTTAAGTCCTTTCACAGTTTTACCCCCTTTCTCTATACTAGCCATCCTGTCGAGGGCGGGCCATTCTCCTCTTGTGGAGGAACGTATCACGGTGTCTGTTATAAATGTGCATTCAAAATATTTATTTTTGATTGAACCTTTGTTATTGGACCTGGTTTCCTCCGTCGGTTAGTCTCTTAGTTGACAGAGTGTCATGTTCGGGTTTCCCTTATTTGGGTGCGTAATAGACCTTTCGGCACATTGTTGATCTTGAAAAACTTATGTGTTTAATTAAAGTGTTCGGTAGTTTCATTGTATTGATTAGAAGCAACATTCTAATGGTTGGAGGCGGTTTAAATCCAATCCATTTATGTTTGAAATATCACATTAGTTTTTATATTTACCATATCATTTATTGCAATGTTTCCTTGGATTAAAGACTGGTATTCATCACTAATGATGGGCCCCTTGATGTGAGAGGGTACCCATCAGGGAGACATGAACTCCTCTTCCCCTTTCGATCTGGGAGGCGCACAGTTTAGCGCGATGGAAGAAGGCATAAAACCCTCCATTACAGTTAAGTATTTCACCGACACCCTTTCTAATTTCGTTCTGTTTCGTAATTTAGTCATATTATTTCTGTCGGATATAATATAATGCTTCACATTATTTTGTGCAGGTGTGGTCACGCCGAAGCATGGGGACGCCCTCCTCACTCCTTCAAGAGGTATTCAGGTTCCAAAACAATACCCTTCAGTCTAAGTCATTTCGAGTTTACATGCACCGAAGGTCAAGGCTATGCCTCATCCCTAAATCTTTGAAGACTTTTAGTTCCAAGTTATGTATTAGTTGATACAGGGTACGCCCTGATTTGTATAAATATTTGGTACATAGAAAAACACGCCAAGCTTGTGCCTGGGTGGATTTGTGATATCTAGACAATCATTCCATTTGAGTAATATGATCATTATGTAATGAGTGTTATTTTATTGTGGATACAGGTTCTAATTTGTCACTTTCTGTGTTTTAACATTCTCCTTTATAATTCCGAAAATCATTTGTTATTACAGATTCAAATTATTTTTTGAGTTAATCTAGTTATTTTCCAGAATTGAATCTCACTGTTGATTACGCAGTCCCTTCTCAAAATGATTCGGCCATGTACAATAGTATACCTACTAACAAGCGCACCTAACAGGGATGATTTTAAGGATGAAAATTTATTATAAAATGTAGAAACCTTGGCGAATATTACTAATCCTTCATATGTCAACTATAAATGTTTGGCAATATTTTTTTAAAAATATACAAATTTCTAAGTATTTTATATAGTTTTTATAAAATTTTGGCAATTTTTAAGGTAAAATAATTTTATCCTATAGAATTTGGGTGAATGATTTTTAAAATAATGAATCTCGTTTTTGGAAAAACCATGGAAAATTAGCCCATGAGGGAAATTTATCCCCTAAAATCATCCCTGGCGCCTAAGGGTTTTGTTTTCCACCGGAATTGTGCGATGACTTCCAAATTTTCGTTTATGCACCGTATACTTATATTCTGATATAAAATTAGTTTTGGTAGGAGTTGAACCTGAGTCTTATTCCACCCATTCGTAAATTTGACTTACGAACTAGTTGCATGAAACGTTTTCGTGGAAAGCCTATGTCTGTGGAATTCCGTCCAGATTTTGGGGTTTTTCATATATAAATCAATAGGAAAATATTTGTCCGTTTGAGATTATAATAGATCGGGACTTCCAGAATTCATGTTTATTTCCCTTTATGTGATTACTTTACTCCTTTATACTAGATACCCTGTCTTGCTCACAAGAAAAGACGTGGTGGCTTCGCTATGCAATTTACCACTTACCTTATGTTTCTATTACAGCAAACATTTTATCAGTCTACTCACGAAAAATAAATAGAATTTTACCTACGACAAAGGTTTATTGTTATACTGTAGGTGCGCCTTTAAATAATAGAGTCATTACTAAATTACCATCACCACCATACTGATGTACATACACTCAATTTCTGTAATCGGGTTTGGGAAGTTTTCTGAATTATTTTCATATGTATATGTTTATATATATATATATATATATATATATATATATATATATATATATATATATATATATATATAT
>ML782305.1:131462-204945 GCA_009831015.1 Picea engelmannii
AGTTTCTGGATACCTAAGTAGTCATTTTACTCCAGCATCATGGTATCGCTTATACAGAATGCCCATTATATATACATATATGTTCATAATATATCTGTAGAGGTTAATATACATATCGATTAATACCTCTGTGATAAAGAGTGTATTTAATTTGAATCTGGACTTGTATACTGATTAGAGGAGGCTCATTGTATACTATAATAATCTACAGGAAATGAAATCTGCCACAAATATTGGTGTGCATGGCTTCAAGTACTTATGCAAACAATTTTATTTTTATTTTGCTTAACAGAATTAACTAAGAAGATAGATGTAGTCTGTAGTCCATTCTATTATGAGAATTAGTGACATGTACAAAATTTGTCTTACAGTTTGATACATTCCATGACTTTAGTAATGGATAGATCTTTCCCACTAGAGTATTCAACCAGAGATTCATTCATAGAAGTAAACAGATTGCAACACATGACATTTAACCAGGATAAGGTAGAGTAGCATATCTGAATCAAATTTGCGGGAAGCCAAGGGGAATAGCCACGTTCCTCCCAACCGTAGAACAGGGCAGCCAATCTACTTGTCCGATTCACCCCCTAGCCTGACCATGAATCCATGAGGGCGAATTGAAATCTCCTCTCCAACAATGTCCTTCAATTCCAGTAGAATTCCCCTTGCCTCACACTCACACAGTAGTGCTCATAACAGCAAGAAAATTAATAGTCTCCTTTCCTAGCATACTGGCAGCATCCTGCCTCCTCACATATGCTATTTATTAATTTGCCTAGGACTTTTTCCGTCCCTTGGGAATTTTTGCAGCTTTCTAAATCCCTGATTTTCAGGGGCTGCCAATGGCCAAATCACTTATTTTCCACTTGTAACAATCAGCCCAGAGTTAATTCCAATGTGTTCCCCACTCATGGAGCCATGGTCAGCTAAATTCAACATGGTTGTTCCATTTTTCCTCCTACAATCAATATAAAATATTTTGTTTTCATACAAGTGTCATAGTCAAATAGTTAGTTGGGTCAAATCAGGCCTCTACCCAACAGTCATAATAATTAATTACAATCATCAAATTCGAAATTCGATATTGCCATATATGCCAAAAATTTTCCAAATTCGAATTTACTAAAAACATAATGAATTTTCAGCGGATTTAAATTTCAAAAATATTTTTTTTGGGGGGGGACGTCACATCCTTTCCCCCTTCATTAAAACATTGTACACAGTGTTTTTTCCTTTCCCTTAACAAGATTGGATGAGATTTCTGCAAATCTCACTCCAACTCCCAAGTGGCCTCCTCAGGACTAAAGTGCTTCCATTGCACCTTTACCTGAGCGACGACTCTGTTCCGAAGTGTTATTTCTCTCTGGTCCAGAATGCACAGGGGTTCCACCTAGAACTCACCTTCAGGTTCCACCTGCACCAATTTCCAATCAATCATATGAGTAGGGTCATGAATATACTTTTTCAACAGAGAAATATGAAATACATTATGAATTTTCAGATTGGCTGGGAGTGCAAGTTGATATGCTATGGGTCCAATTCGAGCTAGAATCTTGAAGGGTCCACAAAACCTAGGTGCCATCTTGGCACAGTTCCCTAACTTCAATGAGCTTCTTCAGGCTTTGAACTTCAAATAAACATGGTCTCCCACTTGGAATTCCAAGTGTCTTCTTTTCTAATCTGCATAGCTTTTCTGTCTATCCTGTGCTTCTTTAAAATTTTGTTGTACCTTCCTTACCATGTTTTCCATTTCTTGGAGCATCTCTGGTCCCACCATGAGTCTATTAGTAAGGTTATCCCAGCTAATTAGAGTCGTACATTTTTTGTTGTACAATATTTCTAAAGGGCTCAATTTAGCCAAAGTTTGGTATCCATTGTTATATGCAAATTCTACCAAGTGTAGATAGTCTTCCCATTTGTTCAGTTTTTTTCTTACGTACATGTGGAGCATATGATCCATGATTTGATTTTTCCTTTCGGTCTGTCCATCCATTTGCAGGTGATAACTCATACTAAAATTCAAGTTAGTATTTAGCCCTGCAAACAATTCCTTCCAAAAGGTGGATGTGAATTTTACATCTCTATCTGAAATCACCATTTTAGGAATACCATGCAGTCTAAAAATATCTTTCATGAATATTTCAACAATGTTTATAGCTTTAAAAGTAGACTTTACAGGAATAAAGTGTGCGGACTTACTGAGTTTATCGATTACAACCATAATAGAATTGTTCTGTTTCTAAGTTTTAGGCAAACCTGTTATAAAATCCAGCGATATGGTCTCCCACTTCCATTCTAGTAGTAGTAATGGTTGTAATAGGCTAGCTGGATGCTGGTGTTCGACCTTAACCTGCTGACAATATTGGCACCTAGCCAAGTATTATGTCGTTTAGCCTTTCATATTAGGCCAATAAAATAGTTTTCTAAGTGTTGTTATCATTTTCTGGTAAATTGGATGGACAAAATACGGTTTCTTATGCACTTCGTCCAAGACTGTTAATTTTAACTTTGTAGAATCTGGTAAATAAAGCCTGTTTTTAAATCGTAGTAGTCCCTTCTTGTCGATACTTAGATCCGTTTTATCTAAGTTTGGGGTATTGTTCTGTAATTCTGTCATTACCTTAGTGTAATTTTCGTTGTTAATACCTCCTGTGCTTATCCTTTGTTCCAGGTCACTTTCGGCCCTGCTGATACTTATCTCAAATATCCCATGGACTCTTATGCTTAAAGTGTCTGCTACTTTATTTTCCTTACCCTTGATATGTCTGACCTCGAAGTCAAATTTTCTTAAAAAGGCTAGCCACCTTGCTTGTCTTGCATTAAGGTATGATTGGTTAAACATATATTTTACCCCGCTATTATCCGTTAATAGTAGGAATTTTCTGCCCATTATGTAATGTCGCCACATTTTTAAGGCATGTATTACTACTGCTAATTCTAAGTCATGAGTGACATAATTTCGCTTGTGTTCCTTTAATTTTCGAGACTCATAACAAATAATGTGTCCTTCCTAAGTTAGGACACCACCTGTCCTTCTTTACTTGCATCCACACATACTATGAAGTCTTTATCGAGGTCTACTACCTTCAATATGGGTGTGGTTAATAATCCCTTTAGTTTATTAAAGCTGTCTTGGCACTTTTCTGACCAATTAAACTTGGTTCCTTTCTTTTGTAATGAAGTGATAGGGTAAGCTATCTTGGAAAACCCTTCTATAAACCTATGGTAATATCCAATGATTCCCATGAATGACTGTATATCTGCTACATCCTTGGGCACCAGCCATTCCATAATGGCGTTTTTCTTTTCCGGGTCTACGATAATGCCTTCTGCTGAAATCACATGTCCTAAATATTGTATTTCCTTTTGATAAAAGTCACACTTGTCAAATTTGGCATACAGTTTGTGTTTCCTCAATGTTTGCAGAACTATCCTTAACTATTCATCATGTTCCTCTTCCGTTTTTTAATAGACTAGAATATTGTCGATAAATACTACCACAAACTTGTCTAAGTAGTGACTGAAAATACTGTTCATCAGACAAATAAACGTGGCTGGCGTGTTAGTGAGTCTAAAACATATGACTACGAATTCATAGTGTCCATACCTTGTCCGAAAATTTGTTTTGCTTATGTCCTCATCTTTTATCCTAACTTAATGATAACCAGATCATAAATCCAACTTTGAAAAGATCTTGGCCCCACCTACTTGATCGAATAGATCATTTATCCTTGGTAAGGGGTATTTGTTCTTAATAGTCATTTTATTCAGTTGTCTATAATCGATACATAATCTTAGAGTACCATCTTTCTTTTTCACAAAGAGGACTGGTGCCCCCCATGGTGAGACACTGGGTCTGATATACTCTTTGTCCAATAATTCCTGTAACTGTATTTTTAATTCTGTCAGTTCGGGTAGACTCATTCGATAAGGTTCCTTTGAGATAGGGGCTAAACCTAGTAGTAGGTCTATGGAGGAGTGTATCTCTCTTCTAGGAGGTAATTCTAGTATCTCATCCACAAACATGTCTCTGAAGTCACGTAGGACAACAAAGTCATCTAGTTTTGGATTATCATCTTTTCCTAGCAGATTCATTACTTGGATGGCATAAACTTGACATCCCTTCCTCATACATTTCTTGAGTTGCATTACTGAAACTTGTCTGACTGATACCGGTTTTGGTATACCTTGGGTTGTTCTAACAGTGCCAAAATTGTCCTTATAGCTAAGTATATTTGTATAGCAATCTAGTACTACTTTGTGTTGTTCCAACCAATCCATCCCGATAATCATATCGTAAGATCCTAGTGGTAGGATGTTCAGATGGGTCTTTATATTTTGACCATCTAAGCTAAACTCACAATCCGAAAAAAACTCAACTACTTTTCTTTTAGTACCAGTCGCTAATTGTACAAGCCATCATTTTGCGTGCTTCAGTTTATTAAGTTTGTTTGACTCTGCCACATTAGGTGTAATATAACTTAACGTAGCTCCAGGGTCAATTAAAACAGAAATTCAAGTATCATTGATTTTACCTTTGATTTCTACCACCAAGGAATCGTGGTTAGCTTGTCGACCATCTATGGATGTATTTATCTAATGTAGGCTTCTGCCCACGTTTCCCACTGTCGAGGCTTCCTATAGATTATGAACATCAGTTCTACTTGTTGAACTCAAACGTGGACAGTTCCTCCTAAGATGAGGCTCTCCACATTCCCAACACTTTAATGGCTTGTGGGGGTTGTCTCCAAACTTCTTCGTTCCCAGGTTTATTGGTTTACCACTTCCTTGCCTATTCAGATGGTTGGAGTGAAAATCCTTTCTCGAAAAACTTTTTGTTGTATTCTGATAATGATTTGGCTGGTACCCCTTCTTTCGCTGGTTCATTCGCTCTTGTTTCTTATCCTTCCAGGATTTGGGAAATTCTACCCGTTGTTTATACTGATTGTAGCACATTCATTCTTTCCTGAATACTTCGCTCAAGGATTTGGGGTTGTCAAACTCAATTCTGTCCTTGTAGGACTGTGGTAGACAGCTTAGAAATCGCTGAATTTTTACTTTATCCTCCCTGATGTACGGTACAAACCTCAGCAGTTCCAAAAATTTATTTATAAGGTCCTCCATTGCCATCTATCCAAGTTTTAACTCATAAAATTCTTTTTTCTTCCTTTCATAGTAACTTTCCTAAAGGTATTGTTTCTTGAAATACTTTTTAAAGTTAGACCATTCCAACTGTTTCTCCTTTAGGCCCTTGGCCAATTTTAGGTCCTACCACCAAATGTTGGCCTTCCCTTTCAGATTGTAGATGGCCATTATGACCTTCATGTTGTTGGAATAGTTGTAGATCTGGAAGTATTTTTTGATGTCCAACAACCATGCCTCAACTTCTTCTCCCGTCTTGGATTCTCCATCAAAGCTAGTTGGTTTAATCTTTTTAAATTCTCCTTCGAGGTGGTCTACTTGTTTTCTTTTTCTGTCAGATTTAGCTTTTTCTTCAACTAAAGGTGTTCCTTTCGATGAACTATCTCCTTTTTATTTTTCTGGCCCTGAGTTCTTGGAGGCCCTTTTGTTGACTTCCTCCTTGTGGTTATCGTCCTTTGGGATTTTCTTGGTCACTATACTGCGTAGCAGGACTTCATTTATCTCTTGTTGTTCCTATTGTGCCTTTTTAAATTTTTCATTATCTCCTTTGAATATCTATAATTCAACAATAAGGTTCTGCATTGTTTCTAACACTTCCATGGGTGAGCTTCCATCACTAATTTGTCTTAGATCTCTAGGGGGTCCTTGCTGCGGGTTTTCTCCCATCATGATTTCTGCATCATCCTGAGATGCCATAATTAACACAAAACATAAATAGCTTTATGTTTGTAACCATAAGATTTTTATTAGTTTTACATAAATCGGAATATATATATACTAAGAAGATATTGTGGCCCTGTTCAGGTCCATTGTTGTAACTTTTTTTCTCTAATACCATATGTAATGTACCTCAAAATTTACCTATAAAAAAAAATTTAATTGGGTACTTTGAATTGACTCTATGTCTCAAAACTTTCAGTCATTCGTCAACCATAATGTACAACAGTCTTATTGCCTTTTACTTCTCTATCCTATTTTAACAGATAGTCACCTATTCCTATTTTGGTATTGAGTTATACATGAACACAGGTACATAGCTAAGGATATTCTCTTCCATTGAAACTTAGAACTATCCACCGTTTTCATTTTCCAAAACCCACTTTATGTTGTGGAGATGTAACTACTTAGAACCCCTATTATATTAGTGCGATGGTCGTAGATGTAAGGCCTTATAACACTCACTTGAAATGCTATTATAAGGTCTAAAGGAGAGGTTAATATTATTTAGAATTACCTTTAACCAGATACTACTTGGGTATAATTCAAACACTAATATGCACAATTGAATATAAAGCGCGCAGAGGCTAACCTTGTGAAGGTTATGGTTATAGTCATGCTAATATAAAATTTCTTGGTGTGTAACAATATTAGGCTATCCACTTCGCATGGTTAATGCAATGGTAGTTGGGTTCAACGTATAACTGGTACAGTAAGGTGATAAGAGTAACCCTAAGTAGGCCATCTGGGTACCTCGCCATTAATATTCTAAGAAAATGTTATAGGTTGGAACCCTCATGCCTTAAAGGTCTGTCTGCAACAATTAAAGCGCCTGAGATAAGTATATTTGATTCAGAGTTCATGCCCCAATGAGATGTCGACACTTACCATATATTCACATGGCCCAAGTATGAATACCCCATCTCCATTCCTCCATGCGAAAGGTTACACCAACACTTTCACTTTCATTCTGGTTTTGGTTTGGTGAAAGAGAAACATTTCAGACCATTTTCCGTTTGGCTTTAGCATCATGGTCATGAGTTTTTGATTTGGACCCTGTGCCAGATGGGTGGAAATCTTGGAAGGAACTTCTCTATGGGTAGCTCTGTGCGGGTAAGTTTGTCCTTGATTGTTCTTTTATTTATGCATTTAGATATTTCTACCTCGTCAAATAGGTCTCTGCATGCTCCTGTTCCCAGTCAGTTCCTCGATAGTATTCTCGTTTTACTTCAAGATTACTGTGTTAAAAAGGGGTCGGGGTACTCTAGCAAGATTTTAGGTCCTTTCACAGTTTTACCCCCTTTCTCTGTACTAGGCATCCTGTCGAGGCCGGGCCATTCTTGTTTTGTGGAGGAACGTATCATGGTGTCTGTTATAAATATGCATTCGGAATATTTATTTTTTATTGAACCTTTGTTATTGGACCTGGTTTCCTCCATCGGTTAGTCTCTTAGTTGACAGAGTGTCATGTCCGGGTTTCCCTTACTTGGGTGCATAACAAACCTTTCGGCACATTGTTGATCTTGAAAAACTTATGTGTTTAATTAAAGTGTTCGCTAGTGTCATTGTATTGATTAGAAGCGACGTTCTAATGGCCAGAGGTGGTTTAAATCCTATCTATTTATGTTTGAAATATCACATTGGTTTTTATATTTACCATATCATTTCTTGAAATGTTTCTTTGGATTAAAGACTGGTATTCATCGCTAATGATGGGCCCCTTGATGTGAAAGGGTACCCATCAGGGAGACACAAAATTTTGGAAAATATTTAACAGACAGCGAATGCTTGTCATTGATGGCAAGTATAGCAATGAAGATAGACGCTGCAGAGAATATTCGAATAACCGTACAGAGGATTGTTGGCAAGAATAGCGATGGCAAAGATCAGCATGATCAGCAACAACAGTGATTGTTGGATCAATAATTCAGAATTCCCGATGACTATCAGATCTCAATATGGACAAGAAGAGCATGCAGATATGGAGAATAGATCTCGGGTGCTAGATCCGAGCGTGAGGATCGACCATCGTAGGATCCAGGAGAATCTACACGATCTTTAAAAGTGCAAGGTGAAGCAAGTTTGCGAAATCACGAAAAGATCCTGGCCGTCAATACACCAAAAGACGTGGACCGTTGATCTAAGCTCTAATTCGGAGTTTCACCTATCGCGAATTGGAGTGACAAGAACTTCCATTGAAGGAATTGCGAGATGTGACTTCATGATATGATCTGGACCGTAGATTTATCGAGATCATGGACCGTTGATCCCATGCCATTTTGGAGTTTTACGAATCACGACTTGGAGAGGAAAGAAACATAAATGCTAAAATCACAATATGCGAAATTGCGATTTAATCGCAGCTGTCAGTTCGAGGTTTGTTCTGGATCATTGATCTGAGCTCCATCTCGGAGCTTCGCCTATCACAACTTGGAGAGGCTAGAAACATAACCACCGAACTCGCGAGATGCGAAATCACGATTTAATCGCAGCCGTTATATCAAGGTGTGATCTGATCCATTGATCAAGATCCATCTTGGAGCTTCACCTATCACGACTTGGAGAGGCAAGAAACATAACCACTGAACTTGCGAGATGTGAAATCGTGATTTAATCGCAGCCGTCAGATCAAGGTGTGATATGAACCATTGATCTGGCTCCATCTCGGAGCTTCACCTATCACGACTTGGAGAGGCAAGAAACATAACCTCCAAACTCACGAAGTGCCTTTTTGGCACAGCCTATGGTCACCGCCGGTGGTCACGAGAAGGGAAGGCATCAGTTCTGATAAGCTACATTTCGGGATTTTGGGGATCGCAACTTGGAGAGTCGAGATGCCTCATCTCCATATTCACGAGATGCGAATTCGTGAAAATCACTTTATGCATAAGCGCTTGGTCATGACCATTGTCATATAATGGAAGGAGCTAGCGCAAAAAATCTCTATATCAGAATTTTGAAGATCGCGACATGAAGTGTCGAGACACTTTGCCACAAGAATGTCGAAATGCTGAAAACTGATTTAAGGGAAAGACTAATAAAGTTCATCCAATGGTGCAGATAAACTTGAATATGATGGGAGGGCTTCTGTTCTCTCTCACAGTTAAATCATCAGTTAGGAATCTGTTAGCTAAAGTGAGTCATGATTCTTTATTGGTTGGCGTTTCAGTTGCTTAGACGGTTTTCTTTTGCCAAAGAAGATGCGAAGTGTAACTACTGTGGGTGCTGTGCATAAATGAAGAAGAGATAGACTATGCATGGTAGGTTGTTTTGGACGAAAAATGAATTAAACAGTGAGAAAGGAAAAATCGGAGTATGCGCAGTGTGAGACTGAAAAATGTGCACAGTGTGAGATAAAACTCAGAGAAGATTAATAGATGAGGAATAGACCTGAAGCAGAGCAGAATGACAGAACAAGCTGAAACATAGAAGAATTGTAGAACAGACAAAGGAAGAGAAGAATTGCAGAACAGTTAAGAAAACCAGATTTACAGAACAAAGAAGAAGTGGTAAGAACGATTTATCTATGTAGTTGGTTGTTTAATTATTCATTTCATATTATAGGGTGCTTGGGAGGTGCTAGGGAGGACTGTTGTCCTCAGAGGTTCAAGTGGGTTCTTGAACACAGGGAGTTGGTGCTTCCTTCTAGTTGGTGCTAGAGAAACCAGGGAGTTGGTGCTTCCTTCTAGTGGGTGCTAGAGAAAAATAGAGAGTTGGTGCTCTCAGCAAGTTGCAGCTTGCAAAACAGATGTAGCAGCCTCACATTTAGTTGGTTCTCAATTATAGATGATGTACAGAACTTAAAAGACTTCTTATCTTTTAGAAGAAGAAGAGGTTTTCTCTCTTTATGGGTTTCCTCGTGAAAATATGTCTCTGTGTATACCTTATGTGTGATTGATGCTCATTACTTTTATTCTCCATATGTTGTATAATGTTAACGATCACTTGAAGAAAGATTAAGAATGTATTAATAGACTTAAAATTGTTTAAGCTCAATAACAACTGATTCACCCCCCCCTCTCAGGTGTCTTAGTAATTTCAACACGAACTCCTCTTCCCATTTCGGTCTGGGAGGCGCACAGTTTAGCACAATGGAAGAAGGCATAAAACCATCCATTACAGTTAAGTATTTCACCGGCCCCCTTTCTAATTTCATTCTGTTTCGTAATTTAATCATATTATTTATGTCAGATATAATATAATGCTTCACATTATTTTGTGCAGGTGCGGTCACGCCAAAGCATGGGGACGCCCTCTTCACTCCTTCAAGAGGTATTCAGGTTCCAAAACAGTACCCTTCAGTCTAAATCATTTAAAGTTTACATGCACCAAGGGTCAAGGCTATGCCTCATCCATAAATCTTTGAAGACTTTTAGTTCCAAGTTCTGTATTAGTTGATACAGGGTATGCCTTGATTTGTATAAATATTTGGTACATAGAAAAACACACCAAGCTTGCACCTCATTGGATTTGTGATATCTAGACAAACGTTCCATTTGAGTAATATGATCATTATGTAATGAGTGTTATTTTGTTGTGGATACAGACTCTAATTTGTCACTTTCTGTGTTTTAACATTCTCCTTTCTAATTCCGAAAATGGTTTGTTATTACAGATTCAAATTCTTTTCTGAGTTATTCTAGTTATTTTCCATAATTGAATCTCACTGTTGATTACGCAGTCCCTTCTCAAAATGATTCGGCCATGTACAATAGTATACCTAGTAACTAGCGCGCCTAAGGGTTTTGTTTTCCACCGGAATTGTGCGATGACTTCCAGATTTTCGTTTATGCACCGTATATTTATATTCTGATATAAAATTAGTTTTGGTAGGAGTTGAACCTGAGTCTTATTACACCCATTCGTAAATTTGACTTACGATCTAGTTGCATGAAACGTTTTCATGGAAAGCATATGTCTGTGGAATTCTGTCCATATTTTGGGGTTTTTCATATATAAATCGACAGGAAAATATTTGTCCGTTTGAGATTATAATAGATCGAGACTACTAAAATATGTGTTTATTTCCATTTCTGTGATTAATTTACTCCTTTCTACTAGATACCCTGTCTTGCTCACAAAAAAAAACACGGTGGCTTCACTATGCAATTTACCACTTACCTTATGTTTCTATTATAGCAAACATTTTATCAGTCTACTCACCAGAAATAAATAACATTGTACCTATGATAGAGGTTTATTGTTATACTGTAGGTGCACCTTTAAATAAAAGAGTCATTACTAAATTACCATCACCACCATACTGATGTACATACACTCAATTTCTGTAATGGGGTTTGGGAAGTTTTCTTAATTATTTTCCTACATATATGTTTATATATATATATATCTGTCTAGTTTCCAGATACCTTAGTAGTCATTTTACTCCAGCGTCATGGTATCGCTTATAAAGAACGCCAATTATATATACATATATGTTCATAATATATCTGTACATGTCAATATACATATCGATTAATACCTCTGTGATAAAGGGTGTATTTACTTTGAATCTGGACTTGTATACTCATTAGAGGAGGCTCATTGTATACTATAATCATCTACAGGAAATGAAATCCACCACAGATATTGGTGCGCGTGGATTCAAGTACTTATACAAACAATTTTATTTTCATTTTGCTTAACATAATTAACTAAGAAGATACATGTAGTCTATAGTCCATTCTATTATGAGAATTAGTAACTTCTACAAAAATCGTCTTACAGTTTGATACATACCATGACTTTAGTAATGCATAGATCTTTCCCACTATAGTATTCAACTAGAGATTCATTCATAGAAGTAAACAGATTGCAACACATGACATTTAACCAGGATAAGGTAGAGTAGCATATCTGAATCAAATTTGTGGGAAGCCAAAGGGAACAACCATGTTCCTCCCAACCGTACAACAGGGTAGTCAATCTACTTGCCCGATTCACCCCCTAGCCTGACCATGAATCGATGAGGGCAAATTGAAATCTCCTCTCCATCAATGACCTTCAATTCTACCATAATTCCCCTTGCCTCACACTCACATAGTAGTGCTCATAAAATCAAGAAAATCAATAGTCTCTTTTCCCAACATACTTGGCAGCGTACTGCCTCCTCACATATGCTATTTATTAATTTACCTAGGACTTTTTCCCTCCCTTGGGAATTTTCACAGCTTTCTAAATCCCTAATTTTCAGGGGCTGCCAATGGCCAAATCAATGATTTTCCACTTGTAACAATCAGCCCAGAGTTAATTCCAATGTGGTCCCCACTCATCGAGGCATGGTCAGCTAAATTCAACATGGTTGTTCCATTTGTCCTCCTGCAATCAATATAAAATATTATGTTTTCATACAAGTGTCATAGTCAAATAGTTAGTTGGGTCAAATCAGGTCTCTGCCCAACAGTCATAATAATTAATTACAATCATCAAATTCGAAATTCAGAATTGCCATAAATGGAAAAAAAATTCCAAATTCGAATTTACTAAAAACAGAAAGAATTTTCAGCAGATCTAAATTTCAATTTTTTCTTTTTTTTTCTTTTGGGGATGTCACACTTTGCACAGGGCATGGAAGCTTGGAATGTCTCTCATTTTTCCCTATTTGGTAAGTGTTTATCATGACATAATAATTTCCTTGGTTTACTATAGGTTTTCTATGTCTTTCTCAGCTTCTATTCCGGTACTATCCTGTTTCTTGCCCGTAGGCCCTTCTTTCTCCCCTCCTGCATTCGGCGTTCCTTTGTTACCAGTCCAGTATTATTCTTCGTCGGAAAGAAATCGTATGTTTAACTGTGTTAGGGCCTTAAACACGTATGTGTGTCAAACCTAATTCTTTTATAATACTGGTATTTCTCAGGTAATTTATTTTTGTCCGGGTTGTGAAGAGAAAAGGGGTTCATCTATCCCTGTTCTCCCAATACTCCTTAACAACTAATAGGACTATTTTTTTCTTTATTTGATCATATCCCCGAAATATTAGTGGTTGGCCAAACATTTGCGTGGTATTATGCCTTAACTATGGTTAAAGATGTTCGGGTTATGTTTTGTGTGGCCCCTTCCTCTTTCCGATCGTCTTACAAGGGCATGCGCATTTGGGGTTTTAGCATCATATTGACTCTGTGTTTCCTTTAATTTATTTGTAGAGTGTTAGATAGAACATTGGTTCTGTTCTATTGTTTTCTTTAAGTTACTGTAAGTTGGTTCTTGTATTTTAAGCTTAATATGCCCAATGTTCGGATTCCAGTATTCGTGTAATGGCTCTTTTATTCAAATATTATTTCGGTCATTCGTTGATTCTTACGCTAATGATGGGCCCTTTTGGTTTCTACGAGGGTACCCATCAGGGATACTAGGACTCCTCTCCCCCTTCCTGGTCTAGAGAATTTCGCGACTCCTGAAAATGGTGAAGGGTGTCATATCCATCCACTTAAGTTGAGTATTAGTTTGGCATGATTTCTTTCCTAATGTTACTCGTTTTCTTTTGTTTACTTTATTTTTATTTCCAGTTGAACGAAATCTTAAGGACGTTTCATTGCAACTGTATGCAAGGGTTTAGACCATGCGAGGATGCACATATGAGGATCTCACCCCTTAATAGGTACTCAGGTTCCACTTTTCCCCTATCCGATAGGCTTAGACAGATGATGATAGAAGAGTTCAACTATGGAATCAACTCTATGATTGGTTCATTGTGTATTAGCTTATAGATTTGTTACTCCTCACAGTCGAATTCCGAGAAATCAACTTTAAATTTTTTTGTATAATTACTCAAGGATTAAATCTATTTCTTACTATGATTTGTATTAAGCATTATTCGAAGGAAGAATATGATTTATTTCCTTTTTATATACCGAATTGTTTTCCCGACACTTCTGAAATAAGGAGAATTTAAGAATGATATTTTATTTCTGTCCTTTGTAACCTTATTCAATTCGTTTTTGACATCATAGATATTCGGCATACCTATAAGAATGTTGATAATAAAGAAAATACTTATGTTTCTCTTGTGATATTTTATCCTGGATCTATAGTAGTCTGAATGGATCTTTCTTTGTGTTCAATCCGAGGGTACTCCAATTTTCTGGAACTAAATACCCTATTTACAAATTGTGAGAAAGTCTGAATTAATCGTTTTTCTTCATTTTCTTGTCAAAACGGTGTAGCCGGAAGCTACACCTTATGTATTAAGAAGAACCTAAGTTTTATCAGTGTAATGTGGGCTATGATACTGTGTTTTGATTCTGGCATATTCCTTTATAAGTGTATGCTACTAATTATATGCCATTCGTTATAATAATTATTGAATGAACATTTGCATATGTATCCCTAACCGTAGTCATAAGGGTATTTGATACTTCGTAAACCCCTAAATAGTTTTCTGGCTTTAAATATGTACTGTTACAAGGAAAATAAAACCTCTGAAATTTTCTCAGTTTCTACAAACGTTTACACAGTTTGAAAGTCCACTACAGGAATAAATTCCTTTTTTTTAAAATCGTATGACTCATGATGATCTCTTGACTGGTAGAGGTGTTACCAGGACTTGAAGTTTCGGAAAATACGAGATGAATTTAGTTTTTAACGACAGAGATAGATTTATCTTAGGCTCGACTAAGACCCATTAATTGTAACTTCGTTCACTATCCAGAATTAATTCCATTAGTGCTATAGACAATAGATGTTATTTATAAACCTGTACACTTGTACGTGGGACCTATAATGACAATGGTTCACCCTTATAGTATTATTATGAGTATATCCCTTAATAGCATAGATGACTATCCAATATATATAACATGCGGAACCATACCAATACATTCGTACATACAACATATAATAAACTGTAATCATGTATATATATATATATATGAGTTGATATGTAACATATATACAGATTTGCTCAACTCCTAATTATTCATGGATAAGTCTTCCTAATAATATAGTTACAGACATAAACATATTCATGTAGATAGATATGTTCTTCCAGTTCAAGTGTGCGCAAGTAGCTCTACTTAGATTTTAACTTTTGACTGTAAACTTCATACCGACGGATATATATCACCCATGGAAATTATTCAACTTAATCCAACAGATGCATAATATCATATATCTAAAATAATTCAAAACAAAGAAGGAGGAGATTAACATATCTGAACCAAATTCGCAGGAAGGCAAAGGGAACAACCACGTTCCTCCCAACCATAGAATAGGGCAGCCAATGTCACTTGTCCGATTCACCCCCTAACCTGACCATGAATCCATGAGGAAAAACTTGGAAAATCCTCCTCAACAATGTCCTTGAATTTTAGTAGGTCCTTTCCTCCCTCACACTCATTCAGTAGTGTTCATAACAACAAGGAAAAAATTCAATAGTCTCATTTCCCAGCATACTTGGTAGCGTCCTGCCTCCTCACATATGCCATTTATCAATTTGCCCAGGTCTTTTCCCTCCCTTGCGAATTTTTGCAGATTTCTAAATCCCTGATTTTCAGGGGCTTCTAATGGCTAAATCACTAATTTTCCACTTGTAACAATCAACCTAGAGATAGTTCCAACATGTTCCCCACTCATGGAGTCATGGTCAGCTAAATTTAACATGGTTGTTCCATTTGTCCTCCTGCAATCAATATAAATTCTTCTGTTTTCCCACATGTGTCATAGTCAAATAGTTAGTTGGGTCAAGTCAGGTCTATGCCCAATAGTCATAATAATTAATTACAATTATCAAATTTGAAATTCGAAATTGCCATAAATGGCAAAAATTTCCCAAATTCGAATTTACTAAAAACGGAATAAATTTCCAGCGAATTTTAAATTTCAAAATATTTTATTTTTTGGGGATGTCACATTCTTTCCCCCTTCAGTAAAACACTGTCCTCAGTGTTCGTTCCTTTCCTGGAACAGGATTGGATGAGATTTCTGCAAATCTCCCTCCAACTCCCAAGTGGCCTCCTCAGGGCTAAAGTGCTTCCATTGCACCTTTACCCGAGCGATGGCTCTGTTCCGAAGTGCTAATTCTCTCTGGTCCAGAATGTCAAGGGGTTCCACCTGGAACTCGCCTTTGGGTTCCACCTGCACCAAGTTCCAATCAATCATATGAATAGGGTCATGAATATACTTTTTCAACAAAGAAACATGAAATACATTATGAATTCTTAGATTAGCTGGAAGTGGAAGTTGGTATGCTATGAGTCCAATTCGAGCTAGTATCTCGAAGGGCCCACAAAATCTAGGTGCCAACTTGGCACAATTCCCTAACTTCAACGAGATTTTTCAGGCTTTGACTTTCAAATAAACATGGTCTCCCACTTGAAATTCCAAGTGCCTTCTTTTCTGATCTACATAACTCTTCTATCTGCCCTGTGCTTCTTTCAAGTTCTGTTGTACCTTTCTTACCATGTTCTCCATTTCTTGAAGCATTTCTGGTCCGACCATGAGTCTGTCAGTTGGGTTATCCCAGCTAATTAGAGTCATACACTTTTTGTCGTACAATACTTCGAAAGGGCTCAACTTAGCTGAAGTTTGGTACCCATTGTTATATGCAAATTCTACCAAGTGCAAGTAGTCTACCCACTTGTTCGGTTTTGTTCTTACGTACAATCGGAGCATATCCTCTATGATTTGGTTTGTCCTTTCAGTCTCTCCATCCGTTTGTGTATGGTAACTTGTACTGAAATTTAGATTAGTATTTAGCCCTGCAAACAATTCCTTCCAAAAAGAGGATGTAAATTTTACATCTCTATCTGAAATCACCATTTTAGGAATACCATGTAGTCTAAAAATTTCTTTCATGAATATTTCAGCAATATTTGTATCTTTAAAAGTAGACTTTATAGGAATAAATTGTGCAGAATTACTAAGTTTATCGATTACAACCATGATAGAATTATTCTATTTCTGAGTTTTAGGCAAACCTGTTATAGAATCCAGCGATATGGTCTCCCATTTCCATTCTGGCACTAGTAATGGTTGTAATAGGCCGGCTAGATGCTGATGCTCGGCCTTAACCTGCTAACAATCTTGGCACCTAGCCAAGTACTCTGTTGTTTCACCCTTCATACTAGGCCATAAAAATAGTTTTCTAAGTGTTGTTATTGTTCTCTGGTAACCCGGATGGCCAGAATACAGTTTCTTATGCACTTCGTCCAAAAATGTTTATTTTAACTCTGTTGAATTTGGTATGTAAAGTTTGTTTTTAAATCATAATAGTCCCTTCTTGTCAATACTTAGATCTATTTTATCTGAGTTTGCGGTACTATTCTGTAACTCTGCCATCATCTTAGTGTAATTTCCGTCGTTAATACCTACCGTCCTTATCCTTTGTTCCAGGTCACTTTCTGCCCTACTGATATTTATCTCAAATAACCCATGGACTCTTCTGCTTAACGCATCTACTACCTTATTTTCCTTACCCTTTATGTGTTTGACCTCGAAGTCAAATTCGCTCAAGAAGGCTAGGCATCTTTCTTGTCTTGCATTAAGATTTGGTTGGCTAAAAAAATATTTCACCTCGCTATTATCTGTCAATAGTAGAAATTTTCTACCCATTATGTAGTGTCGCCACATTTTTAAGGCGTGTATTACCACTACCAATTCTAAGTCATGAGTGACATAATTTCTCTCGTGTTCTTTTAATTTCTAGGACTCATAACAAATAAAGTGTCCCTCCTGAGTTAGGACACCGCCTAGTCCCTCTTTACTTGCATCAACAAATACAATGAAGTCTTTATCTGGGTCTGCTACTTTTAATACGGGTGCAGTTGTTAGTAATCCCTTCAGTTTGTTAAAACTGTCTTGACACTTCTTTGACCAGTTGAACTTGGTCCCTTTATTTTGTAATGACGTGATAGGGTAGGCTATCTTGGAAGAAACTTCTATGAATCTGAGGTAATATCCGGTGATTCCCATGAATGACAGGATATTCACTACATCCTTAGGTACTGGCCATTCCATAATGGCTTTTATCTTCTCCGGGTCTACGACAATGCCTTCTGCTAAAATTACATGTCCTAGATATTGTATTTCCTTTTGATAAAATTCACACTTGTCAAATTTGGCGTACATCTTATCTTTCCTCAATGTTTGCAGAACTGTTCTTAAGTGTTCCTCATGTTCTTCCACATTTTAGAATAGACCAGAATATCGTCGATAAATACTACTACGAACTTGTCTAAGTACTGACTGGAAATGTTGTTCATCAGGCACATAAACGTGGCTGGTGTGTTAGTGAGTCGAAAAGGTATGACTACGAATTCGTAGTGTCCATATCTTGTCCGAAAAGTTGTTTTTCTTATGTCCTCATCTTTTATCCTAACTTAATGATAACTGGATCGTAAATCCAATTTTGAAAAGATCTTGGCCCCTCCTACTTGATCGAACAGATCATTTATCCTTGGTAAGGGGTATTTGTTCTTAATAGTCATTTTGTTCAGTTGTCTATAATCGATACATAGTATTAAAGTACCATCTTTCTTTTCACAAAGAGGACTGGTGCCCCCCATGGTGAGACACTCAGTCTAATATACTCTTTGTCCAACAATTCCTGTAATTGTATTTTTAATTCTATCAGTTCTGGTAGGCTCATTCAGTAAGGTGATTTTGAGATAGGGGCTGAACCGGGTAGTAGGTCTATGGAGAAGTATGTTTCCCTTCTAGGGGGTAATTCTGGTATTTCATCCGCAAACATGTCTCTGAATTCACGTAGGACATCAAAGTCTTCTAACTTTGGCTTATCTTCTTTTTTCTAATAGATTCGTCACTTGGATGGCATAAACTTGACATCCCTTTCTCATGCATTTCTTGAGTTACATCGCTGAAACTTGTCTGACTAATACTGGTTTTGGTATACCTTGGGTTGTTCTAGCAGTTCCCAACTCATCTTTATAGCTAAGTATCTCTGTATAAAAATCTAGTACTACTTTGTGTTGTTCCAACCAATCCATCCCGGTAATCATATCATAAGATCCTAGTGGTAGAATGTTCAGATTGGTCCTTATATTTTAACCATCTAAGATGAACTCAAAATCAGAAATAAAGTCAACTACTTTCCGTTTAGTACCTATTGCTAGTTGTACAAGCCATTATTTTGCGTTCTTCAGTTTCTTAAGTTTATTTGACTCTACTACATTAGGAGTAATATAACTTAACATAGCTCTAGGCAGGGATGATTTTAAGGATGGAAATGTATTTTAAAATGTAGAATCCTCGACGAATATTTATAATCCTTCATATGTCAACTATAAATGTTTGGCGATATTTTTGTAAAAATATTCAAATTTCTAAGTGTTTTATATAGTTTTTATAAAATTTTGGTGATTTTTAAGGTAAAATAATTTTATCCTATAGAATTTGGTTGAATCATTTTTAAAATAGCGAATCTTGTTTTTGGAAAAACCATGGAAAATTAGCCCATGAGCGAAATCTAGCCCCTAAAATCATCCATGGCTCTAGGGTCAATTAAAACAAAAATTCGAGTGTCATTGATTTTACCTTCAATTTCTACCACTGAGGACTAGTGGTCAGCTTGTCGACCGTCTATCGCTACACTTATCCGATGCAGGATTCTGCCCATGTCTCCCACTGTCGAGGCTTCCTGCAAATTATTAACAGTAGTTCTGTTTGCTGAAATTAACCATGGACAGTTCCTCAGATGAGGCTCTCTGCATTCCCAACACTTTAATGGTTCGCGGGAGCTGTCCCCAAGATTTTTTGTTCCCAGGTTTACCGATTTACCGTTGTTCTGCGTATTCAGATGATTGGAGTGAAAAACCCTCCTCGGGGAACTTTTTGCTGCATTCCGATAAGGATTTGGCTGGTATCCCTTCTTCCGCTGGTTCATTTGATCTTGCTTCTTATCCTTCGAGGCTTTGGGAAACTCTACCTGCTATTTACACTGGTCATAGCACATTCGTTCTTTCCTGAATACTTCACTCAAGTATTTGGGGTTGTCAAACTCAATTCTGTCTCTGTAGGACTGTGGTAAGTAGCTTAAGGATCGTTGTATTTTTAACTTATCCTCCCAGATGTATGGTACGAACCTTAGTAGTTCCAGAAATTTATTTATAAGGTCCTCCATCGTCATTTTTCCGAGTCGTAACTCGTAAAATTCTTTCATCTTCCTTTCATAATAGCTTTCAGAAAAGTATTGTTTCTTGAAATACTTCTTAAAGTCAGACCATTCCAACTGTTTCTCCTTTAGGCCCTTGGCCAATTTTAGGTCTTGCCACCAAATGTTGGCCTTCCCTTTTAGATTGTAGATGGCCATTCTGACCTTCATGTTGTTGGAATAATTGTATATCTAAAAGTATTTTTTGATGTCCATCAACCATTCCTCAACTTCTTTTCCTGTCCTAGATTCTCCATCAAAGGTAGCTGGTTTAATATTTTTAAATTCTCCTTCAAGATGGTCTACTTGTTTTCTTTTTCTGTTTGGTTTAGTTTTGTCTATAGCTGAAGATGTTCCTTCAGAAGAACTATCTCCTTTTTTTGTTTTTGGCCAGAGTTCTTGGAGGCTCTTTTGCATACCTTTTCATCATGGTTATCATCCTTTGGGATTTTCTTGGTGACTATATTGTGCAGTAGGACTTCATTTATCTCTTGTTGTTCCTACTGTGCTTTCTTCAATTTTTTATTGTCGCATTTGAAAATCAGTAGTTCAACAATAAGATTCCTCATTGTTTCCAACACCTCTGTGGGTGAGCTTCCATCATTGTTTTGTCTTGGATCTCCAGGAGGTCTTTTCTGCGGATTTTCTCCCATCCTGATTTCTGCATCAACCTGAGCTGCCATAATTAACACAAAATAGAAAGGGATTTATGTTTGTTACCATAAGATTTATTAGTTTTACATAAATCAGAATATATATTAAGCAACTAATGTGGCCCTATTTAGACCCAGTGTTGTAACTTTTTCTCTGATACCATATGTAATAAACCTGAATTTCAACATGAAATATTTTTTTTCCTCTAAGAGAATTACACTCTAAGTTTGAAAGATAGATTTATAATAAGGGGATTAAACTTTAACATGATACCCTCTGTAATCAATTTCTCTTTCCATAGTCTAGTATTTATTCTTCGATACTCAAATAAGTTTCACTCGTCCTTGTAAGTGGTTATAGGTTAAAATCTTTGTAATAATTGGAAAATATACATAGGCATAGTGCTTAGGTTTCTAGCCCATCGATTAACATCCACATTCATAAATGTGCACAAGCCTGTACTTTAGGACCCCGAAAATTGTAGTTGCTTAAGTGTTAAATTTATTGGTTTTACTATTGATAAAAGTTACCCCGAACTCGAGGGGTTCTTTGGAATTAAATCCGTTGACTAAGAATTCATGACCCAATAACTATTTAGTTGGAAGAAAACTTTGAAGTGGCAGTTATTTGATGCCTTCCCCGACTTAACTAACTCCAACCACCGGTGCTAACTGAACTAGTCGAAAGGGGTTGCAAGGAGATCCTTACTTGTCCTCTGAGAAATAATAAATGTGACTAGACATAATGACAGTCAAATTTAAGTCTATTTTCATCCATTAATGGAGGTGGAGGTAACGAGATTCATCTTGTACCCTTACCCAACCTGGACACTCCACATCATTGTTGTCACATGGTACATCTCCTCGGAATACCCACCACATTCAATAGGCACGAGGTTTGTGTTTTAGGGTAACCGCCATGACTCATTTTCATTCTTGGTGCAAAAACTGCTCTGAGTTATACTACTACATCTTACTTCTATTTCTCGACCTTACTGTACATGGGGCATGGCAGCTTGGAACGTCTCTCATTTTTCCCTGTTCGGTAAGTGTTTATCTTGACATAATAATTTCCTTGGTTTACTATAGGTTTTCTATGTCTTTCTCGGCTTCTATTCCAGTACTATCCTGTTTCTTTCTCATAGGCCCTTCTTTCTCCCCTCCTGCACTGGTCGTTCCTTTGTTACCAGTCCTGGATTATTCTTCATCAGAAAGAAATCATATGTTTAACTGTGTTAGGGCCTTAAACATGTTTGTGTGTCAAACCTAATTCTTTTATAATACTGGTATTTCTATGGTAAGTTATTTTTGTCTGGGTTTTGAAGAGAAGAGGGGTTCATCTATCCCTGTTCTCCAAATACTCCTCGACAACTCACAGGACTATGTTTTTCTTTATTTGATCGCCTCCCCGAAATATTAATGGTTGGCCAAACACTTGCGCGATATTATGCTCTGACTATGGTTAAAGATGTTCGGGTTATGTTTTGTGTGGCCCCTTGCTCTTTCCGAGTGTCTTACAAGGGAATGCACATTTGGGGTTTCGGCATCGTATTGACTCTATGTTTCCCTTAATTTATTTGTAGAGTGTTTGATAAAACATTGGTTTTTTTCTATTGTTTTCTTTAAATTGTTGTAAGCTGGTTCTTGTATTTTAAACTTAATATGCCCATTGTTCCGATTCCAGTATTCGTGTAATGGATCTTTTATTCAAATATTATTTCGGTCATTCGTTGATTCTTATGCTAACGATGGGACCCTTTGGTTTCTGCGAGGGTACCCATCAGAGAGACTAGGACTCCTCTCCCCCTTCCTGGTCTGGAGAAGTTCGTGGCTCCTAGCAATGGAGAAGGGTGTCATATCCCTCCACTTAAGTTGAGTATTACTTTGGCATGCTTTATTTCCTAAGGTTACTCATTTTCTTTTGTTTACTTTATTTGTATTTCCGGTTGAACAAAATCTTTAGGACGTTTCATTACAACTGTATGCAGGGGTTTCAACCATGCAAGGATGCACATACGGGGATCTCGCCCCTTAATAGGTACTCGGGTTCCACTTTGCCCCTATCGAATAGGCTTAGATAGATGGTGATAAAAGAATTCAACTATGGAATCAACTCTATGATTGGTTCACTATGTATTAGCTTATAACTTTGTTACTCCTTCTCACAGTTGAATTCCGAGAAATCAACTTAATTTTTTTTTGTATAATTACTCAAGGATTAAATATATTTCTTACTATGATTTGTATTAAACATTATTCGAAGGAAGAATATGATTGATTTCCTTTTTATATACCGAACTGTTTTCCTGACACTTCTGAAATAAAGAGAATTTAAGAATGGTATTTTATTTTTGTCCCATGTAACCTTATTCAATTCGTTTTTGACATTGTAGATATTTGCCATACTTATAAGAGTGTTGATAATAAAGAAAATACTTATGTTTCTCTTGTGATATTTTATCCTAGATCTATAGTAGTCTGGACCGATCTTTCTTTGTGTTCAATCCGATGGTACTACAATTTTCTGGAACTAAATACCCTATAACCTATGCAGTTAGAATAGCAAGAAACAATTGTATGATTGCAAGGAGACAAGGATTTCGAGGATGAGGTGAAGTCTTATAATTTCACTTATAAAATAGATTTGGAAAGTATTAATGTGGGAGGAAGAAGTCCATAATCTCCTTGTAGCAAGATTAGAATTAAATATGTCTTTAATTTGAGAATCTATGACCACAAAGTTTTTTTTTTATGGTAATTAGAGGTACAAAAACATAATGGCATATCCCTAAGGATGTCACAGACATACGATCATTCATGGAAATTATCAGTTACTACCGCATATTTATCGAGGGATTCTAGAAGATTGCATACCCAATCACATCCCTACAGAAAAAGGGGACCATGTTTATTTGGTCGCAGAAGCGTGAGGACAGATTTAATAAGTTAAAGAAACTGTTAACCACCGCACCTATTTTAACGGTAGTAGGCCCTGATAAAGACTTTACATTTTACGTAGATGCAAGAAAAGAAGGTTTGGGAGGTGTCCTAACTCAAGAAGGCCACATTATTTGTTACGATTCATGAAAAATAAATGAGCATGAGCGAAACTACGTCACACACAAACTGGATTTAGAAACTGTAAATCATGCATTAAAAATGTGGTGACACTATATAATGGGCATACAATTTATGTTACTAACCGATAAGAGTGGTGTGAAATTCTTAATTCCCTCAACCATATCTTAATGCAAGGCAAGCAACATGGTTGGCCTTCTTGAGTGAATTCAATTTCGAGGTAAGACACATCAAGGGTAAGGGAAAAAAAGTGGGATATGCCTTAAGTAGTAAAATTCATGGGTTGTTTGAGATAAATATTAGCATGGGAGAAAGAGACATTGAAGAAAGGATAAAATCCACAAGTAGTAATGAAAAAAAATACATCAAAACAGTGGCAGATTTACAAACTAATGCAGAAAATTTAGATAGAATAGATATGAGTTTGGAGAGAAATGGACTACTAATATTTAGGATGAAGTACACAAGAAGCCATATTCTGGTCATTTGGGATACCAGAAAATGGTAACAACATTGAAGAAGTTGTTTTATTGGCCTAAAATGAATGGTGAGAGAACATAATACTTATCTAAGTGCCTAGAATGTCAACAAGTGAAGGATGAACAACAACACCCAACCGACCTATTACAACCTCTACCTATACCGAAATGGAAGTGGGAGACTATCCCACTAGAATTTTTCATAGGTTTGCCTAAAACTAAAAAACAGAATGATTTGATTATGGTAGTAATTGATAAACTTAGTAAGTCTGCACATTTTATTCCTTTGAAATCTACTTATAAAGCTATTAACATCGCTGAAATATTTATGAAAGAAACTTTTAGACTCCATGGTATTCCTAAAATGATGATTTTAGATAGAGATGTCAAATTTACATCAACATTTTTGAAAGAATTGTTTGCAGGGTTGAATACTAACTCGAATTTCAGCACAAGCTACCATCCACAAAGGGATGGGAAAATTGAACGAATGAACCAGATTGTGGAAGATATGTTACGAATGTACGTAAGGACAAAACCAACTAAGTGGTAGGAATATCTACACTTAGTCGAATTTGTGTACAATAATGGTGATCAGACGTCATCTAAGATGATCCCCTTCACAGTACTTTACGACAGAAATTGTACAACTCTGATTAGCTGGGATAATCGAGTTGAAAGACTCATGATGGGACCAGAAATGATACAGGAAATGAAGAAAACTGTAAGAAAAGTACAACAAAATTTAAAAGAGGCATGGGAAGGGGAGAAAAGCTATGCAGATCTTAGAAGAAGACACCAGGAATTCCAAGTTCGAGACCATGTGTATTTAAAATTCAAAGGAGGAAGAAGTTCATTAAAGCTAGGAAAACGTTCAAAGTTGGAAAGGAGGTTTTGTGGCCCCTTCGAGATCTTAGCTCAAATTGGACGCGTGGCATATCAACTTGCACTTCCTGCAAATTTAAAAGTTCATAATGTATTTCATGTTTCTTTGTTAAAAACATATGTTCATGATCCTACTCACATCATCGATTGCAACATGGTGCAAGTGGAACCAGAAGGCGAGTTCCAAGAGGAACCTCTACGCATTGTGGATAGGAAAGAAATAGTACTACAGAACAGAGTCATCACCTAGGTAAAAGTGAAATGGAAGCACTTTAGTCCCGAGGAGGCCACTTGGGAATTGGAGGAAGATTTGCAGAAATCTTATCCAACCCTATTCCGAGAAAGGAACGAACATTGGGGACAGTGTTGTACTGAAGGGGGAGAGGATGTAATATACCCAAAAACAATTAATTATTAAAGTTTGTATTCAATTAGAAATTTTATTTCCATTTTTGACAAATTCGTATTTGGAAAATTATGATCATTTATGCAAATTCCGAATTTGGAATTTGATTATTTGTAATTAATTATTGTGATTGTTGGCCAGAGATTTGATTGTCCCAACCAACTCTTTGACTATGACACATGTAAAAGACAGATCTTTTTATATATAATTGTTGAAGGAAAAATGGAACAACGAGGTTGAAAATAGCTGACCATGATTCCATGAGTGGGGAACATAGTTGATTTACCTCACGGCTGAATTTTACAAGTGGAAAATGAGGAATTCGACCACTAGGAGCCCCTGAAAGTCACGGATTTGTAAAACTGCAAAAATTCTCAACGGGGGAAAAAGACCTAGGCACAAGATGCTCATGATATAAAACATATGGGAGGAGGTAGGTTGTTTCTTAGTATGCTAGAGAAAGGATATCACTTGCTTCTATGAACATTGTTTGGAGTTTGAGGCAAGGGGACTTCTGATCTGAAAGAGGACTATAGCGAAAGAGGATCATTGGAATTCACCCTTATGGACTCATGGTCAGGCTAGGGCATGAGTGCATTTCCCATCGGCGTCGTTGAGCGAACTGTCCACAGTCTAAAGGGGAGGAGTGGACCCAGAAATGACTCATGGGTACCCTCGCAAGGAAAGATGGGTCCCATCATTAGTTTTGTAACCGAAATAATTAAATGTATGCATCAGAATGTAAACAAGAAAAAAACATTGCTAAACATTTAATACATTTCTTAACCAGAAAGATAAAGTTCACATATTATAGTGCATATCCCGCATAGCCTCTTATTTCCCAAGTTGGGTACTTCAATTACTATTATTCTTTATGCAGAAGAAGTGCAAATAGACAAGTTCAACACAAAATCCTAGAACAAAGAGCTTAGAGTAAATCTTTTAAATAACTTTAAATTCTGGAACAATTACACACGGTGGAAGTCTTATGACTGTAACAATTCCTGTACAAGTACGAGCAATGTGAATAGATTTAGAGAAACGAACCAGATACTAAACCTTACACGGTATCAAGAAACCCTACCGCACCCACACAAAATGGTTTAAGAATTTACAATGCTTAATTCAAGGGAGAAATAATTCACATTAAGCCTTTGATACACAACCTTTTCAAGAGCCGATAGTTTGAAGATTGATCACATAATAAAACAAAAATACGAAATATACAACCTATGCCTACACTGAATACCATAAGTGAACCTAGTAGTGATTGTAGGAACCAAAGAAAAATTTAACCAAGGGGTTCTCAGGTGAGAGGCATGTCGTGAACAACCTAAATAAAAATGCAAGTATAAGTGATAAAGAGAAGATCGAGGTCACGGTCTTGCCAACAAAACCCTCAATATGTGACAAATGCTAGAGATATTTATGACATAATACAGAGGGAATAATGATATACAATTATTCATACAGGACACCATAAGTCGATTTAAGAGTCACTGTAGAAAACCCGAGCAAACTTTACCCATGGGAATTTTTGGTGATAGGTATACCATACAGATTTTAAGACAAAACAAAGACATCAACGATAAGGAGAAGCATGAAGTCATGGTATAATTGCTTGGAAATAGAACCCTAATTTTTTATTACCAGACAACTTTAAAACTAGAAAGCTAAAATCGCTTGTGTAAGTTTCAGATGAGTCCCCAACAAAAACATCCTGAGTAGAGGGTGGTTACTCTTGCGGTATCATAATCTGCCACGAGTTTGGGATATATATTATACAGAGAATGGATGGAATGCATTCAAAGTTTAGTTGACATCGAAAGAAGAACCTCAACCGGGAACCATAGGGAATAGTTGCAGAGACAATCATAAATATGAATGACCCTTCCGAACTACCATATCTACTACAAATAGCTTAAGAGATAGATTTGTTTGTGAACTTACCTAGTAGAGGAGGAAACCAGATGATCATGTACTGGTTTCTTTCCTTACGCAGAGAAGGAACCCTCCATGTCGTCGGTTTTTACACAGAGAGAAGCGTTGCAGAGTTAGCGTTGGTTGGTTTTACAAAATGCATAGAGCCAAAGGAGAAATGAGACATTAGTTACTGAGGGAGCTTTTGTATTGCAAAGTAATCGGTATGGGATGTTTTGGGTACGTTGGCCATGTGAATAAACATGTATGGCATATTCATATTGGTCATGAGAACCAAGAACCAGTACAATGAAAAACTCTCATATCTTTCAACCATAGAATTAATGATATTTACGGACAAGTCTTAACTTTGCATTCAACCGAGCCCTTAACGTTGTTAGTGCTAATCCATGTCAGTAAGTCGGGTGCAATTTCATGCTGGAAAGTAAGTATTAGGGTTGGATTCAATACACTCTGATTGTTCAAAATGACATGTACTAAGTCATGTCAGTTACTATGTCATAGTTTTAACGAAAAATGGGCAAGAACGTCCACTACATGTAACAGTTAGAATTGTATTATACAGTAAGGATATAATTGTTGTAAGTAGACCGTATATAGTCATATGTGGATCACATTGAATACTTTGGGTAAGGCATATGATAGCTTACATATTGGAAACTCAAGAAATACGCCGACTTGTGTGGCTATAGATATAGGTACTATATATATGTCTATATATAAATATGGTAAGGATTGTATATCCAACAACATTTCTAAACAATTATTGATGCACGGGATATAAAGATATAAATCAGAAAAGAAAACTTAATATAAGGGATTGGTTGTGGTAAGTGTGAAAGACTCCTTCATTGGATATGAAGTGGAAAATACTAAGTCTTGGTTGAAGGTGGAGTTTTAGTGAAACACTTTGTGGATCCCTTGGTAAAGGTAGAAACCATGTTAGGATAGAGATTAATTTAGACTTTGTGGACACAACCAGATTACAGTTTCATAGATAGTCTAAACTTTAGAAAGTTTTATCACATGTACATAATTATCGTGGATAGTCTAAACCTTAGAAAGTTTTATCACATGTACACAATTATTGTGATAGACACGACTTCATGGAAAGGTTAACTACCTTGTCTTTAGTCGTTTATAACTACAAACAGGTATATGTCATATTCTAATAGCGACCAATCAACTATAGTAGAGTAAAGAAGTTTTAATGCACATATCAACCTTTTTTTTTATTGGTAAATTTGGGGTACATTACAACCATTAATACGACCTTGGAAGCTAATTCCTCCAATTTTTCCAATCTGAAAGCATCAAGATAAATGACAAATAATATAATGATCCAATCTAGATAAACTTTCCTCCACAAATTGCAACATATAAATGTAATAGCTCCAAATTCATGGTTCATTTTTTTATAAAACAAAGAGAATGGTTAATAAAGGCTTTACTTAGTGAAATCTCAATTAAACATACCTAAATGTATATGGACATGTGAGACCCAAAATGAAGCATATTAACCAACTATGAACTAGACAAGGAGCTTGGAGCCAAAGACACATAGAAATAGTAAACAAGCTTCTTAACTAAGGACCCAAAGGGTGTACTAAAATCAAACCAATGACCAAAAGTGAAAAAAATATATAACGTCACTATCAAAGTGTTATAAGTGAATTCACACAGCTACGCTAAGGTAGTGTGACTCAAGATAAGATAATCCAATACAAAAGAAACTTATTACAAAGGACGAGAAGTAACCAAGTCATCATCATGCACATGTGAAGACGATGTAAAGATAGATTGTCTCGCATTAAAACAGCATTAAAACAGGTAGGTATATGTTAATACTAAAATTCAAAATCCATCAAAATCCATATTGTACATAAACAATATAACCAACAGGAAATAAAAAATTATATAAACATAAGTTTTCTTTTTCATTTTAAATTTTAAATTTTAACATTACATGATGTTATACATATCATTCCTCTCCCTTGTGTTTGTCCAATAAAAATCTGGAACATTCTAAATTTATTAATAATAAATAAGTAATAACATTATCAATATCAAGTGACTTTATAAATCCTTAATGTTATTTTACTATCAACATTATCAAGTTACCTACCTAATAAATCCTTTAACATCTATTCATTACCATGAGCTTATATCTCCCATATCGTAGCCATTTTGAACCACCCCTAAATAAACCAGTTAAATGGTTGAATCTAGTCTGGATTGGAATTTAGGATAAGTGAGCGATTAGGAACGCATTATCTCTCAGCCCCAAAAATAAAACGGGGCAAACTAATGGTAAGAAAGCCCGCCAATTTTTTTTGTCGGCCTGTGAAAAATAGCATGGTTTTACGTATATTACTTCTAAAATAGTATGGTAAATATATAAACCATTAACGATCAATATCGTAGGTCATTGGAGGAAAGTCGTGTCATCGCACTATTATCTTCTCAGTTTCTTAGCGGCAAAAGCGCAAACCCCTCCTTCAACGTATCTCTTAGAAAGATACCGATAATACCAATTTTGAGAGAGAATTGTTTCAACGTATCTCTTAGAAAGATATCGATCATCCCAATTCTGAGAGAGAAATGTTTCAACGTATCTCTTAGAAAGATACCGATAATACCAATTTTTAGAGAGAAATGTTTCAGCGGGTTGGGAGAGAAATGTTTCGGCGGGTTGATAGTCGTCTAAAGAACGCGATAAATAGAGGCATAGTATGGGAAAGATTTGCAGCTTCCACGGTAAGAAGTGGAACTGATGGCCTTTCACATGAAGAAGGGATATGCGGGGAAAATGAAGGTGTTGTTCAGCAGCACTTGATCTCTAGCGTACCGTTTAGATGCATTGAAACAGAGGACGAAATTAAGTGGGAATTGGAGAACGTTTGGGATAATGTGAATATAAGTCAATTAGATGACATAGGACAGAGAGCCGACTATGAATGGCTTCCTGTGAACTATCGTGGCCAAAAGAATATCCAGGCTGCAATGGCTGAAAACGTGAATATTATTTTGTACCGAACCATCATAGATTGGAGTCGCGACGATGGAAATGTGTGGACCCAGGAAGTTGTATGGAGTGGCAGTTTTGCAGATTGTCGTCGAGTACTGCAACTCTTAGAAGACAATAGTAATACCGCTAATGATATGGAATTGAGATGTGAACGTTTTTATCTTCATCCTTCTTTGCGAGAGCAATACATTGTTCGCCATGGCAGACATCCCTTAGCTGCTGCTATGGCGGCTGTTGACTCTTCCCCAACAGTTACTTTTATTTCAGGCACAGGTGATGGTGAGGGCGACAGATTGTTATGTGCCACTTGTCATGATATGATATTCAATGGAAAAGATGATGCAAAACAATTGCCTTGTAATCACCTTTTTCATCGGAACTTCATCTTCAACTGGTTTTACGTTAAACTTGATTGCCCGCTATGCAGGAGTGAATTTCAGAGGCAGATTGCCTCAATGTCTCACTCTTTTTAAATCATTCTGCGCGGTTTCTCATCATTAACATAATTTACGGGATCAATAGAATTTTCACGTGAAATTTTGGTTGTTTTGGTTTCTTAGTGTGAGTTATTAAAAATAATTGTAGCCGCGAATAAGTTCTTGTAAATATGGGGTTTCTACCCTAGTCCATTGATCCGAACTGGTACATTGCTTAAAACCCATACTATCTGCTGGTGTTATGATTTATTCTGAAAAATGAATTGTTGTGCGTATGTAGATAATTTTTCTATATAACATATTTATATTCAAAGCTGCTCTTTCTTAAGTAAATGCAATATTTTAATATCAACCATAAGTGCCGTAATATTAATTTTATTGTTCAGTTTGTTTTGGTTGAGGTTTTTTTATTGTTTCCTGACTAGATGCAATATTTTAAGATCAAACAGTACCATAATATTGATTTCATTGTTCACTTTGTTTTGATTGAGGTCTTTTCATAGCTTTACACGTGCATTTACCTCTCAATATGTGCTTTAACAAAAAAATTAATACGTTTATCTTTTGATAATTTTGATAACTTTTTCAAAGTCGCTCACCAGGTTCAACTGAAATCAGGAAGGAAATGTTATAACTCATAGAAAGCATGAGAAATCACACATGAATGCTGTTAATATCCCTGTACAGATTCTAAGGCTGAGCATTGAAGGATGATGTATGTGATCATTGGCCTCATTTGTGTAATTTGACTTCTTCTTTTCTATTTGTGTCTATATGATAAGACAAGTATTATAAAGTAATGTGTTTTTTATGATTTAGTTGCATGTTATGGAAGAGGGAGAATGAAGCTATGATGAGACAAGTGTTGCAACGTAATATGGTCTTCATAATTAAGGTGCGTGAGCTTTTGCGTTTTTTACATGCAAGAAAGAGAACTCGCCAAAATTCCAAAGTCCCGAAGTAATTTGGGACCGTCGGATCGTCCAAAGTAAACTCAAGTGTCGGATCATCCAAAGTAGATCTGAATCGTTAGATCTGAATAAAAGGTGGCGCGAATCTGTGGATCTTGGGTAAAGACCCGAAGTAAATGTCAATCTCCGATCCAAAGGGCATGTGGCATAAATCCGTGGACTCTCGGGAAAGACCCGAAGTAAATATCAACCGTCCAATTCAGGAGAATTAGATCTGAATCATTGGTTTGGAAGAGACAGATCTCAGTCGTCAGTCCATAAGCACCATCAGGATCGTAAGATCAACGATCACGCTCGATTGCGGGACCAGAAAGTTCCCGGACATTAAAATTTTGAGGGCGGCAAAAAATTTCGACCACGGTATCAGCAAAAGAATACGTGGCGCCTTGTAGTGCGTTGCGAGGCAAAAAACGAGTTGGCATAAAACCACCCTTGGCTGCACCTACAATCACTCACTTGCGCGGCGTCATAGCTCAACGACATATGTAGGAACGAGCTAGTGGAGAGGAGATAGCGCCATCAAATTGAAGAGCACCCAACCTGCTAAAAAGAAGGCCTGCAGGTTCCATAGAACCTGTGCTAGAGGACTGAAGGGACCTGTGTTAATTCACAAATGAGACCATTATGGTCTCATAGAGACAATTCGATTCGGAATTGAAGATCCTAGATCGGAAGATCACGCAGCCCAGAGTAGAGAAAGGGGGGGTCTGCATCAAGTTGTATCAAAGGTGAATTTTTGCTTGTAGACAACAGGAAAAAGTGGAAAATAGATGAAGGAGATAGTCTGATATCATCAAGAGGTATCAACGTTGATTTGTCCATATATTTCAGATGAAGGAGATAGAAAAAAAAAATCTGACTACACCAAGTAGTATCAAGAACTTAATTGTGTCTGCATATTGTAGGCAAAGGTGAAAAGGTGAATAGAGATAATCTAATGAAATCAAATGGTATCAAAAGCTGAAGCTCGCATGTAAACTGCAGGTGAAGGGGGAGACAGAGTACTAATGCTCTGTAAAGAATGTTGCAAGGGGTGCATAAAATGGTAGATAGCGAGGAGGGCTAAAGACAGAAAAGATGGCTACTCAAGGCCACAAGTTTGGTCGAGGAGTGGACCACAAGAAGAAAAGTAAGGAAAATATTGACAAGTAACTCATCGAGCTAAGAGCAAGAATGGAACATCTGACATTGAAGATGCAACAGGAGATAAAGGTACATTGTAGGTACGAATGGCCTCTAAACATGAAGGTAAAATGACATGTTCAAAAGTTGTTGGCCAGAAAACAACAACAAGAGTTGAGGAAGTGGTTGAGGCGTGTTGAAACTCTTAGTGACACAAAGGAGGAACTGATTCACATCCATGAACTAGAAATTGGGAGACACCTCAGTGATGGGGAGGAGTTGAGATCAGATAAAGATCCCATAAACTACGAGAAGAGGAGAGATGGATTTTCATATTTCCATGTGGGAAATGAAATGAGATCAATGGAGGATCTCATAGACTGTCAAGAGGACAACAATAGAAATTCATATTGCTAGGTGGGCAATGATATGAGATTAGCAGGAGATCTCATAAAGTGCCAGGAGGGAATAAATGGACATTCAAGTTGCAAGGTGGGCAATAGAAAGAGATCAGTGGAAGGTCTCATATACTGCCAGAGGAGCAGTGTTGAAAGTTCAAATCACCAAGTGGGAAATGAGATGGGATCGGTTGATATCATAGACTTCCAGGTGGGAAAAGAGAAAATTGGGCCAAGGAGGCCACCTAGGGGAATGCCCACCTAGGGCGCACAAGTCAATCACCTAGGTGCAACACTTCTTCACATTTTGATGAGGAATTAAATATATGTAAAATAAATGGTTCCCTTGGTAAATAAGGTGAACCGGGACTAAAATAAAGAATTACTACCTTTTCTTCTGAAGCTATGTGTCTTGGTTGTTTTCTTTTCTGAGTTTTCATTTTACATTCACGACAATTTCATTTTTAGGGTTTCTGAAGAATAAGCAGTGCGCCTTCCTTCATGGTTTCCTCCTCGTGAATATGTTTTCCATGCTTCCACCTCTGAGAGAAAGATTGTCTCATTAGCTAACCACTCTCTCAGGGAGAAAATCATTTCCTTCGAGTTTTCTCAGGCAGAAGGGAGGGCGCACCAACTGGGGTTTGCGCCCTTACTGGTTTCTTCTTTGTGGGAATGAAGTGAGGGCGCCCTCTTGCATGGATACACTTGGCTTCTCCCACTAATCCCTGAAGGTCACTTTGAGATCACCAAAACCTCTTGGCCACTCTTAGGTCACCCCGGTCTGGATCCCCATTTGCTTGGTCACCCAAACTAATGGTGCGCCCGTATTCAGATTTGTGCCCCTGAGGAGAGTTTTTGGTCAGAAGTGGAGCTATGGCCTGAGTGGTCACCTTCTCCTATAGATATCCTTCTTGGGTAGATCAATTGGTATCAGAGCCTCAATATCCATGGAAAAGCTTCTGATCTTGAAGATTGAGCCAATTGTTTTTTGGGGGGTTTCATGAAATAATCCAGAGTTTTCCCATTCCAGGGTTTTCATTTTATGCAAGAAGATCCACATATATCGTAAGCCCCAAGGGATCCCACATCTCCATTTCCACAAAGAGGAGCTCCACAGATCTAAAACAATATAGATATCTCCCTCTAGACCAGTTCAAGCTCTGTTTCCTCAGGGATTTGATTCCTCTATTTTAAAAAAAGAATCATTTGTTCAACATTGCAACCTAATGGTGCATTTTATATTCAACTGGCTTCACAATGCCTCCACAGAAAGATCCTTTGGAAGTCGACTCAGATTCCAACACATCAAATCTCGTCCAAGATCTTGCCTTCGTCCTCAATGAGCTACTCAGAATGCAACAAAAAAACAATCCGGATCCATTCTGGTTGGACACTCAAATCCAAATACCCAAGTTTGTTAGGCAAATGAATGGTGAAGTGGTGGATTCTTGAATCCGTAGCCTATCCAAGCACTGAAACAATGGAGGATTCTCGTGCAAGCACTGAAACAATGGTGGATTTTGGTGCAAGCACTGAAACAATGGAGGCATTATTTGTTGAGTAAAGAAACCAATCTGCATACCGACCACCACCCTTTGATTTTCATCAACTCTCAATCGAAGATTCAGGAACAAAGGCAAATTAAATGGGCCTCCTACATTCAAAAATTTCACTTAGTCATCAAATACAATAGAGGCACTTCTAATAAAATGCTTGATTTGCTAAGTCGACCTCCCACTCCAGTTCTTTCCATTTTAGAAGTATGTTGTGCTACTTATGACACATGGAAAGCTCAATATGCTACTGACACTGAATTTCGAGAGATTTGGGAAGCTTTGCAAAGCCCCACAGTGATCAATCAAAGCCCCTTCCTAGACTACACTATTCGGGATGGGTGGCTATATAATTTGAATTTGCTATGCATTCCACACTCAGAAGACCACCTCTTTCTCATCAGGGAAGCACATGCTTCAGCCTATGGGGGCCACTTCGGGACCACAAAGACCACCCAACATCTGTAACGCCATTTTCATTGGCCTTCCATGCAGCCTCAAGTTGAAAATTTTATCAGAGCTTCTACCTTATACTCACAATCCAAGCCAGCCAATTGAAAGCATGGGTTGTATCAACCACTGCCACTTCCTTCTCGGCCTTGGGAGTCAATATCAATGGACTTCCTAAGTGGACTTTCAACAACCCAAAATAAACATGATGCAATCTGGGTATTGGTATTCCGCTTCAGCGAAATGGCACTTTTTATCCCATGCAAAAAGACTACTACAGTAGCGCAAACAACGGAACTCTATTTCCGTCATGTCTGGCCCCATTTTGGCCTCCCAAGAAGCATCATATCAGACATAGATTCTCTCTTCCTCAATACATTTTGGAAGACCATATGGTCTCTATTGGGGTGCCACCTCAAGTTTTCTACTGCATTCCATCCTCAAATGGATGGCCAAATAGAGGTTGTCAACGGATTCTTGGCTCATTCTATCTGAACTCACTTTGGGCACAACAAACAATGGGACAATTACTTACACATTCTCCAACATAACTACAACAAGGCAACACATTCTTATACAGGATTTTCACCTTTTGAAGTTTGCTTGGGCTTCCAACCAACATCTCCAACCGAGCTTCCACTCACTTGGGCTCCTCAAGTTACCTTCCATCAACAACAGGAACAACTGTCAGCTCAACGATTTATCCAACAAATTGTACAATGCCACATTGTAGTCACATCAGCACTCAAAGGAGCCCAAGATCATGCCAAGCAGCGCCATGAAAAACAAAGAACCTTTATGGCCTTTCAACCAGGGGATCAAGTATGGTTACACTTGGATAAGAGGTTCTTCAAAGGCCACCATTACATTCTTCTTCCAATCATATATGGTCTGTATACAATACTTGACAAGATTAGAGAAAATGCATATAGGTTGGATCTACCACCACAACTCGGAATCCACAATGTCATTAATGTAAATCACTTAAAATTGTTTGAGCCTTCCCTTTTGGAAGAACCAGTCACCATCACTTATCCAGTGGACAACATTCCTTATTTCCAACTCCCATTGGCCAAAGACACTATACTGGACACTCAAAGTCGCTCTACAAGACACCAAACTTATACTTCATATCTGGTAGCCCGCCAAGGCCAAACTCTAGCTCAGGAAAAGTGTATCACAACTGATATATTGTACAACAAGTTTCTTCATCTTCTCATGGAAGCCGGGACGCTTCCAGATCTAAACAGGGAGGAATTGGGCCAAGGAGGCCACCTAGGGAAACACCCACCTAGGGCGCACAAGCCAATCACCTATGTGCAACAATTCTTCACCTTTTGATGAGGAATTAAATATATCTAAAATAAATGGTTCCCTTGGTACATAAGGTGAACCGAGACTAAAATAAATCATTCTTACCTTTTCTTCTAAAGCTATGTGTCTTGGTTGTTTTCTTTTCTGAGTTTTCATTTTACATTCACGACAATTTCATTTTTAGGGTTTCTGAAGAATAGCCACTACGCCTTCCTTCATGGATGCCTCCTGGTGACTCCTTTTTCCATGCTTCCACCTCTGAGAGAAAAATTATCTCATTAGGTAGCCACTCTCTCAGGGAGAAAATCATTTCCTTCGAGTTTTCTGAGGCAGAAGGGAGGGCGCACCAACTGGGGTGTGTGCCCTTGCTAGTTTCTCCTTTATGGGAATGAAGTGAGTGCACCCTCTTCCATGGCTATAGTGGGATTCTCCCACTAATCCCCAGAGGTCACTCTGAGATCGCCAAAACCTCTTGGCCACTCTTGGGTCACCCTGGTCTGGATCCTTATTTGCTTGGTCACCCAAACTAATGGTGCACCCCTGTTCAAATTTGCACCCCTGAGGAGAATTTTTGGTCAGAAGTCAAGCTATGGCTTGCGTGGTCACCTTCTCCTGTAGATCACCTTCTTGGGTAGAACAAAAATCCCAAGTTGTCAAGTAGGAAAGGGAGAAGAGATGAACTCAGTTGAGAGTTCATATCAACAAGGAGTGTTGATGGAAGAAGATAAGAGGTGTGTTCTGATCATTGGGGGAATTCAAATATTCTTGCCAAATATTCCAGTAGAGGCTAATACAAGCATTGCACATGAGGAGATAGTGCAATAAGAATCCAAGAAATAGAGAATGGAGACAATTGATTTTATGGATAAATGTGTCTGTGATGAAGGTGCAACAGAGGAAAGACAACCAACAGAGACTGTCAAAGAGGAGAAGAAGACACTGATGTTTGCCCCAATAGAAAAAGAGGAGAATTCAGATGAATTGTTCACTCAATGGGATAAAGATCTGAAGATGTTGGAGGATTGGTTGGACAATCCAGAACCAAAATATGGTTGTCAAGAGATAGTCATGCATATTTCAGGAGAAGAGCATTCAGTAGAATTGCTCTAAATTTTCAGCCTGGGGATTGAACAGGAGATGCCTGTAGCACTAGAGCCTGCAACAAAAGGGAAAGAATACAACATAGATTTTTTTGAGTTGTATGAGGAACTGGACGCCCTGGAGAAGAGGGTAAATATGTGGAGTAGGCATCTCCAACATGTCAAATTGGAAACAGGTGGAGGAACATACCAGCCTGGAGAGTAGCTGGAGGAAGTTGGAGTTGAACCAACACAAGAGGAGATGATAGAAGTCAATCAGTCGGAGGAGGAATATGAGAAGCAACTCAGTGGTGAGATTGCAAAAATGGAGTTTGCAACAGAGTGGCCAACTAATGCCACCGGAGATGAAGATAACATGAAAGTTCAGATTGATTAGATTGGTGAAGAGGAGAAAGAGAACACATTTCAATGTGCCCAAGAGATGGAGAAAGAAGATATGGATATTATGAGTTTGTTGTTATTCTATTTGTTCTCACTAATGCACCAACAACATTTATGTGTCTAATGAATAGCATTTTCAGTCAATATTTGGATAAGTTTGTGTTGGTATTTATTGACGACATTCTAGTGTATTCGAAAAAAGAAGAAGAACACGAAGAACATCTAAGGATAGTATCCTAAGAAAACACAAGTTGTATGCAAAATTTGACAAATGTGAATTTTACCAAAAGAGAATATAGTATCTAAGACATGTAATATATGAAGAAGGTATTGCAGGAGACCCAAAAAAGATAAGATCCATCATGGAATGGCCTATCCCTAAGGATGTAGTGGACATCTGGTCATTCATGGGAATTATTGGTTACTACTATAGATTTATCAAGAGATTCTCGAATATTGCACACCCAATCACATCCCTACAGAAAAAGGGGACCAAGTTTATTTGGTCGGAGAAGTGTGAGGACAGTTTTAATAAGTTAAAGAAACTATTAACCACCACACCTATTTTAAAGGTAGCAGACCCTGATAAAGACTTTACAGTCTGCGTGGATGCGAGAAAAGAAGGTTTGGGAGGTTTCCTAACTTAATAGGGCCACATTATTTGTTACGATTCACGAAAAATAAAAGAGCACGGACGAAACTACATCACACGAGTTGGAATTAGCAACTATAATTCTTGGATTAAAAATGTTGTGACACTATATAGTGGGCACAAAATTTATGTTACTAATCAATAAGAGTGGTGTGAAATTATTAATTCCGTCAACCAGATCTTAACGCAAGGCAAGCAATATGGCTGGCCTTCTTGAGTGAATTCAATTTCAAGGTAAGACACATCAAGGGTAAGGAAAATAAAGTGGCATATGCCTTAAGTAGGATAATTCATGGGTTGTTTGATATAAATATTAGTAGGGGAGAAAGCGACATTGAACAAAGGATAAAATCCACAAGTAGTAATGACAAAAAATACATCAAAACAGTGGAAGATTTACAAACTAATGCAAAAAATTTAGACATAATAGATATGAGTTTGGACAGAAATGGACTACTAAGATTTTGGATGAAGTACACAAGAAGCCATATTCTGGTCATTCAGAATACCAAAAAGTGGTAAGAACATTGAAGAAGTTGTTTTATTGGCCTAAAATGAAAGGTGAGAGAATTGATATGTCCAAGAAGTCGGTCTACAGGAGAAGGTGACCACGCAAGCCATAGCTCGACTTCTGACCAAGAACTCTCCTCAAGGGTGAAAATCTGAACCGGGGTGACCCGAGAGTGGCCAAGAGGTTTTGATGATCTTAGAGTGACCTCTAGGGATTAGTGGGAGAAGCCCAGTGCAGCCATGGAAGAGGTTGCACTCACTTCATTCCCACAAAGAAGAAACCAGCAAGGGCGCAAACCCCAGTTGGTGCGCCCTGCCTTCTGCCTTAGAAAACTCGAAGGAAATGATTTTCTCCTTGAGAGAGTGGCTATCTAATGAGATAATCTTTCTCTCAGAGGTGGAATCATGGAAAATGAAGTCACCAAGAGGAAGCCATGAAGGAAGGCACACTGGTTATTCTTCAAAGACCCTAAAAACCAAATTGTTGTGAATGTAAAATGCAAACTCAGGAAAGAAAACAACCAAGACACATAGCTTTAGAATAAAAGGTAAGAATGATTTATTTTAGTCTCAGTTCACCTTATATACCAAGGGAACCATTTATTTTACATATATTTAATTCCTCATCAAAAGGTGAAGAAGTGTTATGCCTAGGTGATTGACTTGTGCACCCTAGGTGGGAATTCCCTTAGGTGGTATCCTTCTCCCAATTCATCCCTTTTTATATCTGGAAGCGTCTCGGCTTCCATGCAAATATGCAGAAACTTGTTGTGAAAAACATCAGTTGTGATCGACTTTTCCTGAGATGGAGTTTGGCCTTGGCGGGCTACCAGATATCAAGTGTAAGTCTGGTGTCTTATAGAGCGACTTCGAGTGTCCACTTTGGCCAATGGGAGTTGGAAATCAGGAATGTTTTCCACTGGATGAGTGATGGTGACTAGTTCTTCCAAGAGGGAGGGCTCAAACAATTTTAAGTGATTTACATTAATGACATTGTGGATTCCTAGTTGTGGTGGCAGATCCAACCTATATGGATTTTCTCCAATCTTGTCGAGTATTGTATACGGACCATATCTGATTGGCTTAAGCTTGTGATGGTGGCCTTTGAAGTGCTTCTTATCCAAGTGTAACTAGTCTTGATCCCTTGGTTAAAAGGCCATGAAGGTTCTTTGTTTTTGATGGCCCTGCTTGGCATGATCTTGGGCTGCTTTGAGTGTTCATGTGACTGCACTGTGGCGTTGTGCAATTTGTTGCAGAAATCGTTGAGCTGATAGTTGTTCCTGTTGTTGATGGAAGGTACCTCGAGGAGCCCAAGTGAGTGGAATCTCGGTTCAAGATGTTGTTTGGAAGCCCAAGAAGACTTCAAAAGGTGAAAATCCTGTAGAAGAATGTGTTTCCTTGTTGTAGCTATGTTGGAGAATGTTTAAGTAATTGTCCCACTGTTTGTTGCGCCCAAAGTGAGTTTGGAGAGAATGAACCAAGACTCTGTTGACAACCTCCGTTTTGCCATCTGTTTGAGGATGGAATGCAGTAGAAAACTTGAGGTGGCACCCCAATAGTGCCCATATGGTCTTCAAAAATTTACTAAGGAAGTGAGAATCTATGTCTGAGATGATACTGCTTGGGAGGCCAAAATGGGGCCAGACATGACAGAAATAGAGTTCCATTGTTTGTGCTGCTGTAGTAGTATTTGTGCATGGGATAAAAAGTGTCATTTTGCTGAAGCGGCATACCACTAACCAGATTGCATCATGTTTCTTTTGGGTTGTTGGAAGTCCACTTAGTAAGTCCATTGAGATTGACTCCCAACGCCGAGAAGGAAGCGGCAGTGGTTGATACAACCCATGCTTCTAGTTGGATGGCTTGTATTGTGAGCATAAGGCACAAGATTTGATAAATTTTTCAACTTCAGGCTGCATGGAAGGCCAATGAAAATGGCATTGAAGATGTTGGGTGGTCTTTGTGTTCCCAAAGTGGCCCCCATAGGTTAAATCATGCACTTCCCTGATGAGAAAGAGACGGTCTTTTGAGTGTGGAATGCATAGCAAATTCAACTTATATAGCCACCCATCCCAAATAGTGTAGTATAGGAAGGTGGTATGATTGATCACTGTGGGGCTTTGTAAAGCTTCCCAAATATCTCGAAAGTAGGTGTCAGTAGCATATTGATCTTTCCATGTGTCATAAGTAGCACAACGTACTTCTAGAATGGAAATAACTAGAGTGGGAGGTCAACTTAGCAAATCAACCATTTTATTAGAAGTGCCTTTCTTGTATCTGATGACTAAGTGAAATTGTTGAATGTAGGAGGCCCATTTAAGGTGCCTTTGTTCCTGAATATTCGATTGAGAGTTGATGAAAATCAAAGGGTGGTGGTCGGTATGAAGAATGGCTTCATTACCCAACAAATAATGCCTCCATTATTTGAGTGTTGGCACCAAACTATAAAATTCCTTTTCATAGTTACTATAATTTTTCTTTGCCTCGGACAGGGTTTCAGAGTGGTAATCAATGGGGTGTCCTCCATGTTTAAGTACGGCAGAAATATCATATTGTGAGGTGTCAGACTCAATCTCAAAGGGTTGGGAGACGTCTGGCAGATGTAAAACAGGGGATGAGCAGAGGGCATCTTTGAGCTGAGAAAAGTGAGTAGTTTCTTTTGTGGTCCAGATGAATGTAGAAGTATTTGAGATATGATGCAAAGTTCAAGAAAGATTTGAGAAAGAGGGAATGAACTTACAATAGAAATTGATGCCACCCAAAACGTTTTTCAACTCCTTAGCTGAAGAAGGTAGAGGCCATTGTTTCAATGCTTGGATGCAAGTTGGATATGGTTGAATACCCTTTGAGTTGACCACAAAGCTGAGATAGGGGAATGAATTCTAACCAAAATATGATTTCTTCTCTTTGACTTGCAACTTGTGTTCTTGGAGAATTCATAGAACTTGTCGGACATGTTGCATGTGAGTGTCCCATGTCCAATTGAAGATGAGAATTTCATGTAAGTAGATGACCACAAATCGACCCAAATGTTCATTGAAGATGTCATTAATGAGCCTCATGAAAGTGGCTGGGGCATTGGTGAGACTGAAAGGCATGAATTTCAAGTCAAAAAGACCAAATTTGGTCTTGAATGTTGTTTTCCAAACATCATCTCAGTTCATTCGAACTTGATGGTAGCTGGCTGTCAAATCCAATTTAGTAAACCACTTAGCTCCTTGGAGGGTGTCGAGTAGTTCCTCAATCTGGGGAAGGGGGTAACGATTTTTTATTATGGCTTTGTTCAAGGCTCGATAATTAGTGACAAGACGCATCTCTAAGGTATCTTGTTTAGGGATGAAAAAGGCGACATAAGCATAGGGAGAAGATGAAGGTTGGATGTGGATAGATTTGATGAGGTCGGTCAGTTGTATTTCCATTTCCTCTATTTCTGTTGGGGCCAACCGATACGTAGGGGCGTAAGGTAAGGCAGATCTTGGGATGAGATGAATGGAATGGTCAATGTGGTGGGAGGGGGGAAGTCCCTCCAGAGGTTGAAATACCTCTGTGAACTCATGGAGGAGGGGAGTCATAGTTTTAGGGACATGGTGTGTTGTATTGTTTGGTGTTATTGGGTGCACCAAACAAAGAGAGACACATTGGTTTAAGTGTACATGTGGGATTTGTTCTTTGGTAGAAGGGGGTTTGGGTTTTGGTGCAGTTAAGATATAAGTGTGGCCTTCTTTGGTAATTTTGTACTGGCAGGATTTGGCTAGATAGATAGCATTTCTTTGGGTTTGGTATTGGATGTCGAGCAACAAATCCACACAATCTAAAGGGGAGACATCACAGAGGACAATATCTTTGAATTGGCCTATCGCGAAAGTGACCAGACAACGCTTGGAAACTAGGAGGCGAGGGCCATTTTTTTGGACCCATCCGAGTTGATCGGGTTGCGGATGTGGAGTGGTGACAAGATTAAGGCAGTTGACAAGGTATTGAGACACCAAAATTCTTTGGATTCCATTGTCCATAATCAGTAAAGCCAAGGCGTTTTTGATTTAGCATTTATAGGTGAAGAGGGGTTGGGTGGATGCGTTCGAATCTTCCTGGGTCATTAGAATCAATGAGGGATATACTTTAGTTGGATTGTCTAGAGGAACTTCTTCGTTATATTCTACTTGGGAAGGCGCAATGATCTTAGTGAGTAGAGTTTTGTTGGTTTTTAGATTTTGGAGGATTCGACAATCTGATGAATTGTGTGAAGTAGTTTTGTGGAATGAGCACCAAGGTGTCCTTGTAGTTGTATTGGGTGTGGGGTTTTGAGTCCGAGGAGGTGGAAAACAGGTTGAGGGATGGGAGCTGGATGGTTGAGAGGTGGGGGGGTTGGTGTAAGGGTGGGACTATGGAATACGACCTCTAGGAACGACTTTCCTTTCGATAGCCAAAGATCTCTGATTTTTTTATTATCTAAAGTTGGGTTCTCAAACAACTCTACTTCTTGATGGAATTGAATTAATAAACTAGCCATGAATTTTAATATGAGTACCTATTATGTATATGGAACATGAAGTAAGAGGTGCATCTTGTAGAAGAAGTCTATGTAGCCTTGCACTCCTTGTGAAGGGAGTTGTCGAAGTTGCTTCCATTTGATCCATAAGAATTGCACATACCTAGGTGGGTAGAAGCGATTTCTCAAATCTTCAGAAAGTCGAGCCCAGGTTTTGATGGGTTGTGAAGTAGAAGATTCTAGAGAATCCCCAATATCTATCACAAATTTGGTCTTCTCTTGAACTATATCCCACCAAGTTTGTGCTAGTCCTTCTAATTGCAAGTTGGCAGTCTGTAGTTTTCTTTCCTTGGTAATTCCTAGACATGTATTGAAATAGGTGGATAGGCTAAGGATCCAAGAATACACCATTTCACCATTCATTTTCCCAGCAAACTTCGGTATATGGATTCGAGTGTCCAACCGGAATGGATCTTGATTGTTTTGTTGTTGCATTCTAAGCAGCTCTTTGAGGACAGAGGAAAGATCTTGGACAAGCTTTGATGTGTTTGAATCTGAGTTGACTGCCAAAGGATATTTGCATGGAGGCATTGTGAGGCCAGCTGAAGAGAAAAGGCACCCCTAGGTTGCAATGTTGAACAAAGAACTCTATTTTGAGAACGGAGGCATCAAAACCCTAAGGAAATAGAGCTTGAACTAGTCTTGAGGGAGAGATATGTATTGTTTTAGGTCCGTGGAGATACTCTATGTGGAAATGGATATGTGGGCACCCTTGGGTATTATGATATCTATGGATCTTCTTGCATAAAATGGAAACCCTGGAATGGACAAACTCTCGATTATTTCATGAAAACCCCCCCAAAACAATTTGGCTCAATCTTCAAGTTGAGAAGCTTTTCCATGGATATTGAGGTTGTGATACCAATTGATATACCCAATAAGGCGATCTACAGGAGATAGTGACCACACAAGCCATAGCTCGGCTTCTGACCAAAAACTCCCCTCAGGGGCGCAAATCTGAACACGGGCGAACCATTAGTTTGGGTGACCAAGAAAATGGGAATCCAGACCGGGGTGACCTCCAAGGATTAGTGGGAGAATCCCAGTGTAGCTATGGAAGAGGGTGCACTCACTTCATTCCCACAAAGAAGAAACCAGCAAGGGCGGAAACCCTAGTTGGTGTGCCCTCCCTTCTGCCTCAGAAAACTCAAAGGAAATTATTTTGTCCTTGAGAGAGTGGCTAGATAATGAGATAAGCTTTCTCTCAGAGGTGGAAGAATTGAAAATGGATCCACTAGGAGGCATCCATGAAGGAAGGTGCACTGGTTATTCTTCAGAAACCCTAAAAATGAAATTGTCATGAATCTAAAATGAAAACTTAGAATAGAAAACAACCAAGACACATAGCATCAGAAGAAATGGTAAGAATGATTTATTTTAGTCCTAGTTCACCTTATATACCAAGGGAACAATTTATTTTACATATATTTAATTCCTCATCAAAAGGTGAAGAAGTTTTGCGCCTAGGTGATTGACTTGTGCACCCTAGGTGGCCTCCTTGGCCCAGGAACATAATACTTATCTAAGTTCCTAGAATGTCAACAAGTGATGGATGAACACCAGCACTCAATTGACCTATTACAGCCTCTACCTACACCGAAATGGAAGTGGGAGACTATCCCACTTGATTTTATCATAGGTTTGCCTAAAACTAAAAAATAGAATGATTCGATTATGGTAGTAATTGATCAACTTAGCAAGTCTACACATTTTATTCCTCTTAAATATACTTATAAATCTATTAACATAGCTGAAATATTTATGAAGGAAAATTTTATACTCCATGGTATTCCTAAAATGGTGATTTCGGATAGAGATGTCAAATTTACATCAAAATTTTTGAAAGAATTGTTTGCAGGGTTGAATACTAACCTGAATTTCAGCACAAGCTACCATCCACAAATGGATGGAAAAACTCAATGAATGAACCATATTGTGGAATATATGTTACGAATGTACGTAAGGACGAAACCAACTAAGTGGGAGGAATACCTACACTTAGTGTAATTTGCATACAATAATGGTGATCAGACGTATGCTAAGATGAGCCCCTTCGAAGTACCTTATGACAGAAAGTGTACAACTCCGATTAGCTGGGATAACCCAGTTTAAAGACTCATTATGGGACCATAAATGCTCTAGGAAATGAAGAAAACTGTAAGAAAAGCACAACAAAATTTAAAAGAGGCACAGGAAAGGGAGAAAAGTTGTGCGGATCATAAAAGAAGACACCAAGAATTCCAAGTTGGAGACCACATGTATTTAAAATTCAAAGCAAGAAGTTCATTAAAGCTAGGAAAATTTTCAAAGTTGGTGACGAGGTTTTGTGTCCCATTCGAGATCTTAGCTCGAATTGGACCCGTGGCATATCAACTTGCACTTCCTACAAATTTAAAAGTTCATAATGTATTTCATGTTTCTTTGTTAAAAAAATATGTTCATGATCCTACTCACATCATTGATTGGAACATGGTGCAGGTGGAACCAGAAGGCGAGTTCCAAGTGGAACCTCTGTGCATTGTGGACAGGAAAGAAACAATACTATGGAGTAGAGCCATCGCCCAGGTAAAAGTGAAATGGAAGAAATGTAGTCTTGAGGAGGCCACTTGGGAATTGGAGGAAGATTTGAAGAAATTGTATCCAACCCTATTCCGAGAAAGGAACGAACACTGGGTACAGTGTTGTACTGAAGTGGGAGAGGATGTAATATCCCCAAAAACAATAAATTATTAAAATTTGTATGCACTTAGAAATTTTATTTCCATTTTTGTCAAATTCCTCTTTGGAAAATTATTGTCATTTATGGAAATTTCGAATTTGGAATTTGATTATTTGTAATTAATTATTGTGATTGTTGGGAAGATATTTGATTTTCCCAACCAACTCTTTGACTATGACACATGTAAAAGACATATCTTTTTGTATATTAATTGTTGAAGGAAAAATGGAACAACGAGGTTGAAAATAGCTGACCATGATTCCATGAGTGGGGATCAGAGTTGATTTACCTCAGGGCTGGATTTTACAAGTGGAAAATGAGGAATTTTACCACTAACAACCCCTAAATATCAGGGATTTGTAAAATTGTAAAAATTCCCAATGGGAAGAGGCACAAGATGCTCATGATATACAACATATGGGAAGATGCAGGTTGTTGATTAGTATGTTGGAGAAAAGATATCACTTGCTTCTATGAACATTGTTTGGAGTGTGAGGCAAGGGGACTTCTGATCTAAAAGAGGACTATGGTGAAAGAGGATCATTGGAAATCACCCTTATGGACTCATGGTCAGGCTAGGGGGTGAACGAAGCAAGTAGTTTGGTTGTTTTGTTCTACGGTTAGGTGGAACTTGGTTGGTCCATTTGTTATCCCAACACTTTATTGAGATATGTATATCTACGTGTTTCCTTGTTGAATGCTTTGTTGATTAATAGCTGGTAGAATGAAATGGATTGTAGTATAATTCCTTATAGGTTGATTTTATTCATTGAGTAAAGATAAGAAATCTATTGTGAAATTTTTAACTATTAATGAAGTTGAGTTATGTATATATATATGTATAGATAGTAATATTTGTATATGTTGGACTAGGAATAAATAATGTTAGCATTTTTGGTTGTATTCTTGAAGATTATAAGCGAATACCATATGGATGTGTGTATATCCAAATAATCACATAGATGTATTTATGTACATAAAAATACACTCATACATAGAAAAAATAACAATCCTCATTTTTAAAGAGAAATTGCATACTATATATGTGAGGGTCCATACACAAACATAGATTCCATATTCCACATATCACATGTTATCATAACTGAATAATCATGGGATCGTATTCAATATAGGTGTTCCCTTTACATATGTTTATTCCATTAGAGAATTCTAAATACATCTAACTAGTTTATCCTTGGAACCCTGGATAAAAACTATCACAATGGAGTACCCTAGGGCGGAACCCTATACCACTATCAACAAAACCTCAGAAGTTATATTTAACGCTGAGAGTTGGAACTTGAATACCTTTCAAGTGAGGCGATCTCGTGGATCCATTTTTTTGGAACGATTTAAGTCCTGCAAGGGGAAACTCGATAATTAACAAACAGTGTTAAGAGAAATCAACGAAAATAAATATTGAAGATTAAATACATGAATAATACTTAGCTTGAGGTAGGGCACGTGTGCATTTCCCATCGACGTCACTCAATGAACTGTCCATATTCCGAAGTGGAGGAGTGGACCCAGAAATGACTCATGGGTACCCTCGCAAGGAAACATGAGTCCCATCATTAGTTTTGTAACTGAACGAATTAATTGTATGCACCAGAATGTAAACAAGAAAGAAACATTGTTAAAAATTTAATACATTTCTTAACCAGAACGATAAAGTTCACACAATGTAGTACATATCCCACACATGCGTTTATTTCCCAAGTTGGGTACTTCAATTACTATTTTTCTTTACGCAGAAGAACTACAAATAGACAAATTCAACACAAAATCCTAGAACATAGAGCTTAGAGTAAATCTTTTAAATAAGTTTAAATTCTGGAAAAATTACACACGGTGGAAGTCTTATGACTGTAACAATTCATGTACAAGTATGAGCAATGTGAATAGATTTAGAGAAACGAACTAGTTACTAAACTTTACACGATATCAAGAAACCCTACCGCACCCACACAAAATCATTTAAGAATTTACAGTGTTTAATTCGAGGGAGAAATAATCCACAGTAAGACTCGGATACACAACTTTTTCTAGAGCCGATAGTTCAAAGACTCATCACATAATAAAATATAAATACCTAATATACAACCTATGCCTACACTGAATACCATAAGCGAACCTAGGAGTGACTGTAGGAACCAAAGAAAAATGTAACCAAGGGGTTCTCGGGCGAGAGGCATGTCGTGAACAACCTAAATAAAAAGACAAGTATATGTGATAAAGAGAATATTGAGGTCATGGTATTGCCGATAAAACCCTCAATACATGATGAATGTAAGAGATATGTATGACATAATACACAAGGAATAATGATATACAGTTATTCATATAGGACATTATAAGTGGATTTAAGAGTCACTGTAGAAACCCTGAGCAAGTTTTAACCACAGGAGTTTTCGGCATTAGGTATGCCATGCACGGTTTAAGACAAAACAAAGACATAAATGATAAGGAGAAGCGTGAATTCATGGTATAATTTCTTGCAAAAAGAACCCTAATTTTTATTACCAGATAACTCTAGAACTAGAAAGCTAAAATCGCCTGTGTTCAACTAGGAACTCTAGAACTAGAAAGCTAAAGTATGTTTATGATCCTACTCACACCAATGATTGGAACATGGTGCAGGTGGAACCAGAAGGCGAGTTCCAAGTGGAACCTCTAAGCATTATGGACAGGAAAGAAACAATACTACGGAGCAGAGCCATCGCTCAGGTAGAAGTGAAATGGAAGCACCTTTATTCCTGAGGAGGTCACTTGGGAATTGGAGGAAGATTTGTAGAAATCTTATCCAACCCTATTCCAAGAAAGGAACGAACACTGGGGACATTGTTGTATTGAAGGGGGAGAGGATGTAATATCGCCAAAAACATTTAATTATTAAAGTTTGTATGGACTTAGAAATTTTATTTCAATTTTTGCAAATTTGTATTTGGAAAATTATTGTCATTTATGGCAATTCCGAATTTGGAATTTGATTATTTGTAATTAATTATTGTGATTGTTGGGAAGAGATTTGATTTTCCCAACCAACTCTTTGACTATGAGACATGTAAAATACATATCTTTTTATATATTAATTGTTGGAAGAAAAATTGAACAACGAGGTTGAAAATAGATGACCATGATTCCATGAGCAGGGAACAGAGGTTATTTACCTTAGGGATGAATTTTACAAGTGGAAAATGAGGAATTTGGCCACTAGAAGTCCCTAAAAATCAGAGATTTGTAGAACTGCAAAAATTCCCAATGGGGGGAAAATACCTAGGCACAAGATGCTCATCATATACAACATCTGGGAGGAGGCAGGTCATTGCTTAGTATGTTGGAGAAAGGATATCACTTGCTGCTATGAACATTGTTTTGAGTGTGAGGCAAGGGGACTTCTGATATGAAAGAGGACTATAGCGAAAGAGGATCATTGGAATTATCCCTTATGGACTCATGGTCAGGCTAGGGGGTGAATGAAGAAAGTAGTTTGGTTGTTATGTTCTACGGTTGGGTGGAACTTGTTTGTTCCATTTGTTGTCCCAACACTTTATTCAGATATGTACATCTACTTGTTTCCTTGTTGAGTGTTTTGTTGATTAATAGTTGGTAGAATGAAATGGATTGTAGGATAATTCCTTACAGGTTGATTTTATTCATTGAGTAAAGATAAGAAAGCTATTCTGAAATTTTTAACTGTTAATGAAGTTGAGTTATATATATATATATATATATAGTAAAATGTGTATATGTTGGACTAGGCATAAAGAATATTAGAATTGTTGGTTGTATTCTTGAAGATTATAAGTGAATACCAGATGGTTGTGTGTATATCCAAATAATCACATAGATTTATTTATGTACATAAAAATACACACAGTATACCATATCTGTTTCTGTGCAAGTACCATAGAATAAAGATAGAAAAAATAACAGTCCTCATTTTTAAAGAGAAATTGCATACTATATATGTGAGGGTCCATACATAAACATAGATTCCATATTCCACATAACACATATGGGATCGTATTCAATATAGGTGTTCCCTTTACATATGTTTATTCCATTAAAGAATTCTAAATACATCTAACAAGTTTATCCTTGGAAACATATATAAAAACTATCACAATGGACTACCCTAGGGTGGAACCCTATACCACTATAAACAGAACCTCAGAAGTTAGATTTACCATCGAGAGTTGGAGCGCGAATACCTTTGGAGTGAGGCGATCTCATGGATCCATTTTCTCAGAACAATTTAAGTCCTACAAGGGGAAAATCGAGAATTAGCAAACAATGTTAAGAGAAATTAACGAAAATAAATATTGAAGATTCAATACATGAATAATACTTAGCTTGAGGTAGGGCGCAAATGCATTTCCCATCGGCGTCGCTGAGCAAACTTTCCACGGTCCGAAGGGGAGGAGTGGACCCAGAAATGATTGATGGGTACCCTCGCAAGTAAACATGGGTCCCATCATTAGTTTTATAACCAAAAGAATTAACTGTATGCGCCAGAATGTAAACAAGAAAGAAACATTGCTAAACATTTAATACATTTCTTAACCAGAATGATAAAGTTCACACAGTATAGTGCATATCCCATAGAGGCATGTATTTCCCAAGTTGGGTACTTCAATTAGAATTTTTCTTTATGCAGAAGAAGTGCAAATAGAAAAGTTCAACACAAAATCCTAGAGCATAGAGCTTAGAGTAAATCTTTTAAATAAGTTTAAATTCTGGAACAATTATGCATTGTGGAAGTATTATGATTGTAACAATTCATGTGCAAGTACAAGCAATGTGAATAGATTTAGAGAAATGAACGAGTTACTAAACTTTACACGGTATCAAGAAACCCTACTACACCCACACAAAATGGTTTAAGAATTTACATTGTTTAATTCGGGGGAGACATAATTCACAGTAAGCCTCGGATACACAACGTTTTCAAGAGCCAATAGTTGGAAGACTCATCACATAATAAAACAGAAATACTAAATATACAACCTATGCCTACACTAAATACCATAAGTGAACCTAGGAGTGACTATAGGAACCGAAGAAAAATTTACCCAAGGGGTTCTCGGGCGAGAGGCATGTCGTGACCAACCTAAATAAAAATGCAAGTATAAGTGATAAAGAGAAGGTCGAGGTCACAGTATTGTTGATAAAACCCTCAATACGTGATGAATGTAAGAGATATTTATGACATAATACACAGGGAATACTGATATATAGTTATTCATACATGACACCATAAGTGGATTTAAGAGTCACTATAGAAACCCCAAGAAAGTTTTAACCACGAGAGTTTTCGATGATAGGTATGCCATGCAAATTTTAAGACAAAACAAATACATAAACGATAAGGAGAAGCGAAAATTCATGGTATAATTTCTTGCAAACAAAACCCTAATCTTTTATTACGAGACAACTCTCGAACTAGAAAGCTAAAATCACATGTGTAAGTTTCAGACGAGTCCCCAACAGAAAAATCTTGAGTAGAGGGTGGTCACACTTGCAGTATCATAATCCACCACGAGTTGGGGATATATATTATATAGAGAATGGATGGAATGCATTCAAAGTTTAGTTGACAACGAAAGAATAACCTCAACCGGGAACCTTAGGGAATAGTTGCAGAGACAATCATAAATACGACTAACGCTTTTGAACTACCATATATACTGCAAATAACTTAAGTGATGGAGACATTTGTGGACTTACCTAGTATAGGAGGAAACCACGGGATCGTGCACCCATTTCGTGCCTTACGCAGAGAAGGAACCCTCCATGTCGCCGGTTTCTACACACAGAGAAGCGTTGCAGAGTTAACGTTGGGTGGTTTTACAAAATGCATAGAGACAAAGTAATGGAGAGGGGATGTTTTGTGTATGATGGTCATGTGAATAAACATGCATGGAATATTCACATTGGTCATGAGAACCTAGAACTAGTACATTGGAGAACCCTCATATCTTTCAACCATAAAATTAATGATATTTACAGACAAGTCTTAACTTCGTATTCAATCGAGCCCTTAACATTGTTAGTGATAATCCCTATCACTATGTCGAGTGCAATTTCATGATGGACAGTAAGTATTAGGGTTGGATTCAATACGATCTCATTGTTCAACTGACACGTACTAAGTCATGTCAGTTACTATGTCATAGTTTTAACAAAAAATGAGCAAGAACGTGGGCCAAGGAGGCCACCTAGGGGAACGCACACCTAGGACGCACAAGTCAATCACCTAGGCGCAACACTTCTTCACCTTTTGATGACGAATTAAATATATGTAAAATAAATGGTTCCCTTGGTATATAAGGTGAACCGGGACTAAAATAAAGCATTCTTACTTTTTCTTCTGAAGCTATGTGTCTTGGCTGTTTTCTTTTATGAGTTTGCATTTTACATTCACAGCAATTTCGTTTTTAGCATTTATGAAGAATAACCAGTGTGCCTTCTTTCATGGTTTCCTCCTGGTGAATCCATTTTCCATGCTTCCACCTCTGAGAGAAATATTATCACATTAGCTAGCCACTCTCTCAGGGAGAAAATCATTTCCTTCGAGTTTTCTCAGGCAGAAGGGAGGGCACACCAACTGGGGTTTTGCGCCCTTGTTGGTTTGTTCTTTATGGGAATGAAGTGAGTGCACCCTATTCCATGGTTGCACTGGGATTCTCCCACTAATCCTCAGAGGTCACTCTGAGATCACCAAAATCTCTTGGCTAATATCGGGTCACCTTGGTCTAGATCCCCATTTCCTTGGTGACCCAAACTAATGGTGCGCCCCTGTTCAGATTTGCGCCTATGAGGAGATTTTTTCGTCAGAAGCCAAGATATGGCTTGCGTGGTCACCTTATCCTATAGATCGCTTTCTTGGTCATATCAATTGGTATCAGAGCCTCAATATCCATGGAAAAGCTTCTGATCTTGAAGACTGAGCCAATGTTTTTTGGGGGTTTTCATGAAATAATCCTGAGTTTTCCCATTCCAGGGTTTCCATTTTATGAAAGAAGATCCACAGATCTCATAATCCTCAAGGGATCCCACATATCCATTGCCACAAAGAGGAGTTCCACGGATCTAAAACAACACATATCTCTCCCTCTAGACCAGTTCAAGCTCTGTTGCCTTAGGGTTTTGATTCCTCTTTTCTAAAAACAAAGTCCTTTGTTCAACATTGCAACCTAGGGGCGCCTTTTCTCTTCAGTTGGCCTCACAATGCCTCCACAGAAAGATCCTTTGGAAGTCAAATCATATTCCAACACATCAAATCCCATCCAGGATCTTGCCTCCGTCCTCAATGAGATGCTCAGAATGAAAAAACAAAACAATCCAGATCCATTCCAGTTGGACACTCGAATCCAACTACCAAAGTTTTCTAGGGAAACGAATGGTGAAATGGTGGATTCTTGGATCCGTAGCCTATCCACCTATTTCAATACATGTCCAGGCCTTAACGAGGAAAGAAAACTTCAGATTGTTGCCTTGCAATTAGAAAGATTGGCACAAACTTGGTGGGATACAGAGAAAGAGAAGACCACATTTGTGATAGATATTGGGGATTCTCTAGAAACCCCTACTTTTCAACCCATCAAATCCTAGGCTCGACTTTCCGAAGCTTTGAGAAATCGATTCTACCCATCTGGGTATGTGCAATCCTTATGGATCAAATGGCACCAACTTCGACAACTCCCTTCACAAGGAGTGCAAGGCTACATAGACTTATTCTGCAAGATGTGCCTCTTACTTCATGTTCCAGATATGGAAGAGGTACTCCTATTAAAATTTGTGGTTGGTTTATTAATTCAATTCTGTCAAGAAGTAAAGATGTTTGAAAATCCTACTTTAAATAAAACATTTCAGATATCTTTGGCTATAGAAAGGAATGTCGCACCTATAATTCATATTCCTCAATCCCGCCCTTACACCAACACCCATGCCTCTCAACCATCCATATCCCATCCCTCAGCCCGCTTTCCACCTCCTCGGACTCAAAACCCCATACCCTGGTGCTCATTCCACAAAACTACTTCACACAATTCATCAGATTGTCAAATCCTCCAAAATCTAAATACCAAAAAAACTCTACTCACTGAACTCATTGTGCCTTCCCAAGTAGAAGATACCAAAGAATTTCCTCTGGACAATCCTACAGAAGTATATCCCTCATTGATTCTAATGACCCATGAAGATTCGAATGCATCCACCCAACCTTTCTTCACCCATAACAGCCAAATCAAAAATGCCTTGGCTTTACTTATTATGGACAATGGAAGCCAGAAACATTTGGTGTCTGAAGCCCTTGTCAACTGAATTAATCTTGTCACTACTCCACATCTGCAACCCCATCAACTCAAATGGGTCCAAAAGGATGTCCCTCGCCTCCTAGTTTCCAAGCGTTGTCTGGTCAATTTCTCCATAGGCCAATTCAAAGATACTATCCTCTATGATGTCTCCCCCTTGGATTGTGTGGATTTGATGCTTGGTATCCCATACCAAACACAAAGAAATGCTATCTATCTAGCCAAATCCCGCCAGTACAAAATTACCAAAGAAGGCCACACTTATATCTTAACTACACCAAAACCCAAACCCCTTTCTACCAAAGAACAAATCGCACATGTACACTTAAACCAATGTGTCTCTCTCTGTTTGGTGCACCAAATAACACCAAACAATACAACGCACCATGTTCCTAAAACTATGACTCCCCTCCTCCATGATTTCACAAAGGTATTTCAGCCTCCAGAGGGACTTCCCCCCTTCCACCACATTGACCATTCCATTCATCTCATCCCTGAATCTGCCTTAACTAACACCCCTACTTATTGGTTGGCCCCAAAAGAAACATAGGAAATGGAAAGAAAACTGACCGACCTCATCAACTCTGGCCACATCCAACCTTCATCTTCTCCCTGTGCTTCTGTTGTTTTTTTCATCCCTAAATGAGATACCTCAAAAATGCGCCTTGTCCCTGATTACCGAGCCTTGAACAAAGCCACAATAAAAAACTGTTACCCCCTTCCCCGGATTGAGGAACTAATCGACACCCTCCAAGGAGCTAAGTGGTTTACTAAATTGGATTTGACAGTCGGCTACCATCAAGTTCGAATGAACCCATATGATGTTTGGAAAACAACGTTCAAGAACAAATTTGGTCTTTTTGAGTGGAAAGTCATGCCTTTCAGTCTCACCAACGCCCCAACCACTTTCATGAGCCTCTTCAATGATATATTCATAGCACATTTGGGTCAATTTGTGGTCATCTACTTAGATGATATTCTCATCTTCAGTCGGACATGGGACACTCACATGCAACATGTCCGATAAGTTCTCCAAATTCTCCACGAACACAAGTTGCAAGTCAAAGTGAAGAAATCATATTTTGGTCATATTTCAGTCCCCTATCTCAGCTTTATGGTTAGCTCAGAGGGTATTCAACCAGATCCATCTCGCATCCAAGCATTGAAACAATGGCCTCTACCTTCTTTAGATAAGGAGTTGAAAAGATTTTTGGGTGGCATCAATTTCTATCGTAAGTTCATTCCCTCTTTTTCAAATCTTTCTCGACCTTTGCATCAACTCTCGAGTACTTATTCTACATTCATTTGGACCAAATAAGAAACTACTCACTTTTCTCAGTTCAAAGACGCCCTCAGCTCATCCCTTGTTTTACATCTGTCAAACCTCTCCCAAACCTTTGAGATTAAGTCTAACACCTTAAAATATGCTATTGGTGCTATACTTAAACAGGGAGGACACCCCATTTCTTACCACTCTAAAACCCTATCCGAGGCAAAGAAAAATTATAGTACCTATGACAAGGAATTTTATAGTCTAGTGCAAGCACTCAAACAATGGAGGCATTATTTGTTGGGTAAAGAAATCATTCTGCATATCTACTACCACCCTTTGATTTTAATCAACTCTCAATCAAATATTCAGGAACAAAGGCACCTTAAATGGGCCTCCTACATTCAACAATTTCCCTTAGTCATCAGATACAAGAAAGGCACTTCTAATAAAATGGCCGATTTTCTAAGTCGACCTCCCACTCCAGTTCTTTCCACTCTAGAGGTACGTTGTGCTACTTATGACACATGGAAATATCAATATGCTACTAACACAGACTTTCGAGAGATTTGGGAAGCTTTGTAAAGCCCCATAGTGATCAATCAGACCTGCTTCCTAGACTACACTATTCGGGATGAGTGGCTATATAAGTTGAATTTGCTATGCGTTCCACACTCAGAAGACTGTCTCTTTCTAATTAGGGAAGCACATGCTTCAGCCTATGGGGGCCACTTTGGGACCACAAATACCACCCAACATCTGCAACGCCATTTTCATTAGCCTTCCATGCAGCCTCAAGTTGAAAAATTTATGAGTGCTTGTGCCTTATGCTCACAATCCAAGACATCCAACTCGAAGCATGGGTTGTACCAACTACTATCGCTTCCTTCTTGGCCTTGGGAGTCAAACTCAATCGACATCCAATAACCCAAAAGAAAAATGATGCAATCTCGGTAGTGGTCTGTCGCTTCAGCAAAATGGCACTTTTTATCCACGCACAAAGACTACTACAGTAGGACAAACAACTAAACTCTATTTCTGTCATGTCTGGCCCCATTTTGGCCTCCCAAGTAGTATCATCTCAGACAAAGATTCTCGCTTCCTCAGTACATTTTGGAAGACCATATGGGCGCTATCGGGGTGCAACCTCAAGTTTCTATTGCATTCCTTCCTTAAATGGATGGCCAAACAGAGGTTGTCAATAGAGTCTTCGTGCATGCTCTCCGAGCTCACTTTGGGTGCAGCAAACAATGGGACAATTACATACACATTCTCCAGCATAGCTACAACAAGGCAACACATTCTTCTATAGGATTTTCACCTTTTGAAGTCTGCTTGGGCTTCCAACCAACATCTCCAACCTAGCTTCCACTCACTTGGGCTCCTCAAGGTACCTTCCATCAACAACAGGAACAACTGTCAGCTCAATGATTTCTACAAAAAATTGCATAACGCCATAGTGCAGTCACATCAGCACTCAAAGCATCCCAAGATCATGCCAAGCAACACCATAACAAACAAATAACCTTCATGGCCTTTCAACCAGGGGATCAAGTCTAGTTACACTTGGATAAGAAGCGCTTCAAAGGCCACCATCACAAGCTTCTGCCAATCAGATATGGGTCTGTATACAATACTTGACAAGATTGGAGAAAATGCATATAGGTTGGATCTTCCACCACAACCGGGAATCCATAATGTCATTAATGTAATTCACTTAAAGTTATTTGAACCTTTCCTCTTTCGAGAACCAGTCACCATCACTCATCGAGTGGACAACATTCCTGATTTCCAACTCCCATTGGCCAAAGACACTATACTGGAGACTCGAAGTCACTCTACAAGACACCATACTTACACTTCATATCTGGTAGCCCACCAAGGCCAAACTCCATCTTAGGCAAAGTGGATCACAACTTATGTATTGCACAACAAGTTTCTGCATATTCTCATGGAAGTCGGGATGCTTCCACATCTAAACAGGGAGGAATTGGGTAAAGGAGGCCACCTAGGGGAATGCCCACCTAGGGCGCACAAGTAAATCACCTAGGCGCAACACTTCTTCACCTTTTGAAGAGGAATTAGATATATGTAAAATAAATTGTTCCCTTGGTATATAAGGTGAACTGGAACTAAAGTAAACCATTCTTACCTTTTCTTCTAAAGCTGTGTCTTGGTTGTTTTCTTTTCTGAGTTTTCATTTTACATTCACAGGGGCCTTCCTTCATGGATGCCTCCTGGTGACTCTGTTTTCCATGCTTCCACCTCTGAGAGAAAGCTTATCGCATTAGCTAGCCACTCTCTCACAGAGCAAATCATTTCCTTCGAGTTTTCTGAGGCAGAAGGGAGGGCACACCAACTAGGGTTTTGCGCCCTTGCTGGTTTCTTCTTTGTGTGAATGAAGTGAGTGCACCCTCTTCCATGCCTGCATTCAGATTCTCCCACTAATCCCCGAAGGTCACTCTGAGATCGCCAAAACCTCTTGGCCACTCTCGGGTCACCCCGATTTGGATCCCTGTTTGCTTGGTGACCAAACTAATGGTGCACCCTTGTTCAGATTTGCGCCTCTGGGGAGAGTTTTTGGTCAGAAGCCGAGTTATCTCTTGCGTAGTCACCTTCTCCTGTAGATCGCCTTCTTGGGCAGATCAGAACGTACACTACATGTAACAATTAGAATTGCATTATACAATAAGGGTATAATTGTTGTAAGTAGACCGTATATAGTCATATGTGGATCACGTTGAATACTTTAGGTAAGGCATATAATAGCTTACATATTTGAAACTCAAGAAATACGCTGATTTGTGTGACTATAGATATAGGTGTTATATATATGTCTATATAGAAATATGGTAAGGATTGTCTATATATCTTCAACTGGTTTTACGTTAAACTTGATTGCCCGCTATGCAGGAGTGAATTTCAGAGGCAGATTGCCTCAATGTCTCACTCTTTTTAAATCATTATGCGCGCTTTCTCATCATTAACATAATTTATGGGATCAATAGAATTTTCACGTGAAATTATGGTTGTTTTGGTTTCTTAGTGTGAGTTATTAAAAATAATTGTAGCCGCGAATAAGTTCTTGTAAATATGGGGTTTCTACCCTAGTCCATTGATCTGAACTGGTACATTGCTTAAAACCCATACTATCTGCTGGTGTTATGATTTATTCTGAAAAATGAATTGTGGGTTTGTAGATAAATTTTCTATTTAGCATATTTATATTCACAGCTGCTCTTTCTTAAGTAAATGCAATATTTTAATATCAACCATAAGTGCCGTAATATTAATTTTACTGTTCACTTTGTTTTGACTGAGATTTTTTTATTGTTTCCTGAGTAAATGCAATATTGTAAGATCAACCAGTACCATAATATTGATTTCATTGTTCACTTTGTTTTGATGGAGGTTTTTTCATAGCTTTACACGTGCATTTACCTCTCAATATGTGCTTTAACTAAAAATTTAATACGTTTAACTTTTGATAATTTTGATAACTTTTTCATAGTCGCTCACCAGGTTCAACTGAAATCATGAAGGAAATGTTATAACTCATAGAAAGCATCATAAATCACACATGAATGTTGTTTTTATCGTCATAGAGATTCTAAGGCCGAGCATTGAAGGATGATGTATGTGATCATTGGCCTCATTCGAGTAATTTCACTTTTTCTTTTCTATTTGTGTCTATATGATAAGACAATTACTATAATGTAATATGTTTTTTTATGATTTACTTACATGTTGTGGAAGAGGGAGAATGAAGCTATGATGAGACAAGTGTTGCAAGGCAGTATGGTCTTCATAATTAAATTACATGTTATGGAAGAAGGAGAATGAAGCTATGGTTGAACAATTTCATTAGCAGAAGTGAAATGAGTGCATAGGAACAACTATGTGTTGAGTTCAGAGAGAGACAGTGTTATAGAACAATGTGTAAAGAGGAGCTCTACAAGTTGTGCGTCGAGCAAGAGAAACGCGAGGAGGGCTTGAAGAATTTATTTTCAAGAAATCCTTCGGGTTGGAGTTTGACGAAATCCCAGAAACGCAAGGAGTGCTTGGGGTATCGAAATCCTCCAAGGGTCAAGCTCACAAGGGATAGCACTTTTCATAAGATCATAAGAGACCCAATAGATGGACTCGAAGGAGCAGCAAAGGTCGAAGCCTTTGGATACTTAGAAAATATTCTAAGTCAAAGGAAGTCAGAAGCTCATGTGGGAGAGCGACAGTGGTCATTGGATCACTGATTCAAAGGACCAACAACCATTCGATCAAACTAAGGTGCGCAAGCCTTAGCATTTTTCACACACAAGAGAGGGAACTTGCCAAAGTTTCGAAGTCCCGAAGTAATTTGGAACCGTCGAATCATCCAATGTAAATCTCAAGCGTCGAATAGTCCGAAGTAGATCTGGACCATCAGATCTGAATAAAAGGTGGCGCAAATTTTTGGATCTCAGGTAAAGACCCAAAGTAAATGTCAATCTCTGATCAAGAGGGCTGGTGGCATAAATCTGTGGACTAAGACTCGAACTAAATATCAACAATCCAATTCAGGAGAATTAGATCTGAATTGTTGGTTTTCAAGAGACATATCTCATCCATTAGTCCAGAAGCACCATCAAGATCGTAAGATCGACGCTCACGCTCGATTACGGGGCCAGAAAGTGCCCGAACGTTAAAACTTTGAGGACGGGCAGCAATTTCAACCACTGTATCAACAAAATGATACATGGCGCCTTGTAGTGAGTTGAGGGGTGAAAATCGAGTTGGCATAAAACCACCCTTGGACGCACCCGCAATCAGTCACTTGCGCGGTGTCATAGCCTAGGGAAAATGTGGGAAGGGGTTAGTGTAGAGGAGATACAACCCTCAAATTGAAGAGCGCCCAAAGTGTTAAAAGGAAGGCACACAGGTTCCATAGTACCCGTGCCAGAGGATGTAAGGGACCTGTGTTAATTTAAAAATGAGAACATTATGGTCTCATAGAGACAATTCGGTTCAGAATTGAAGATACTAGACCAGGAGTTTGCGCAGCCCCGAAGAGAGAAGGGGGGGTCTACATCAAGTGGTATCAGAGCTAATTTTTTTTTTGTAGACAACAGGCAAAAGAGGAAAAGAGATGAAGGATATAGTCTGATATCATCAAGAGGTAACAATGTTGATTTGTCCGTAGAATTCAGATGAAGGAGATAGAAAAGACAATCTGACTACACCAAGTAGTATCAAGAACTTAATTGTGTTTGCAGATTGTAGGCAAAGGTGAAAAGGTAAATAGAGATAATCTAATGATATCAAATGGTATTAGAAGTTGAAGCTCACCTGTAGATAGCAGGTGAAGGGGTAGACAGAGTATTGATGCTCTGTAAAGAATGTTGCAAGGGGTGCAAAAAATGGTAGATAGCCAAGAGGGTTGAAGACAGAAAAGATGGATACTCAAGGCCATAAGTTTGGTCGAGGAGAGGACCTCAAGAAGAAAAGAAAGGCAAAAATTGACAAGGAACTCATTGAGATGAGAGCAAGAATGGAACAACTGACATTGAAGATGCAGTAGGAGACAAAGGTACACTGGAGGTACGAATGGCCTCTGAACATGAAGGTAAAATGACATGTTCAAAAGTTGTTGGCCAGAAAACAACAACAAGAGTTGAGGAAGTGGTTTAGGCATGTTGAAACCCTTAGTGGCATAGAGAAGGAAGTGATTCACATCCATGAACCAGAAATTGGGAGACACCTTAGTGATGGGGAGTAATTGAGATCAGATAAAGATCCCATAAACTGTGAGGAGAGGAGAGATGGAGTTTCATATTGCCATGTGGGCAATGAAGAGATATCATTGGAGGATATCATAGACTGTCAGGAGGAGAGCAATGGAAATTCATATTGCGAGGTGGGCAATGATATGATATTTGCATGAAATCTCACAAAGTGCCAGGAGGGCAGAAATGGACTTTCAAGTTTCCAGGTGGGAAATAGAAAGAGATCAGTGGAAGGGCTCATATACTGCCAGAGGAGTAGTGCTGAAAGTTCAAATTTCCAGGTGGGCAATGAGATGGGATCGATTGATCTCATAGACAACCAGGTGGGCAAAGAGAAAATCCCAAGTTGTTAGGTAGGAAAGGGAGAAGAGAAGAACTCAGTTGAGAGTTCATATCAACAAGGAGTGTTGATGGAAGAAGATCAGAGGTGTGTTTTGATCATTGGGGGAATTCAAATATTCCTACCAAATAATCCAGCACAGGCTAATACAGACATTCCGCATGAGAACATAGTGAAATAAGAATTCAAGAAATATACCATGGAGACAAGTGATTCTAAGGATAACTGTGTCTGTGATGTAGGTGCAACAGAGGAAAGACAACCAGCAAAGACTGTCAAAGAGGAGAAGGAGACACTAATGTTTTCCCCAACATAAAAAGAGGAGAATTCGTATGAATTGATCACTCAATGGGAGCAAGAGTTGAAGATGGTGGAGGATTGGTTGGACAATCCAAAACCAAAAGATGGTTGCCAAGAGATAGTCATGCAGATTTTAGGAGAAGAGAATTCAGTAGAATTGCTCAAAATTTCTAGCCCGGGGGTTGAACAAGAGATGATTGCATCACTAGAGACTGGAACAGAAGAGAAAGAATACAACATAGATTTTGCTGAGCTGTATGAGGAACTAGAAGCCCTAGAGAAGAGGGTAAATATGACGAGTAGGCATCTCCAACATGTCAAATTGGAAACAATTGGAGGAACATACCAGCCTAGGGAGTAGCTTGAGGAAGTTTGAGTTGAACCACTAAAAGAGGATATGACAGAAGTCAATCTATCAGAGGAGGAAGATGAGAAGCAACTCAATGGTGAGACTACAGAACTGGAGTCTGCAACACAGTGGCCAACTAATTCCACACGAGATGAATATAACATGAAAGTTTAGATTGATCAGATTGGTGAAGAGGAGAAAGAACACACATTTCAATGTGCCCAAGAGATGGAGAAAGAAGATATGGACATTATGAGTTTCTTGTTATTCTGTTTGTTCTCACTAACGCATCAACAACATTTATTTGTCTAATGAATAGCATTTTCAGTCAATATTTGGATAATTTTGTGTTGGTATTTATTGACGACATTCTAGTGTATTCAAAAATAGAAAGAGATCAGTGGAAGGGCTCATATACTACCAGAGGAGTAGTGTTGAAAGTTCAAATTGCCAGGTGGGCAACGAGAGGGGATCGATTGATATCATAGAATTCCAAGTGGGAAAAGAGAAAATCCCAAGTTGTTAGGTACGAAAGGGAGAAGATATGAACTGAGTTGAGAGTTTATATCAACAAGGAGTGTTGATGGAAGAAGATCAGAAGTGTGTTCTGATCATTAGGGGAATTCAAATATTCCAGCCAAATAATCCAATAGAGGCTAATATAAGCGTTGCGCATGAGGAGATAGTGAAGTAAGAATCCAAGAAATATACCATGGAGACAAGTGATTCTAAGGATAACTGTGTCTGTGATGTAGGTGCAACAAAGGAAAGACAACCAACAAAGATTGTCAAAGAGGAGAAGGAGACACTAATGTTTTCCCCAACAAAAAAAAAGGAGAATTCATATGAATTTCTCACTCAATGGGAGCAAGAGTTGAAGATGGTGGAGGATTTGTTGGACAATCCAGAACCAAATATCATTTCCAAGAGATAGTCATGTATATATTAGGAGAAGAGAATTCAACAGAATTGCTCAAAATTTCCAGCCAGGGGGCTGAACAGGAGATGATTGCAGCACTAGAGATTGTAGCAGAAGAGAAATAATACATCATAGATTTTGCTGAGTTGTATGAGGAACGGGAAGCCCTAGAAAGGAGGGTAAATATGACGAGTAGGAATATCCAACATGTCAAATTGGAAACAGTTGGAGGAGCATACCAACCTAGGGAGTAGTTGCAGGAAGTTGGAGTTGAACCAATACAAGAGGAGATGACAGAAGTCAATCTGTCAGAGGAGGAAGATGAGAAGCAACTCAATGGTGAGACGGCAGAATTGGAGTCTACAATAGTGTGTCCAACTAATGCCACAGGAGATGAATATAACATGAAAGTTTATATTGATCAGATTGGTGAAGAGGGAAAAGAACACACATTTCAATGTGTTGAAGAGATGGAGAAAGAAGATATGGACATTATGAGTTTGTTGTTATTCTGTTCGTTCTCACTAACTCACCAACAACATTTATGTGTCTAATGAATAGCATTTTCAGTCAATATTTAGATAATTTTATGTTGGTATTTATTGACAACATTCTAGTGTATTTGAAAATGGAAGAAGAACATGAAGAACATCTAAGGATAGTATTGCAGACCCTAAGAAAACACAAGCTGTATGCAAAATTTGACAAATGTGACTTTTACCAAAAGAGAATATAGTACCTAGGACATGTAATATCTGAAGAAGGTATTGCAGTAGTCCCAAAAAAGATAAGATACATCATGGAATGGCCTATCCCTAAGGATGTGGGGGACATCCGGTCATTCATGGGAATTATCGGTTACTACCACAGATTTATCAAGGGATTCTCGAAGATTACATACCCAATCACATCCTTACAGAAAAATGGGATCAAGCTTATTTGGTCGCAAAAGTGTGAGGACAGTTTTAATAGGTTAAAGAAACTGTTAACCACCACACCTATTTTAAAGGTAGTGGACCATGATAAAGACTTTACACTATGTGTTGATGCGAGAAACGAAGGTTTGGGAGGTGTCCTAACTCAAGAAGGCCACATTATTTGTTATGAGCCATGAAAAATAAAAGAGCATGAACGAAACTACGTCACACACGAACTGGAATTAGCAATTGTAATTCATGCATTAAAAATGTGGTGACACTATATAATGGGCAGAAAATTTATGTTACTAACCGATAAGAGGTGTGAAATTCTTAATTCCGTCAACGAGATCTTAACGCAACACAAGCAACATGGTTGGCCTTCTTGACTGAATTTGATTTCTAGGTAAGACACATCAAGGGTAAGGAAAACAAAGTGGCATATGCCTTAAGTAGGAGAATTCATGGGTTGTTTGAGATAAATATTAGAAAGGGAGAAAGAGACATTGAACAAAAGATAAAATCTGCAAGTAGTAATGATGAAAAATACATCAAAACAGTGGAAGATTCACAAACTAATGCATAAAATTTAGACAGAACAGATATGAGTTTGGACAGAAATGGACTACTAAGATTCAAAAATAGGTTGTACATACTAGATTCTGTTGAATTAAAGCTAACAATTTTGGATAAAGTACACAAGAATCCATATTCTGGTCATTCGGGATACCCGAAAATGGTAACAACATTGAAGAAGTTGTTTTATTGGCCAAAAATGAATGGTGAGAGAACATAATACTTATCTAAGTGCCTATAATATCAATAAGTGAAGGATGAACACCAGCACCCAAATGACCTATTACAGCCTCTACCTATACCTGAATGGAAGTGGGATACTATCCCACTGGATTTTATCACAGGTTTGCCTAAAACTAAAAAACAAAATGATTTGATTATGGTATTAATTGATAAAATTAGCATGTCTGCAGATTTTATTCCTCTTAAATCGTCTTATAAATATATTAACATCGTTGAAATATCTATGAAGGAAACTTTTAGACTCCATGGTATTCCTAAAATGGTGATTTCAGATAGAGATGTCAAATTTACATCCAATTTTTTGAAAGAATTGTTTGCAGGATTGAATACTAACCTGAATTTTAGCACAAACTACCATCCAAAAATGGATGGGAAAACTAAACGAACCAACCAAATTGTGGAAGATATGTTACGAATGTACGTAAGGATGAAACCAACTAAGTGGGAGGAATACCTACACTTAGTGGAATTTGCATACAATAATGGTAATCATACACCGGGTAAGATGAGACCCTTTGAAGTACTTTACGACAGAAAGTGTACAACTTTGCTTAGATGGGATAAACCAGTTGAAAGACTCATTATGGGACTAGAAATGCTCCAGGAAATGAAGAAAACTATAAGAAAAGTACAACAAAATTTAAAAGATGCAGAAGAAAGGGAGAAAGGCTACACGGATCTTAAAACAACACACCATGAAATCCAAGTTGGAGACCACGTGTATTTAAAAGTCAAAGAAAAAAGAAGTTCATTAAATATATGAAAATGTTCAAACTTGGCATCGAGTTTTTGGGGCCCCTTCAAGATCTTAGCTCGAATTGGACCCGTGGCATATCAACTTGCACTACCTGCAAATTTAAAAGTTCATAATATATTTCATGTTTCTTTGTTAGAAAAGTATGTTCATGATCCTACTCACATCATTGATTGGAACATGGTGTAGGTGGAACCAGAGGGTGAGTTCCAAGCGAAACCTATTCACATTGTGGACAGGAAAGAAACACTACTACGAAACAGAGCCATCGCTCAGGTAAAAGTGAAATGGAAACACTTTAGTCTTGAGGAGGCCACTTGGGAATTGGAGGAAGATTTGCATAAATCTTATCCAAACCTGTTCCGAGAAAGGAACGAAAATCGGGGACAGTGTTGTACTAAAGAGGGGGAGGATGTAATATCCCCCAAAATAATTAATTATTAAAGTTTGTATGCGCTACGAATTTTTATTTCCGTTTTTGGAAAATTCGTATTTGGAAAATTATTGCCATTTATGGCAATTTCGAATTTGGAATTTGATTATTTGTAATTAATTATTGTGATTGTTGAGAAGCAATTTGGTTTTCCCAACCAACTCTTTGACTATGACACATGTAAAAGACAGATCTTTTTATATATTAATTGTTGAAGGAAAAATGGAACAACGAGGTTGAAAATAGATGACCATGATTCCATGAGTGGGGAACATAGTTGATTTACCTCAGGGATGAATTTTACAAGTGGAAAATGAGGAATTTGGCCACTAGCAGCCCTTGAAAATCAGGGATTTATAAAAATGCAAAAATTCCCAACGGAGGAAAAAGACCTAGGCACAAGATGCTCATGATATACAACATATTGGAGGAGGCAGGTCATTGCTTAGTATGATGGAGAAAGGATATCACTAGATGCTATGAACACTCTTTGGAGTGTGAAGAAAGGGGATTTATGATCTGAAAGATGACTATAGAGAAAGAGGATCATTGGAATTCACCCTTATGGACTCATGTTTAGGCTAGGGGTGAACGAAGCAAGTAGTTTGGTTGTTCTGTTCTATAGTTGGGTGGAACTTTGTTGTTCCATTTGATGTCCCAACACTTTATTAAGATATGTACATCTACTTGTTTCCTTGTTGAATGTTTTTTTGATTAATAATTGGTAGAATGAAATGGATTGTAAAGATAAGAAATCTATTGTCAAATTTTAACTGTTAATGAAGTTGAGTTATGTATATATATGTATAGATAGTAATATGTGTATATGTTGGACTAGGCATAAAGAATGTTATAATTGTTGGTTGTATTCTTAAAGATTATAAGTGAATACCATATGATTGTGTGTATATCCAAATAATGACATAGATGTATTTATGTACATAAAAATAGAGGCAGTATACCATATTAGTTTTTGTGCAAGTACCATAGAATAAAGATAGAAAAAATAGCAGTCCTCATTTTTAAAGAGAAATTGCATTCTATATATGTGAGGGTCCATACACAAACATAGATTCCATATTCGAGATAACACATGCTATAATAACTGAATAATCATGGGATCGTATTCAATATAGGTGTTGCCTTTACATATGTTTATTCCATTAAATAATTCTAAATACATCTAACAATTTTATCCATGGAAACCTGGATAAAAAATATCACAATGGAGTACCGTAGGGTGGAACCCTATACCACTATAAAGAAACCCTCAGAATTTAGATTCAACGCCAAGAGTTGGAACTCGAATACCTTTCAAGTGAGGCGATCTTGTGGATCCATTTTCTCGGAATGATTTAAGTCCTCCAAGGGGAAAATTGAGAATTAGCAAACAGTGTTAAGATAAATCAACGAAAATAAATATTGAAGATTCAATACATGAATAATACTTATCTTGAGGTAGGGCACAGGTGCATTTCCCATCGACGTTGCTGAGCGAACTGTCCACAGTCTGAAGGCGAGGAGTGGACCCATAAATGAATGATGGGTACCTTCACAAGGAAACATGGGTCCCATCATTAGTTTTGTAATGAAAAGAATTAACTGTATGTGCCGGGATGTAAACAAGAAAGAAACATTGCTAAACATTTAATACATTTCTTAACCGGAATGATAAAATTCACACAGTATAGTGCATATCCCACAGAGGCGTTTATTTCCCAAGTTGGGTACTTCAGTTACTATGTTTCTTTACGCAGAAGAAGTGAAAATAGACAAGTTCAACACAAAATCCTAGAACAGAGAGCTTAGAGTAAATCTTTTAAATCGGTTGAAATTCTGGAACAATTACACACGGTGGTAGTCTTATGACTGTAACAATTCCCGTACAAGTACGAGGAATGTTAATACATTTAGAGAAACGAACCAGTTACTAAACTTTTCACGGTATCAAGAAACCTTACCGCAACCACACAAAATGGTTTAAGAATTTACAGTGTTTAATTCGAGGGAGAAATAATTCAAAGTAAGTCTTAGATAAACAACTTTTTAGAGCTGATAGTTCGAAGACTCATCACATAATAAAACAAAAATACTAAATATACAACCTATGCCTACAGTGAATACCATAAGCGAACCTAGGAGTGACTGTAGGAAAAAATTTAACCAAGGGGTTCTCGGGCGAGAGGCATGCTTAGAACAACCTAAATAAAAATGCAAGTATAAGTGATAAAGAGAATATCGAGGTCACGATCTTGCTGACAAAATCATCAATACGTCACGAATGTAGGAGATATTTATGACATAATACATAGGGAATAATGATATACAGTTATTCATACACGACACCATAAATGGATTTAAGAGTCACTGTAGAAAACCCGAGAAGGTTTTAACCACAGGGGTTTTCGGTGATAGGTATTCCATGCATAGTTTAAGACAAAACAAATACATAAATGATAAGGAGAAGCGCAAAAACATGGTATAATTTCTTGCAAACATAACCCTATTTTTGTATTACGAGACAACTCTGGAACTAGAAAGCTAAAATCGCCTGTGTAAGTTTCAAACGAGTCCCCAACAAAAAAATCCTCAATAGAGGTAGGTCACACTTGCGGTATCATAATACGCCACATGTGGGGGATATATATTATACAGAAAATTGATGGAATGCATTCAAGCTTTAGTTGACAGGAAAATAAGAACCTCAATCGGGAACCATAGGGAATAGTTGCAGAGATAATCATAAATACAACTGACCCTTCCAAACTGCCATATCTACTAAAAATAGCTTAAGCGATAGAGTCATTTGTGGACTTACCTAGTAGAAGAGTAAAACATACGATCGTGCACCTGTTTCTTGCCTTACGTAGAGAAAGAACCCTCCATGTCGCCCATTTTTACACAAAGAGAAGCGTTGCAGAGTTAACACTGGGTGGTTTTACAAAATGCATAGAGCCAAAGGAAAAATGAGACATTAGTTACCCAGGGAAATTTTGTATTGCAAAGTAATGGCAAGGGGATGTTTTGGTTACGCTGGACATGTGAATAAACGTGCATGGCATATTGACATTGGTCATGGGAACCTAGAACCAGTACAGTGCAGAACCCTCATATCTTTCAACCATGGAATTAATGATATTTATGGACAAGTCTTAACTTCGCATTCAACTGAGACCTTAATGTTGTTAGTGCTAATCACTGTTACTAAGTCGGGTGCAGTTTCATGTTGGACAATAAGTATTAGGGTTGGATTCAATACACTCTAGTTGTTCAACTGATGTGTACTAAGTCATGTCAGTTACTATGTCACAGTTTTAACGAAAAACGGGCAAGAACGTCCACTACATGTAACAGTTAGAATTGCATTATACAGTAAGGTTATAATTGTTGTAAGTAGACTCTATACAGTCATATGTGGATCACGTTGAATACTTTGGGTAAGGCATATGGTAGCTTACATATTTGAAACTCAAGAAATAGGTTGACTTGTGTGACTATAGATATAGATACTATATTTATGTCTATATAGAAATATGGTAAGGATTGTATATCCAACAACATTTCTAAACAAATATTGATACATGAGATATAAAGATAAAAATCAGAAAAGACAACTTAATATAAGGGATTGGTTGTGGTAAGTGTGAAAGACTCGTTCATTGGATATGATGTGGAAAATACTAAGTCTTGGTTGAAGGTGGAGTTTCAGTGAAACACTTTGTGTATCCCTTGGTAAAGGTAGAAACCATGTTAGGATAGAGATTACTTTAGACTTTGTGGACACAACATTACAGTTTCGTGAATAGTCTAAACCTTAGAGAGTTTTATCACATGTACCGACTTATCGTGAACTTCATGGAAAGGTTAACTAGCTTGTCTTTAGTCTCTTGTAACTACGAATAGGTATATGCCATATTCTGATAGGGACGATTATAGTTTTAAACCAATCAAGTATAGTAGAGTAAAGGAGCTTTAATGTGCCTATCATTTTTTTCTTATTGGTAAATTTTGGGTACATTACAACCATTAATACAATTTTGAAAGCTAATTCCTCCAAATTTTAGAATCTGAAAACATCAAGATAAATGAAAAATAATATAATGATTCAATCTAAATCAACTTTCCTCCACAAATTGCAACATATAAATGCAATACCTCCCACTAAATTCACTAAATTCATGGTTCACTTTTTAATAAAAAAATGGGGATGCTTAATGAAGGCTTTACTTAGTGGAATCTCAATTAAACTTACCTAAATGTACCTGGACTGTTATGGCGGCTGCTGACTCTTCCCCAACAATTACTTTTATTTCAGGCACAGGTGATGGTCAGGGTGACAGATTGTTATATGCCTGTGTCATGATATGATATTCAATCGAAAAGATGATGCAAAACAATTGCCTTGTAATCACCTTTTTCATCGGAACTGCATCTTCAACTGGTTTTACGTTAAACTTGATTGCCTGCTATGTAGGAGTGAATTTCAGAGGCAGATTGCCTCAATGTCTCACTCTTTTTAAATCATTCTGCGCGCTTTCTCATCATTAACATAATTTACGGGATCAATAGAATTTTCACGTGAAATTTTGGTTGTTTTGGTTTCTTAGTGTGAGTTATTAAAAATAATTTCTACACTGGGGTTTCTACACTGGTACATTGCTTAAAGCCCATACTATCTGCTGGTGTTATGATTTATTCTGAAAAATTAATTGTGGGTGTGTAGATAAATTTTCTATTTAACATATTTATATTCACAGCTGCTTTTTCTTAAGTAAATGCAATTTTTTAATATCAACCATAAGTGCTGTAATATTAATTTTACTGTTCACTTTGATTTGATTGAGGTTTTTTTATTTTATTTTTATTGTTTCATGAGTAAATGCAATATTGTACGATCAACCAGTACCATAATATTGATTTCATTGTTCACTTTGTTTTGATCGAGATTTTTTCATAGCTTTACACGTGCATTTACCTCTCAATATGTGCTTTAATGAAAAATATAATACGTTTAACTTTTGATAATTTTGATAACTTTTTCATAGTCGCTCACCAGGTTCAACTGAAATCATGAACGAAATGTTATAACTCGTAGAAAGCATGATAAATCACACATGAATGTTGTTTTTATCGTCATACAGATTCTAAGGCTGAGCATTGAAGGATGATATATGTGATCATTGGCCTCATCTGAGTAATTTCACTTTTTCTTTTTTATTTGTGTCTATATGATGGGAGGGGTATTAATAGGAAAATATATTACATTAATAAGAAAATATAATATATTTTCCTATTAATGCCTCTCCTCCCCTGCCCACCCTCTATAGAGCATATATTACATTAATAGGAAAATATAATATATTTTCCTATTAATGCCCCACCCCCCTCCCCCGCCCACCTTTTATAGAAGGGGGGGAATTAATAGGAAAATATTATTATATTTTCCTATTAATGCCCCCCCTCCCACCTTCTATACCCACCCTCTATAGAGGGTGGGAGGGGGGGGCATTAATAGGAAAATATATTGGGTGGGAGCGGGGGGCATTAATAGGGTTGCATCTATTATTGACACACAGATTAAAGCATGGGTTTGAATATATCCACATCGGTCTAATCCAGTTCGGTCTAAATGCCTTAGTTAGACCAGGTCTTAATACACATGCCCTGCTTTGTATCATTGGCTCCCGCCATAATAACTTCCAAGATGCTATGATCTCCGGGTTTCAAGCCCCTCTTCATAATGGCCCTGTTTGGTCATCGGCATTACCCAGATTCCAGGTCTCTCTCAGAGATCCCTATATCAATACCCTTCTCCAAGCTTATCTTAAGTTAGTTGGGTTTGATATGGCCGAAGGCTCCAAAGTCGCCCAGATCCACTCCACGATCTGTTTGCGATTTGTTACCTCCACTATGCCTGCTCTGAATCCTAAGCTTCAGCAACGCGCTGTAAACGAAAGCGTGGTGGTTGGTCCAGGAAATGTTTCTCCCCTTTCTCTTGGCTTTTGCAAACTTACTGAAATAGATGAATGGTCTGTAGAATATGATCCAATCTCGACTCAAGTCCAACCTCCAATGCCCAAAGAAATGACAGTCTATATGAATGCTCAAGGGAAACCCACACTCAGATTGGGTAAATCACAGAGTCAGAGATATCCTAGTCTAGACAGACAATTCTCCTCTTTGTCTGCTAGTACATCCAGATCAGAACCTGCAAAACCTCCTTCTGTATATAATTCACCTCTCTCTTCACCACCTAGAACACCTGTTTATAAGCCAGTTCTAGGAAGATCTAAGCTTGACGATCATTTTCTCAAGCCTCGAGAAAAAGGATCTAAAAATTGCTATTATTGCAAAAGAGAAGATTTTGATCCTAAAAAGCTGATTCCTGAAACTGAAACATCTGCTCCTATTCTGCCAAAGAATTTTGAAGTTTATCAACAGAAAAGTGAACATTTGGGTCAACATTCTGACTGTTCAGAATGTACAAGGTTAGCAGTTCCTACCATCAAGATGATGGATTATCCTTTGCTTAGGAGTGATAAAACAAAAGCATCATCTCTTCCACAAAGGTCATTAGGAACCGGGAATCATACTCCCAAATTCCAAAACAATATGGTGGCAGATCTAGATTTCATCCATTATAGAAAAGCAGATGAGCCTCCTCCTCAAGAAACTGTTAGACTTCAGAATTATGCCAATTATCAGTCAGTCTG